>JAPQRP010000020.1:13555846-13574876 GCA_037367295.1 Apogon hyalosoma
AGCACTGCTTGATAAAGATGTAGTGAGATCCTTATTGTGATTTGTATGAGTTCTATTAGCTCATAATGTATTTCAGTGTAAGCATTAACTTATGACAGCATTAGTATATCTATCTATGTCTACTCACTGTAGTGTTTCAAAAGGTATTTTGAGACAGGGTGGAGATGGGCTCATTGGTGAGCACCAATGAACATCAAAAGTTTACAATTCCAATTCCTAGAAGTCCACAGAGATGGGATACAAACTCCGCTGTCTGGTGGCAAAGTCCAGAATTTTAGTTAAAAGAAACATTAGGGATCTTTCATCATCAATTTTGGGATTATATTTAGAAGAGAAAAGACAACACATCAAACAGAAACATCTGAGAGGCAGCGTTTTAAAATGTGTTCACTTTTTATTTAAAAAAAAAAGACATTAAATACAAATTATATTTTGAATCAAAGTCATTTCCTTTCTCAGAGAAAATAATAACTGTGTGATTTCTAGTTTAGTATTGTGAAAAGCTTGAATCAGGATAAAATGAAGAACAAAATACATTTACCCGTGAACAGAGAGATTTGTAACGTGACCAGTAGGGAAAAAAAAAAGAAAAAGTGACATTACAGAGGTGTGACCCCGTCTCTCCACTTAGGGAGGTGGGATGGCTGGGTTTTCACGGAGAGAAGTGACTTAACTGAGAGGTGAGAGGTTCACTGGCCTTACAACAAAGACGACCAGAGACCTGAGTGCCTGACCGACACAGATTTACCTGCGGCTAAAACTCGCCCTGTGGGCGTGGAGCTTACAAATGACACTGCTGAGCAAGAGAAGAAAAAGGTTCATTAATTAAAAAAAAAACCAAAAACATTCATTAGTGATTATATTCCCCAAAATACACTGAATCATATGGACTTTGCTGTGCAATCGGTGAGTCACTGAATTGTTCATAAGAAAACCTAGTTTGGATCAGCTTATAATTCTTTCTTAGATAAATATTTTTATTTTTAAGTACTGTACATGATGTCTAGTCAGACACATAGCTGGCCAGGAAATAATAATATTAATATATATAAAAAGACACACTTACAAATATGAGGGAGGGGTAATAGCTTAAACATATTTTTATGTTCCTCCCCTTAACTCAAGTCTTTGAATAGATGGGATATAGCACCAACAGGCTGGTTGTAAGTTGCTGCTGTCTATTAAAGGAAGTGTTCAGCCGATTTTATGCTACCAAGCTACTGGGCAAGCATTCTTTGTCGGCACTCTCCACTTTTCAAGTCTTTACACAGGATGTGGGAGAGCATCGGGCAGGAAGCTCCTCAGGGAGGACCACGCCTCCTACCTCAGACCCCCTACCACTTGTGTGAATGCATATTTGGTGCTGTGTCCACCTTGTGGAGACTTGTTGGCATATGATCATACAAGCATCTTTCAAAGAAACAACAACAACAAAAAAAAGAAAATAGTTGCATTGAATGGAAAATTTCCGAGGGGTGTTCACTGTCAGTCCTGGTGTAGCTTCGTTTTTACTTTCTTTCTTTCTTTCTTTCTTTCTTTCTTTCTTTTTTTCTTTCTTTCTTTCTTTCTTTCTTTTCACTCCAGGTTATTATTGTTTTTTTACAGTATCACGCTGTTTCATCTAACATTACCTCTAAGGAAAGGTATGCAGATGCAGATAGGTCCAATTGTCTTTAACTGCATGCATTGACGAGTAGCGGCGCAGCTAAAGTGCTTTAAGTGCTTGTGCTTGGGCTTGAAGCATAGGGGCAGCTGGCACCTGCGGCAGGGCAAGCCGGTCACACCGGGGCTCGCCCAGATCAAACAAGCCTACACCAGGATGCACCACTGACAGGAAGAGGACTGGAGGTGAGAGGGGTGCTGGAGACCGAGTTAGTCATGACAGGGATGGGATTAGGCACAGAGATCCAGACAAGAACAACTTTTTGGACATAGAAGGATGAGAGGACTTCAACACCGGAAAGAGAGGAGGAGACGACACAGGACGCTAAGTGTGTGGACACAAGCTGAAACGGGACAGAAAAGGATGTAAGCGGGAAGTGAAGGATTTTGGGAAAGAGATGGGGCAGTCTAGTCTAACTTGGGTAATTTGCACGACTGCAAGGTGGCATGTGTGCACTTTAAAAGAATACTTCACAGAATGTCTTTTGGGTGTTAAAAGTCCCTGTCAACCATGCCAAAAGACACTAGATCTTCATAATAACTATTTTTCCAAAAATTTTTAATGACTATTGGAGTTGGTCAATGTTTTGCCAGAATAAAACGTTTCCACTCAACATTTCTGAACAACACAGATATGTATAATTTCAGCATCATTTGTCAGGGAAAGATCTACTATTTTTGTCTCCTTTTCTAAACAGGCAGGAGGGGGTTGCACAATATATACAATATAACCCCACTCCCATAAGTTTTAGTTTGGCCCATGAAAACACTGGTTAGCATTACGCACAGACTGTACATCTGGATGTCTTTGCTGACTTTTTATATATATTAAACCTTCTAAAATCTTGTTATTATGGCCTTAATAATTTACAAAATGGCCATTAAAACACTGTAGCATTGATATACAAATACCAACAAAAAAAATAGGTGATATGATATACGATAGAGATTACATGTATTTATGATTTGCATAAATATAGAATGCCAATGTTTTATTATGGTAACGGGGTTAGAAGTGTTTTCGGTTGTAAAAGTTTCATATTAGATCATAACTGGCTCCAGACCAGCTGTGATATCACCGATCCTGCTGGTAGGTACACGTCTTAAAGTGAGATTTAAGGTGAGCTCAGAGAAACAGATGAATGTGGACATTGTCAGACCTGTCACAGTGAAAGCAACATTAAAACAGCTTGTTTTTGAGGTGAGGGCGTCTTTAAACACTTACTGCCTGTATGTTCGCTTACTCACTGGCTGTGGAAAACTTGGATTTACATGAGTTACAGAGTTTTCCCATGGAGACTCAGAGTTACACACTGCTTTTCTCTCTCTTGTAAATTTCGGATACCCAAAAGACTCATTATGACCTTGGCCAAGGAGGCTACGTAGCTATAAATTAACCTGTGCTTGTTTGTTTGTCTGTCTGTCAGTTGGATTATGTAAAAACTAACCTACTTTCATGAAACATGGTGGAAGGGTAGGGCATGGGTCACAGACTGAAATTTGGAGTAGACAGACAGCACACAGTACTTTTTAAAGCTCCAACACCCAACTGAAGTTGTGTTTTTAGCTGATCAGTACAACCACAGCTTTGCAAAACCAAGAGGGGGATTCTTTAGGACTAGTTTCAGACGACTGAACTTTAATAGTGAGCAAAGCATCCTGAAGGCCCCGCTCACAGTGACATGGATATCTTCCCCTGTCATTTAAGAAAAATGTAGTCCATGTAATCTTAGTTTAACTAAATATCTGAATTCCCAAAAGACACTCAAACAAGTACGCCAGACCAGCAAGTGGTGATAAAGTCTACATTGACGATATGTCAAATACCAGACAAGACGAACATTCTAAGCTTATTGCCTGGTGGTAAAAGAAAAACTGCAGATGCTGCGGTTTTTGAGTGTTGGTGAAGGAGTGCAGATGAACTTTTTTACTGGCTAAGGTCACAAATCTGTAAGTACTTGTATATGTTGGTGTTGTTTTAAAGCAGTGCTGAAACATCCCAATTTAGATGTGATGGCACAATATTCTAAACTCTGCATTCTGCATGAGAGGCCAAAATGCGTAAAAGTCTAATTTGTGCTTCAAGTCTGTGGAGTATTTGGCCCTGAAAAGACTTTCCAGTGAAGTATTCCTTTAACCTGGACTACAGGGGGTGAAGGGGCAGGGAGACACTGAAAGGTTGATTTTTAAGGCACATAACAGCACAGTTTGCCTCCGCTACCTTCAAACTGCAGAGCATTGAGGCAGAAAGGAAGGCCCTTGTGCTGGAGAGGAAGTCAAAGCCCTGCTGTCCCACAATCCTTCACTTCAAAATGGACCCTGAGCCAGAGAGTGCTGTTTTTATTCTGCATTGTTTAATGGAGCAAAAGCTGGGGAGGGGCAGTCTGACATGTCTAAACCGAGCTCAGTGACATATAGTATTTACACAAATAAACACACGCACACAGCATCTTGCACAGACATGCAGCTGTGCACACGTATATTATGCAGACACACAAACACAGACTCACAAACACACACACACACAGAAATGATGATGGTGCGTTTTTTTTTTTTTGGGGTCACAGTCACAAAGAGGTCCTCTTTAAAGTGAGTGGAAAAGTCCCTCCTTCCTCTCTCTCTAAAAGAATAGTGCAGATGATGATAGGATTCTCTCTTTCCGCTTCTCTCTCAGCTTTCAGCTTATTCGGTTTTAATTTTTTTCAGAGAAAGAAAGGATAGAGCTTCCCTAAGCACAGGACAGATAGCTGTGATGGACAGGAGGCTCGGCCAGTCGCTTCCTTCCCCCTTCCCTTCCCTCCCCTCGCTCTCTACCAAGTCCCTCCCTCACTGACAGAAACCTGAAATCAAAGGTCCAGAGCTCCTTCAAATGTTTACATGAATCTAAATGCAAGAGCAAAGCAGGCTCTTGTTCATTTTCTCCCACCATTTTCTCTCTGTCCTCCTCTCCCTGTCCACTTGTTGTCCCTCTGTCCGTCCTCTCATTTGCTCTCCAGGTTGTAGCACTGTGTCTCACCCCGTTCCCTGCGGTCGAAGCCGGGCAGAGGCTGCCCGTATTTGTCCACGCACCAGCAGTAACCCCGCCTCCTGCCTTTGGATGGACGGCACTGCAAAGAGACATGGAGAAAACATTAGGAACACTGCTCATTTGGCTGCGACTGAACATGTACCCAGGGATTGAATAAGCTTTTACTTGTGTCTAAGTTTGAATTTTCTGGATATGTCTTTAGTTATCTACTTTTAACACACTTGTTCTTCTTTTGTGAAGCACTTTGCAACTTGGAGTTTGAAAAGTTAAAGAACGTAAAATTTAACACAAAAATCCCATGATCATGACACAGTGGTAAATCAGGGCGTTGACCGTAAATTACCTTGATAACATGAGCTGTATTTTGCTTTCAACACTTACAAGTTTTAGCAATGTCAAAATTAGGAAAAAAATGCACTGCTGTGATATGGGTTATGATTAGCTACTGTTATGTTTATGTACTGGAGCTAATAATCAATATCAATAACGGATTCGATTTCTATCTTTTCAAGGCACCCAAAGCGCTTTACATTATTGATACATTATGTATTCACTCTCACATTCACACCCTGGTGGTGGTAAACTACATTTGTAGCCACTGGGGCAGGCCGATGGAAGTGTGGCTGCCAATTCACGCCAAACGGCCCCTTCGACCACCACAGAACATTCATATGCATTCATACACCAGTGTGAGTGACCCTGGAGGCAAGGTGGGTGAAGCGTCTTGCTCAAGGACACAACAGCAGTAGTCTTGAGTGGGACAGAGCTTGATTCGAACTGCCACCCCTTTGGTTATTGGACAACCCGCTCTACCTCGTTAGCCACGGCCACCCATTACAGAAGCTAATATTGTTAGTCCAAGTGGGTGTGACTATAATGATGCTGCAGAAGCATTATTAGTACAGTTTTATGTTGGTTGGCCCAATCAATACAACTTATTCCCCAAAACACATTTAATATTAAGTTACTGAAGTTACTGCAACTTAATAATTAATAATCCAGTCGGGTTGTAAGACCAAATTGTTTTCAGACTTAGCTAGCAGGATTCGTCTTTAGTATCAGTATAAAAATAAGCAAATAATACTATTTTAAGACATTTAAGGAGTAAACTTTTACCACTGGGCTTTTTAATCAGCTGCAGAATTCTAGTTATGCCGTGGAAATGTGCAGCCCTTACATGAGCCATTGGAAAGACAAGTGGTACCAGCAGAACAAGTACAAACATCACGCAAGGAGCTCTGACTTCCATCTTTAGTTTGCAGAGGGAGAAAAAACCCAAATAGTGGCACATTGTGAAAACAGATTAGTGTTTCCAAGGTGAGGAATTACCCTGACACAGCTTTATGTGTGTGTGTGTGTGTGTGTGTGTGTGTATTATAATAACACTCTCCTCTCACTCAGTTGGCTCTCAGACTTTGGATGCCTGTCAGAAGTCATGCCTCAGCAGAACTCTAATAAGACAAACATCTCATCGATCACGAGGAGGAATGCCCTGCTGCCTGTGAGTTTTTATGCGCTGACACTCTCCGAGATAAACACTACAAATGATGCAGCTGCTCGACACTCGAAATTCGATAATAAATGTATTAAGACCAGGAAAGCATCGCTCAAACAGCTGACGTCTCATCAGTCTCATGGAGGAGCTGTGGAGAAGTTTATTTCTCGGGGTTTGCAGACCAGTGGGGGTAAATGATAAAAAAGCAGATTATTTTTTGAGAAGAGGGACAGCGAATGAGGAACGCACTGAGTGAGTGTGAAGGTAAACATGGAGTTGCTAAAATATTTGCCAAGGCCAGTTGGAGGGCTGCAGGGAAACCAGCGCTTCTATTCTGGGAAACTGGCAGACACTCAAAATCATCTGGAGCTGATTACAGCCTGCGTGTGCACGAGAACGCATGCACACGCACACATAAACACACATCAGCAAACATGTAGCCGCACACAAACAAGAGCTGTATGCACTGTACGTATACATGCCCCCCACCTGCTTACACACATGTACGCAGTAATATCGAATGTCCCGCTGGGGGCTGGCCTTTGTAGAGTGGCAACTTTATGAGCTCCATTTGGGGTCCACATGAAACGACACAATCAGTCGGTTCGGGCTCAAGTCTGGCTCAGAATAATCCTCCTCCTGTCCATCATCTGCCCAGAGGGTAGTGGTAGCAGAGCAGCGAGGTGATGGACCAAACACAACCCAAAAAACAAGCGCAAACTTCAGTAGAAATTTGAACCATTTGTACTTTATTTCAATATTTCCATCTTAAGCTATTTCATATTTCTACTCCATGACATCTCAGGGATAAATGTGTAACCCTTTACTGCATTACATTTGTCTGACAGCTTTAGAACATTTCTCATCCTGGTTCTGTGCAGTGGAAACTACAGGTGCTGATTTGTGATAAACGACATGGCAAATATTTCAGGGACTATTTTACTGCACAGTAACATGTTTAAGTGATTATACTTACATTTAGCCCAGTGAGGTAGTGAGGAATGCGTCTCAAGAGAGGAATGGAGTTGAGTATTTTCAGTTACTTATTAGTACTTTCACGGAAGTAAAGAATCCTCCATAATTCCTAACAAGGAACTTGGGTTCATATTTAAGGGCAGGTGACATATATGATTGTGCAGGTTTCAGAGTGTCTGCAGTTGTGATGATCAACAGCCTTTTCCCATTTCCTTGACTCCATGATGCTCGACTGGTGCACCATCTTGAAATACGTCTCAGTTCCATAAAATACAGATGGACTAAGGCTGAGGAAGCTGGAGGAGCTAGGCAGAATCTGGAGCAGGAACCATAGCAGGAGCAGGATTTTAAAAAAGTTTTCCTCAATTGGAGTTTGTATAATTAATTTAAAATATGATGACCAGTGTGTGTGTGTGTGTGTTATACAAAAACATACATGACATCTCTGCATCACCTGCTGACACAGTCTGCACCCGTCTGTCACAGATCATTAAATATAGTGGTACAGTTGTGGTCGTTTCATGTCATATTTAACTGACGTCTGTTTAAAATGACGGCTCTGAGGTGATGATGTCTCATGTTAAATGGTTCCTCATCTCGACGCCTTTACTCACAAATCAGTTGGGAGGGACAAGGAGTCAAAGTGAAGACCCCAACTTCACAACTGAGAAGATGGGAATGACAGATGCTTTGTTTAATGTATTTAATTATTTTTTTTATTTTATACGAATCAATATTATCATTAATTAAAAAAAAGGACACTTAATCTTAGTGAAAGTTTTGTGCATTACCTGACCTTACTTGAGAAAGACATAACAAAAGCTATCCTCTCCTTCTGCCTCTGTGGGAGAACTGGAGGACTTAAAAAAGACAGGTTGAAACCTGATGTTTTTTCCCCTTCACAGTAGCAAGTATTTGCTCTGCACCCCTGCCTTAAGAGCTTAAATATTAGTAGAAAACTATGTTTTATTTTCAATCAAACTAGAAACTGAAGACTGGTTTTCACGTCAGTTTCTCTATCACACAGGGAATGCCCACGTCAAAGAGAACTTGTTACAAATCTTAACTTTTTATGAAGTTTTCTATCTCTGATTTTGATTCTCAGTTGTTAATGATAATGTATTTCTGCTGAATGTCTGGGATTATCAAAGATTTGTACCACCACTATCAACCCTATTGAAAATGACTTTGGATCAGGACAGATTATAGTCTCTTCAAAGACGGAGCATGAGCATCCATGTAAGTGCAGTCAGAAAAGTTATACTTAACACACTACAACTGCATAAAAAGGACAATATTTCCTACATTGTTCATTAGATGGGGACGGAAACACATTCAAGCCACTCAAACTCAACAGTTATTTCGATCATTTAAATTCCAGCACCAGGTGTGCAGAGCAAAAGCTAAACTTTCCGAATACTTACAGACTGCATTGTGCAGCCACATAGAAGCAGACAGACAGGCTTTAGAGTGTGACCAGGTGTCTGTTTCCGGTGTAATCAACATCCACGTGCAGCCTGAGTGCATGATCAAAGGCAGCTTTATAGAGACACAGGCCTATTAAAATACCTTGCCAACAACTACTGCAGCAGTCTGGGGGCAAGTACGCAACACAACACGCCCCGTTCACACACATTAGCATCATTGAGGGATTCTTTCTCAGGTTTTTCTCCTTCCTCTCTCTCCTCCTTGCACTCCGTCTTGTCTGTCTCACCCTGTTTTCTGTCTCTCCTCCCTAAATTCCCTCTCGGTGCCATCGTCTGCGGCCAGTTTCTATTTTAGCCCTGACCCAGTGGACGAGACTGCGGAGAGGAGCTTAACATTGTGTTCCTCTGCTCTGGTTAATGATGATAGAGTCCTGTATGTGTGTGTCTGTCAGTGTGTCTGTGTGTGTGTGTGTGCGTGTGTGTGTGTGTATGGGAGGGCTGAAAAGCCAAAGGAGAGGCGGAAGGGAGAGGAAGAGCAAAATGTGCATGTGTGCATTCCCCCTGTTGCTTGGCTACCTTTGAATTTCCGCTCAGTCTCTCTTTCATCTGTGAACTATTAGCAGTCATCTCAAGCAATCCTTTCTTTACTGCTTCGATCTACACACACATAAACACAAACTCGCCAATACACAATGTGGGACAAAGGCAAAGACAGCCAAACGTCTGCTGAGGACCTGATGTCACTTTGCTGGTTAAGTGTCGAAACAACTTTTTTTTTAAATTTTTTTTAACAAACTTATACATACACCGGTTTCATTTGAAAAGACGCAATCGACTGTCTTTCAGCTCTCATAACTAAGTAGAACATTTAGCAAACATGAACCACTTGACCCTTCATTTAGACGCACCCAAGAAGTTCAGTCCTACACTAGCAACCGTAACTATGTATGGGAGGCCCGACAGGCTTTCAGAGCTAGCGGAATTAACAAAACGGTACGCACAAGGAATCTGCAACTCCAACGGCGGATAGCCTCGAAGTTTAAAGCAAGGTGATGTATTTTCTATTTTTATGCTGGAGCGATATCGAACAATGGATTTAAAAGTGTTGAAGAGATCACTCACTGTTCAATACATTAACAGACTCACTGAAAAGACCAAACAAATGCGAACATGTTTGTGTATATTTTAATTTGAGGATATCTGACAAATTTATGAATGGATTATTTAACCTCATGGCAGCCAAATGACCAATATAAATCTGATATGCTAAACAAAATAATAGCCTACCAAATATCTGCGGTCAGCTACCTCAGTAGAAGACAGAAGTGACTATGCTATGTATTTGAGAGCTACATCCTCAATATAGTATTAATTTGATCAACCTGAGTTTGCTTGCTAAGATGCTAACTAATGTTTATTAGCATACAGTCAAGACCAAATAAAGTAAAATGTGTCTATATGTTGCTTCCAGTGTTACAGTCCATCCATCCATTATTGGGATGCTGTAGCCTATCCCTGTTAACACATTAAGGTGCATGTGTTCGGACAGACACGGGGAGAACAAACTCCATTGCAATTGAATCCAGGTCTTGCTGTGAGGAAAAAGTGCTAACCACTGCAGCGCTGTAACAGCATATGTAAGCTACCGATATTCAAATATTCAGTATTAAGCTATCTACTGTCATTTGGGGAAGTTGCTAATCACATGGGAATGAAGTCACAGATGAGTTAAAAGCTTGTTTCTGCTGCTGTAAAAACTGGAGCAGGTTTGAGGAAAACAGTTCCAATAGTTTGCTTTCATTCATGAAAGCTATGCATTCAACCTGCACCTAAGATCATGAGCACAAAGATGAAGCAGATACTTTATTTATTTATTTATTTTTTTTACCTGTTCCATTTAAAGCTGCACTCTGACCTGGCTCTACTTTAATTGAATGAAAAGCCATAGGTGGCACTTTCATTTGTATCAGCAGCAGGTCACATTTCTTTTATATATTATATATTACTTTTATTTATACTTATATAATACTGGTGAAAACTTGTACCAATATTAAAATACTTTAGATAGATCTTTATTTAGGAGTTGTGATAATAGTGGAGAAATAGTTTTAACCCATAAAGACCCAATGCTACTTTTGTGTCAGTTCCCAAATGACTTTTTCTCTATATTTAACCTTTACTAAGTAATTTATCACTGTTTCTTGTAATATTGTCCTCTGTATTTTGCTTTTTTTTCAGTGAAAATCATGTATATTCCTGTATTTAATTTACCAATCATGCAGATTGTTATGTGCACAGCGCGTTTCGGTCTCCTTAACCCCTAGACAGACCATAACGCAGATGTTCATAAAACCTCAGATTAAAGTTGAGGGTTATTATATCAAAAACAGAGAAAACTGAAGAAAAAATTACTTATTCAGTAAAATATATCATTAACTTAACATAAACCATGTGTCTCCATCCACTGTCATTGATCCAACTCCATGGGTTTTACTGGTGAATCAATGTTGTAGAAGATGACGGTGTTTCCATGGTAACTACGGAGCCTCTGGATGTCCAAATGGGTCATATCTGATGACCATGAAAGACGACAAACTGTATATTACACCAATTATTTACATGTATTGATAGGAATAGTGGATTGACAGGTATTAAACATTTTTGACCAGTAGACGATCTTGTTCAGTGGTGGATGTTTGGGTCTTTATGGGTTAATATAAAAAAAAAAAAAGTAAAACATTTTGCCAACCAAATGACCAGCATATGGTCATTTTACACCTGAAATGTGATAAACTATTCTGCAGTGAGTAGAAAATGCAAAATCAGATGACAATAAATAGTATGTATGGTTTGATTATACTAAAACACATAAATACATTTGCCTTTACTTTGAAAACACTCCAAGGATTTTGATTCCTTTTCCTATTATATCACTTGTTTCCATGTTCCTGGTGGAGTTTATGTGATTTCAATAACAATAGTGTTAGTTTTATCAACTAAGTATGACCACGTCTTAAGTGAAAAAAGAAATTAATGAATTAGTGTCAAATCAGACCTGAAGTTACTATATTAAAAACTGAAAATGAAAATATGCTTTTACTTCTGGATCATCTTTCAAAACTGCTAGAAATTGATCATGTTGATAGTCACAAAAATGTAAGAAAAAAAAAAAGACACTCACAGACCTGAATGGCCAAGGGTAAAAGATTTGAAAATTGAGCCTTATCTGACAACCCTGACAATTACTTAAAGATAGATTAAAAATATAAAATAACTTGTAGGAGTATTTATTCAGCTCAAACATTTTACTCCACATTCTGAGCCATGCGTGGTCCACATGGCTGTCACTAAAAAAGCACATTTCATCCACCCCGCACATTCATAATGCGACCTTTATGGGCTGCGTATGCTTGTGTGTTGTGTGTATGAATGCGTGCTCTTGTGATGCTGGTCTTTATAGCTAATAGCAGCGTCGCTGGGCTTCATGGACATTAAAAAGAGCCTGGTCAGACCACAGGATAAACACAAGCTCATAAAGTGCAATGTGTGTGTGTGTGTGTGTGTGTGTGTGTGCGCGTGGGTTTGCATGTATATGTATGTGTGTAAACGACGGTGCATCTCTGTGTGTTTGTAAGTGCACTGGGAGAAACTGGCCAGAGGATTGCTACAGGATATTGCTTTTTCTAAAAAAAGACAAAAAAAGAAAGTTCCAGTGAAATAATTTGTTTATGTTTGAAGAAAATAGCTACACGCCTTAAAAATAGGAACCTAAAATTAACTTATGCCGGTACAAAGATGAACTTAAACACATGTGATCGATATGAAGAAGAACATGTGAGGAAAAATGATTGTGAGAGAGATATTAGATGGTAGATTTCCATTTAACAACAAATGCTGTTTTAAACTTATGTCCCCTGAGATTCTGTATTAAGTCTGGTTTAATGTGATTTAATTTTCCTTTATTGGATGTATATACTGTATATGTAGCCTTTGTGTGTTTTTATGCACGGTATAACCTTCATATACTATATCTTAAACAGTTTTAAATGTTTCTTTTTCATTTTTGTTGTGAAACACTTAAGTCTGCTTGTGAAGTGATATACAAATGAAGATATTATTATTATCATATAATTATAATGTGTTGAACATATCTTTCGTCAACAGTCGCAAGACTGTGCAGGTTAGAAGTTCTTGAAAGTTTGCTATTTTTGTAAAAGGTATAAGTGAATTTCTAAATGACACTAATGGATAAAAATGATAAACAGGACAATTACTTTGACCTCTTGTGTAGTAAATAGTATTAACCACTAACTGTACGAACATAGTTTTTGGACCTCAGGATTTCTTTGATCAAAACATCCTTTAACATTCAGTCCGACTGAATCAGTTTCTGGGTTGTTTCTTCCTCTGTACAAGTCTTTTCTGGTGGATCTGAACATCGTAATCGTACTTAGCTTTGGACCAAAACCACACTGTTTGGAAGAAGTGGTCTCAGTCGGATCTCAAATGAAGTGTGGAGTAGTTTGTTTTTGTGGTAGGCATGTTAGTCAGTTTTCCATTCAAACGTATCGCAAATTTTAAGCGAATTTTCAGATAATTGGCAAAACCAAATGAGAATTTATGCATGTTTCCATCCAGTCCTGTCATGTCAATATTAAGAGTTGGTTCACCAACATCATCATGGTTTAAAACTTGTATGATGTAGTGTTTCATTCATTCCCTTTTGATTGAAGAGCTGGTAGATGTAAGAGGTATTTTATAAAAAAAAAAAAAAAAGAAAACTTGAAGTTGGCTTTGGCTTTTGCTGCCTGAACTGAACCGCTAGTCTAGATCCAACTATACTATTTCAGACTATCTTCCACGGTTTGTCAAAGCATTTGTTTAACAAATGTTTTTGCAGATTTTCAAGTGTTTGGGGATTTGTTGCTTCTTCTCATCTAATATGGTGTATCTGTTTGTTTAGTGCAGATGCTGAACCAGTTTCCATTGTTCTTATTGAAAGTTTTCCATTCATCTGTGTCAGTAGGAACTGGATGGACGTGCACCTTTTGCTTCACTGAACAAACACCTAATTTGTTAAAATTCAGGAAAAGGTTTCACCTGTTCACATATTTGTCAGTAAGGTAAGGAAAGAATGCTTCAGTATAATACTGAAGCTCAAGTTTCGTATTGACATTGTAAAATGTTAAATGATACCCAGCCCTACATATTATGCAACAGGCATGTTGAAAAAAAAAACGATAGAAGACTACATCCCCCAGAGAGCGGGAAGGCGGGGTGGATTAGAAATCCAAGGAGGGAACAGAAAGAGGGAAAGAGACAGGAAGAAAATAGCTGTCTGGGTCCCCGAAGGTTGGCCAGTTATTATAAAGCCATTGTGGTCAGTGTGTACGTTTCCACAGATCCTTCTGAGTCACGCTCAATAAGTCAGCCCTTATGGGCCTGGCACTGACCGGACCCAGGGAGGGAGGAGGGATTAGGGTTCACAGGCACCTGGCTCACATCCTTAACCCACTGCCTCTTCCTCCTCCTCTTCCTCTCAACACACATAACTCTGAAAGAGTACACAGAAAGACGCAGACACTGGCGTCCCATTCACATCCCTCTGCAGGGTGATTCCTGGGAGGAAAAGCCAGGTGGGAGGAAAGGCAGGATGGGTGAACAAAGGACGGGTGGTTGACTGTAGGCAGGGTACAATGGGGGTACTGATGGGTGGGTGACATGATGAATAAGAGTGACAGCGAGGGAGAGTTTGTGTGAGAGGCAGAGGGGTGTAATGACTGGGTCAGTGTTGGGTATGCATGGCCTGAACTGGGAGCCAATTCATATAACTGAGGCTAAAAATAGGTTTCTCTGTAGCCGAGGTAGAGTTCAACCACTCACATTACCAGCAACATACACACAGACGTCCACACACATACTGTACATGCTTATACCTCATGAGTTAGTGATATTCTACACAAAACCATTCTGTTTAGTGCTAAAAAGTACTTCAAAACACCCGCAGAAAGTCTGTTCCTTAATCAGCAATCCAATCAGCTGCTAAAAATACAGTTTCATCAAGTTATGGCCAAACACATTGATTCTGTTTCTACTTGTACACTAATAGATTTGACATCAAACTTCAAAGCAGTGTGTAGAGTGATGTTAAAAACAACCTTTGATGCAGAAACAGGAACTTGCAGAAGTTTCATTTTAGTTGTCAGAGGACTAATTAGAAACAGCTTATATATGATCAATCCTCTGCCTATTTGCCAAGCTGCTGTCCAAATGTTCCCACTAATACATAACAAAACATGATCAAATGTTCAATAAGAGATTTGTTTATGGAATATTTTTGGCGATTTATTAAAATGCAATTATTCTGCTATACAAACTTGTCAGCATTGCCACTCATTACAATCTGACCACACTCTCTTTTCCCTCTGCTGAGAGTGAACCCAGGCCTCGATCCTGTGGGTGTGACTCAGGCGTATGGGTATGTTTGGCCCACTGATACAGGCCACTCGGTCCCAGTCAGGATGAGAGGTGATTCAGGATGAGTGTTTTGTTTGTGCCGCTGTTGATAAGTCAGACTTGTTCCAGGTGAATGACCAGGGGTTGGTTTTAATTTCCTGGTTGGTCTATGTTCCAGCCCTAAAAATGGCCTTGAGTTATGTGAGTAGTGGCCAAAAGAACCAGATCACAGATCCAAGTGGCAGACATTAGTTTCCAGTGAAGGGTGTCTCTGGGCTCACCTTAGAGATAAGGTCAGAGGGTCGATCTTCAGGAAGGACTCAAGTCTGGTCCTCACTGCTTACCTCACCTCGCAGGTTTGGTGTCTACTAAGAAGCTAATAACACCCCTTTCACCCTTCAATATGTAAGATTCAGACATGCTCATGGTTTAAGGTGAAGTTTGAGTTCAAGTCTGCATTGAGCTTTCAGCCATTAACTTCTAAGTGACTGTTTCCCTACATGTTCCCCTCCATGATAAGAGTCGCAATGGGCTACATCGCTTGTGTTTTTTCGTGCTCCTGCCACACTATCAATACCTGACAAAATGTGTAAATGTGAGTGAGACCGGAGGCACCACCAAATACAAATTCACTCTTTGTAATTGGTGAAATCTGATGCAAGTGTCCTGCCTGAAATGAATTGCTGGTACGTACCTGGAAAGAGTCCCAAAAGAGGAGGAAGCAACAGGTTCTATTAGATTTTAGGTGAGGTATCACTTTAAGATACTCATGGTCGTATGGTTATTCTCCTTTTTCCTGTCCTCAGTCCCCTCCACCCCTCACCCGTCTCTCCCTCCTCCCCCTGTTCCCTTCTTTTCACAGTATTGTCACCCTAGACGGTTCACACGGTCTCCTCTTCGCTGTGTTTCCGGTCATAAATCTCTGCAACACACCGTGAAGGCACATCCCCTCGGATGGATTTAACACAACACCCTGCACCCCACCGGTCCTCTAAGACAAGGATGACAAGGGCTGGCACGCTGCTGCACACAAACACTCACTCTGACCTCAGCTGACACTTTTCCGGCAGATTTTTGTTGATGAAATTACAGAAAAACTATTTAATAAAGGCAATAGTGAAACAACACATCTAGAAACTGGGGGAAACAGTGAGATAAGAATTTTGAGATGAGGATTTTATTTTGTCGATGTGTCAATGGTGTCCACAGTTGACTTTATGACTCATTAACGAAGGGGACTGATCAACAAAATACTGCCAACATGTGTTACACATGCTTTTGTTTGACTATACCACCTTCAGCTGAGATAAGGTAAGGTAAAAAGAACCAAAATGAAAGCAAATTATTGTAATATACTGATCAGTGGCCAGTCAATCAAACCTGAAAAATTCAAATGTTTTAATTTCAAAATTCTATTGAAATATGTTTTAGTAAATGCCCTTAAGTGTTAACCTGATCAAATTTGAAGGTTAATTCACTTTACTAACCCTGTAGAGAACTCCAGTTTCTGTATTTTATCCATCCTAATACATGTAGCATCTAGCATTAGTGATTAGCAATTAGCACATTAAAAGTAATGAGCTGCCATTGAAGGCACTCAGGGACCAAGTCCAGATCTTCATAAGTAGATTGGTTAAGGGCACTGACAGGAGAATTAACCTATATTTACCTGTTTTTAATTGTGGGGGGAACCCAGGACACCCACTTGGTACAAACAAACTAAGAACACTGAATGGCTCCAGACCAACAGGGAATCAAACCCTCTAGTTGCAAGGTGGAATACCACCACATCACAAAAAGACTTCAGTCTTGGATTAGTAACCATTTTTATCCATATAAATCTCCAGACTCATCAGTCTTTACAGTGATGATGCTCCTCTTATTCTGTCATATTCAGTGGAGAACTGCTTCTACTCTGCCTTGCTTGGTTATGGTTACGGTTGAATGGTTGGTATGATTAGCAGACTGGCAGAGTAGGATGGAATGTTTTGATTCTGAATTTTCACTGACACTTTGTTACTGCTAAAAACATTTTTGTGGTTCGGAGCATGTGTGCAGGCGATACCCTTTGTACATGGAAGCTGTTTTTTGAGAGCCTTGCAGTTATCTGGATGGCTGGGTAACCACTTTTGTTTGGCACAATGCAGGTCCCTGTAACACTGGCCAGGGTGTAGATGTGTAAGGACTGAAGCAGACACATTTAAAATAAACTGTTTGGTTTATTTTCTTTTTGTTTGCATGCATTAAAAATACCATACTGTAATTTCTGTGCATTAGAGTGTAATTATCAGACTCGAGTACATTACAGTTACTTACATATGTGTCATCAGGGTTTGTTTGATACCCCAGTCAGCATTAGAGAGGGCGCTTTGTCCATTTCTCTGTGCTAAACTGACGTAATCTATTACAACATTCAAAAGCAAACACTTACAAAGGGGCGTACGGGATGTGTTGACTTTGCCGGGATGTTGAAGGAGGTCCATGACCTAAAAACTTCGGGAACTGCTGACGTAAATCATTAAATTTGAGGGTTAAGAGCTGTTTTGATCTTAGATTAGGGTTAGGTATGTGGTGGTTAGGGTAAGTCTTGAGGAAATGCATGTAAGTCAATGTAATGTCCCCTAAACACAAGGAAATGTGTGTGTCTGTGTGTGTTATGGCTCGAGTTGGTCTCTGACTCATGGTGCTTGTGGGGGGTTTTTTGGTGACTCATGCGTTTCTCATAACGGGCTCTCGTTCAAATGGAATCCCTCCGATAAGACTCCCTTCAGGAAATGGGATGCTGGTATTTACTCGACATCCCCCAGTCTCTCTGCCACCGTTCCCCGCCTTGCCACCCACCGCCCGGCGCGCCCCACCTCCCCTCAGGTCAGCACATGTCACCCAACGAACTACATCAACAACTTCCAGCTTCCTTTTTTTCCCTTCTTCTATCCGTCTTACAAATGAGCAGGCTATGGGTGGCCCGAGTCTGCACCACGGACAAGAAAAACTAAACCAGTGACAGCCTGTTTGTTTTTTTTACCTCACCAACAGCACCCCACACCTACACCCTCACCAAAACTACCGCCATCAAACAAGCGCCATGCATACACTCCATCTACTGTGCCACACACACTCCCAGACCACATTCTTACATCCCTACCCCCCACACTCTCCCACACCGCACACCCACAAACACACCTGACCGACTTCATTTCCTGTGAGGCATGAGTCAGACGGCTGCAGTGCATTTACCGGAGTAATACATGGTTATTAGCCTTTCTGATAATATAGTGTTGATGTGGCTGTCAAGGCAACCCAAGCTGCAAAAAAAGGGGACTGTGTATTGTGTGAGTGGGTGGGATGAGTCTGTGAGGGATCTTTGGAAGTGTTCAGGCATGCGGTGGGTCTATTGGCATGTCCACAGGTGTGTGTGTGTGTGTGTGCGTGGGTGTGTGTGTGTGTGTGAGTCACAAAAAAGAGACAGACGAAACAGC
This sequence comes from Apogon hyalosoma, assembly GCA_037367295.1. Classification (NCBI taxonomy): domain Eukaryota; kingdom Metazoa; phylum Chordata; class Actinopteri; order Kurtiformes; family Apogonidae; genus Apogon; species Apogon hyalosoma. The sequence goes on from JAPQRP010000020.1 coordinate 13,574,369, forward strand.
AGGGAGAGCTATTCACCTGTTTTTTCTTGTAGAAACCTTTTCTGTCACAGTTGGGTATGCGGAAGCCTCCTGGGATGAGAACGTTGCTGATTTTAAGACTGTTCAGGATGCTCTCCATCTCCCGTCGACAAGGTCCCTAGTGACGCCACAAAACAAAATACCTTTATTATACATTCTCAGTGAGGGCAGGGTTACTGGTGTTTCACTAAAAATTACAGAATACATGAACAGAATTCATGTAATTTGTGTGTTTTTGATGACTCAGATTGAGTAACGTATTTTTAGTTAGGATAAATAATGCTACCGTATTGAAATCAGGATCAATATTGGATCAGGATGGGACACACGTCACAGCTCTTTCCTCTTTGTCCAAATTACGACTAAACATAAACTGCACTCGAGTCTGCACTTCTCTTTTAGTTTATTTTAAATGATTATTATTTATGTTTTATTGATTATGTTTTAATTGTAATTGTGTGTTTTTAACTTGTCTCTTTTCCATTTTTGT
>JAPQRP010000020.1:13583822-13600009 GCA_037367295.1 Apogon hyalosoma
CCAACAGAGGCACTCGGGATAATTGTCCACCCCCCACCCCCCACACCCCCCTCCAAAAAAAAACAAAATCTCCAGGGGGTGAAGATGCTGAAAATGAGCATCCTATCTGAAACTCTGCTGATGTGCTGAAGAGAAATGTGATTTCTTGGATCCCTTTGTTTCTACTTTTAAAACAATTCGTTTTCTGTTAAATCAGAGAGCAACAGTAAGAAAACCACCTAAAATGACCAAAAGCAAACAAACATACACTGCGTATAGAGGAGTTGGAGTAATCTGATGAAGGTTTGCTCATGCGTGTTCATGCACCTCAGTGGATGTATACATGTTTGTGTGTATGACAATGTGACTGCTGAGTGCTTGCACGCCACACATTACTGTGGCCAAACCAAATAACCAGGAAGAAAACACACACAGAGGCTCCTGGAGGTCTGACGTCAGCGGTGCCTAAACACACAACAGTGTGTATTCACACACAGGTGCCATGTGTGCCGTTTCACCGGTGTGGGCAGCGAGCATCCATTCACACAAAACAGCATGCATGTACAAGCTCTGTGTATGAAACCATGAAATCTGGGCAGTGATAATGGGTCAGGAGTTTGTGTATACAGTTTAGAAGTAACCCCTCTACAGTTGAGATGTTTTGGCCCACATCCTGGACCAGAAAAAGCTCGAGCACATATTTTCAGACTGTGTACAAAAATCCATTAGCTAAACGTGAAGGAAAATAAGGACATCACAGAAGACAGGGACATGGTTTGCGCTCAGCCTCAGTTCAACACTATATACTTACTGTATGTATGTGGCATTCCTTAACTATTGGTTTGAGGGAGCCAGATTGTGTGCGTTTGCGCATGTACGCGTGCATGTGAGAGCGAGAGAAAGAAAATAGAGGACAGAGCTGCATTATCGTTTTTAAAATAAACAGCGTGCAAACGACAGATGACTTAAAATAGTGTCTTTCTTTCCAGTTATATGCATCTGGATTTTGCGCATGCTGGTCCAGAGCCGTGCGCCCTTGGACTAAGTGTCCGCCTAATTCGCGACAAATATTTGCTGCGTAAAGCTTCAACTGGTTGCTGATGCCATCCACTAAAACTTTCAGAAGCCTTTGGGTATGGTTTTACCCAGGCAAGCACTAAATGATGCCGTATCTCCTCCGCAAAATTGTAGGTTTTGTGTTTTACATTGTGACAGGTTGCAAAACAAGGCAAGTTTTGAATTTGCGTTTGTTTGTCTCTGCCAGTATGTTAAATGAATCGGTCTCAGCATATTTATCCACTACAAAAACAACACATGTAGTATATCCACAAACTGGGAACTCCCAAGTTAGCAAAGATTATCACCTCATGGGGTGAGCTTCTGTCAAACCACCAGCAACGCAGCAATAAAAGTACGCGCAAAAGACTTTAAAATGCGCACAAAGCCTTGGCTGCTTACCTTGTTTTTGCGCCGGAATTAGAATGCTGCAGAGTTTTTTGGACGCAGCGGTGGAGCACACTCCCCGTCCCTCCAGCAGGGCTTGCAGGGGTCGGCTCTCCCCCGGCTGGTGCTGACAGGTCAAGCCGGAGCCACAGCGCGCCGTGTACACTCCACATGCGTCTCCTTCGCCGAGGGCGCACGTCATGCAGCAGCCGCAGCCGGGCTCCCTCACCCGCTCCGCGCAGTCCTTGGGCAGCGGCTTGCACTGCAGGAGCGCCCCGGCGTCGCACGGCTCGCATCGGATCACCGGCCCCACGGAACCGGCGAGCCGGGTGAACGCAGCCAGCGCAGCGGCGAGACAAAGCACACAGAGAGCGGGCATTCTGCCGATTAAGCTGGTCACAAAGGGACAGTATGTGAGCTGTCACGTAGGCTTAAGGGGACTCTCTGTGACACAGCGAGCCGGCTAGCCTTCTCCATCTGTATTTTCTTTTACGCGAACTTCTCGTTTTATACAGGCGGAAAAAAGAGCCAACAAGTCACACCCTCCTCCGTATGAATAATGTAAACGGAGAGCCCCGATATGAGGGACCGCTGCATCCACTATGAGGAGACGCAGCTAAACACTTAACTCCTTCTATATTATATTATTACTTTTTCTGCAGCACTTTCATAGGCATGCAGCTCTCGGAAAAAAAAAAAAACAACAAAAAAACTAAGGTGTTGATTTCCATTTGGAAATTTAGTCCGTTGTTACAGAACAGGCAGGCAATGTGAGCTGCAGATGCAAACACTTGGATACATTTCACCTCACTTTTTTTAGTGATATACACAATATTTATGTTTAGATCTACAGACTTCCATCAGTCTAGAGAGAGAGGGGGGAGGGGGTGTCAGCACCAGGGATGTTTTTCCTCCAGTGTTGACTGTTTCCAAACCTCTGGAGGTTTCCACACCACTGGCCACATCCCTGCTGGCATCAATGGTATGTAAGTGAATTCCAATTGGTGGTACCCCCCACATGCAATACTGATAAAACATGCCTTTGGGCAGGTGTGTAGGTGGCCTCTACTAAAACAATAATTTCTTTGCATATAATCTCTGCGTGTGTGTGACCACATGCTCTGCGGTGGGTGCAGCCAAAGAGGTATTGCTTTACTTTACAGAACCTGCAGCGTTCACGTACAGTGTGCACATGTCAGTCAGAACAGCAGCCACAGCTACTGAGCACATGCCGACTAGACTAGTCTGCATACCTGACCCTTTTGCCCAAATAGTTTCAGAAGTGGAGCTCACCTTTCACATAGCAGACCTGGTGATCTGGCACATTGCGCCCCCCCTCATAGGCCAAGCATCCAGACCCCCTGCACCTTCCCTCCTGTATCCCCTTCCCAACACCACCTCCACACACAGGATTTCAAATTATTAGAAAGAAAATGTTCAGATTCTGCAGACTCAGCATCACCCCCCTGTCTGGCATATCCTCCTGTTCTGCAATAACAAACGCGAGAGGGGGGTACACACTGAGAAAATAAAGCAATCAGTATTGGCCATTGTGTGATTTCCACCACAGAAGCAGAAAAAGTGTTGAGACTGCATTATGAAAAACAAGCAGAGGGTAAGGAAACACCCCCGGAATAGCAAGAAAACGTCTCCAGCTAAGATTAGTTTTCTTATTACTTGACTTTTTTTTTTTCCTCTTTCTGCATTTTTTCTTGTCTGAAATATTCAGCGTCTGACCTTTGGCTTGTTTATTGTCTGCCTGTCTATCCTGGGTGTGATTTACCTAAAGCAGCTCCTACGGGAAACTGTGCCCTCTTTGTTTGAATACAGTTTGTTCCCAGTTTATTTTGTTCCTCTACAAACTGCACTTCAGTACACATTTTTACATACTTATACTTTACTTTTGCGATTAAAAAAAGAACCATTTTGGAAAATAACTTTTACTTGAACAACTTGACTTTTGGTCATCATGCAATATTTCTACACAGTACTATTTCTGTTTCCACCTGTGATTGATCAAAACCCCATGAGGAAGAAATACAGGCAACGAAAGAAGAAACATTGTCAGAGGAAATTAAAGTGAAAATTATAGATACAAAACAGAGTGGAAAAAGGATTTCTCTTGGTTAATTTTTGATGCTAAGCAGCAGCTCTTGCTCTTTTGCTGATGCACAGAGGATCACAAATTAGAGAGAATTGTAAAAAAAAAAAAGTAGGAAAAACAATGTTTGAGTAGCAGTGATTTCCTGAGCCAGTCACATGTGTATTCAAGTGAGGAGTCACTCTACTTGTGGTGGCTTCAGGCACGGTAACAGTTATTTTGCACTCATGCTACAGTTGTATGTTACTAAACTTTTACATATGCAAAACATCCAAGTACGTCTTCCATGTTCGCGGATGACAAAATTCAGGCTGATGTGAAGTTGTCCTTTGGGTAAACTAGAATGGAGGAAAAAGTTGGACATATTTCCCAATTGGGTTTCTTGCAATGCTGAGGACGTACAGATCATCCAGTCATGGCAAATCTAATACTCACATTATAACAAACTTGTCATTAATTGAAAAAAAAAGTAAAAAAGAAAACTAGGTGAGAAATGAACAGAAAAAATAAGTTAAAGAAAAAAGGAGGAGCATTGATAATGGCATTTCTGAGTCTTTGCAAAGATAACTAATATAAACTAAAATTATAAAGAAAATGTCTGTCTTTCCATTTTTGCCCTTTTATACATTATCGTGGTATTTTTATTATTTACTTTTTCTGACCTTGTTGGCTCTCAGACATGACAAGTACCCAATAAACAAAAACAGACACTGGGAAAAAAAAAACAACCTACTGTAATAAATGAAAAATGCATCCATAATATTTCATTATCATGTTCATCCACTGAAATCATATACATTTTAACTGTTAAAACCCTGTTTCTAAAGAAGAGGAGTGTTGTAACTTGCCTCGGGACATTTTTTTTTGTATAATAAAAAAGATAAAATGAAATCAGATAAGCGCTGGCACAGAGCTGCACGTCTCATTTACCAAACCATATGTTCAACCTTTCTCTGTTGCAGTCTCAGCAAACTGCAATATAAGACACTATTTGTCTTACTCAACTGTCTTGTCTTCATCTCGCTTCTGCACCTTTTGTCTTTCGCTCTGTCTGTCTTCTCAGCCTCAAGGAATCCGATATTCTCTCGTTATTAATCTCTCCTTCCTTACAGTGTCTCAGTCAACATTCCTCTCCATTACATTCCCACAATGCAGCACATTTCAGGCCGTAAATCATTAATTGGAAACACAAAGTCTGCGACCGGTCCTCAGTAACTTTGGCACAATGCGCTTTATAATTTGAGGTTTGTGGGAACGAAAGGATCTGGACAGATTTATTTGTTTCCTTCCTCCACGAGTGATTCGAGCAGCAAATTTTCCTGCTGTCAACATGTTGTCTTCATACATTATGGGAGCTATACCATCGACATGTGGCACACTCACTGACCACATAACGACTTGCATTATTTTACAGAAAAAACAGACATTTTGCATACTACATGTTATGGATCATGTTGACAGCACTGCTATTCAGCTACTTTCTCGGCTGGACGACTTTCAAGTCCATCGCTTGAAAATGTGCTACAGTTAAAGTGGGTCAACTTTAGATTACTTATTTTTATCTTTATAGTTCTTCTGTGACATCATTAATGTGATAATTCAATCATGTCAAACAAATTGTCAGAAAAAGGCAAACAGCAATATATGGAATTTGCCACCAGAGACTAGAGTTTGCATCATAACACCCCTAAATTTTTAGTTTTAGGCCAAGAAAATATTGTGGCTAGAGGTAAAACAGATGTAGGTTTGGTTTTAGATATCACTACAGACATTGTAAGTCAAATTTCACACACGGATTCAACGTAAAACCAAGTCGGGGTGACTTTTGTATACAGGCGGTTTCAGTACCTGACCTAACCATAAAAAATAAGTATGGAACTTCTGGTATAACCAGTGGAAAATCAGAAAATGAAGTGTAATATGGCCTTAAACTGTATATTGTTTGTAAAAGTGCTGTCTATTGAACAGCCTGGGTAAACTGGTCGAATTGACAAGACTGTTGCAGTTACTGAAACAGCTTGGGAAGTTTTTTTTTTAAGGTGATGAGAACACCCAGTGTGTATGTAGCTCTATAAAAGCATCCAGGTGATGTAGTTGAACAGAATCAAACCTTTGAAGGAGAAGATGGCTGGAGATGGACATTGTGCAATAACAAACTGTGCAGACCTGCACACAGGAGGCCGGAGTTCACATCCTATTTCAATCCAAACATCAATGCTATATTTATCTTTGTAATGGTTGTCACGTAAGCTTTTTATTTTGGCCGCACCACGATCATTTCTTAATCCTAATCAAGTTGTTTACGCACCTAAAGCATGATACTGTCACACAGCAAGAGTTATGTAATACTTTGTAATGCTCTCAATAGTGTTCTGTGTCCAAAACTGCTATCCAAGTATGGCGTTTGGGGAATTACTGGAAATCAATCTGTTCTGTTTGGTCATGACGTGTTGCAATTTCTACTAAAACAATCACATCATCACAATTCAAAACATTACATATTATTCAGATTAGCTCTTTATCATGTTATCATAGCTATATACTGCATCTGTGTGATATTAATAAATGGCAATAACAGAAAGTCTGGTATTTGCAAAGTTGTGTAAAATTTGTAGAAAACTCTTTAACCTGTATCATTTAACAATATTTGGAGGGTGTTGCATTATAGGCTGCTGCTGTTGTTGGTCTTAATGTTGCTAGACTATAAAGTGTATCGTAAGCCCCTTTACTATCATTATTTAGAGTCTGTCAGCAGGTGTGTTCATTTGGTGCACTTTAACCCACAGGAGTTTGTGCAACATGTTGTTTGTTTGTTTTTTTTCTGTAAATGTCATGAAAATGATTTGGAACCTAAAAGGAGTTCAGGCCTGAATAGAAAGATTCCCAAACTCTGCAGTAAGCCTAGTTAAACAAAGATACTACATATGTTACTATGAGGGTAAAAAGTATTGAAGTAGCTCATACATCCAGCTTCTGTCCTCTTGACCGTATGGTTTATCATGTGTTATTTACCCTTGTGTTGGTAGAACTGGGTAGTATGGTATATCCAGACCTGTTTGAGTGTAGTGGGTTGCAGAGGTGAGCAAGAGCCTCCATACTGACGAATGACGCGTTTCCATTATGTGGTACCAGCTCGACTCGGGTACCAGGTACTGTTCCTGGAGGCCATTTCCATTACAGGATAGTACCGACTTTAGAGTACTTGGTCATCATAGCAGTGTGGCGCGAAACTTCCGTGACCATGTGCTGTCATCTGCTCTGAGAGTTGCTGATAAACTCACTCGTCGTGTGTTGTCCCATCAAGCTCACGCTGAATCTTTTCATCGGCTACCAAGGACAGAAATGTCTGAAACTCCTCAGCCGACCACGGTGTCATTTTGCGGGCTGTCATCATAGATGTATTTAGCCTACCGGTATATTAACTGTCAACTTCTGAATCTGGTTTGTTAAAAATGGAAGGCCATGCATTGATGATATGTTGACATAGTGACAACTCTCTGACCAATCAGTGGTCTGCAGTGTGTACACGTCACATTTTAATATCTCTTCACCTATTTTGGAACCTCAGCTGAGCAAGTACTAAAAACATAGTGCCGGGTACCAGATTCCAGGTACTTTTACGTAATGGAAACGCAAAAAAGGTTGAGTCAAGCTGGTACAATGTAGTGGAAACGTGGCTAAAGACGTGATCTGATAGTGATGTCTACTCATGGTTAAAAAAACAAATGAACAACATTCGAGTTGTCTGGCTTGTATTATATCATGAGACTCGCTAGTGGCATATTGTCTGAGGGTGGCAACTGATTGTTACTGTAGAGTCTGCATGTACCAGCAGTTGCCCATTTGCTCATACAAGGACAGGTGGCACCATGGTGCAGTGGTTAGTGTTGTCACCTCAGAGGAAGGAGGTGCTGGGCTCCAACTCGGTACCGGCCATCTCGGAGTTATCTATGTGGAGTGGAGTTTGCATGCTCTTCCCTGTCTGTGTGTGCTCTCTCCACTTCGATAGATTAATTAATTTATGAGAGTGAATAGTTGTTCATTCCTATTTGGCAGTCAGGTTGTCCAGAGTTTACCCTGCCTTCACCTGATACTTGCGATTGAAAATCAATTAATCATTTTGTCACCCAGCCCTCATACATAAGGATGAAAGTCTGCAATGTTTTTCACATAAGTTTAGCAAGTCACTTTAATATATTATGTATATTTTTTATATTGACTATATTCGTCTTTGTCTTGGGTATGTGCACTATGTTTCTATGTCCTATTTTATGGATATTATAATATGTCTATGGGACTACTCATCGATCAGTGTATACTTGTTTTATATAAACGCCTGGAAAAGTAGGTGTTACCTAAGTGGCAACTAATGGGTATCCTAATTATCCGCCTTATACAACCATTTAATTTAGGGGAAGAAAACAATCCTGAAACATAATCCGTCAGAAATGTTGGCAAAACATGAATATACACATGACTCATTCAGAGGTGGTCTGGAATATGAGTACAGTAGTTTATTAGCAGTCTGTCTTTTCAGCTGATGTTGTCCATGGAAGACAAGAACATCAAACAAAAACAGTCACATTAAAGTGTTTTTAAAGATGTCAGATTTTTCTACAAATGTATGCTTTATGTGTAGCACTACCTGAACAGACTAGAGCGATGCTCTACCACAGGGAATTGAATTTTTGAAGGAATGCAACAAAGCCAGCCATTTAAACTTGCAATGCAATGTGTCAGGCCACAGATGAGTTTATCTGCATATAGAGTTGAGATGTGAAATCTGATCGTAAGTGATCACTCAAGATGTATTTGGGAATGCATTTTAATGCCAGGTGTGAACAGACACGTTAAGAGCTGTCGAATGTGAGCGGATCACTCAGGAAGCAATGTGAATGCCAGGTCTGAACAGAGCTTAAGAGATGTATGTCAAAGTTAAAATAGAAAATGAAACTTTGATAAGTGTATCAAAATGATCGCTACAACAATATTATAAAAATAACAATAGCCTATTTATTTATTTCTCTTTTTATATAAATTTAGATGTTTTGGTAACCTGTTTGTTTACAGTCTGTCTGTCTTAGCTGTTTCCTAATCCTGTTGACATTAAGAGATGTTCTACGTACTTAATACATAGAAGTACAAAACAACAGTTCTCAGACTTACACTAAAGAAAGCCCAGAAATCAATAATATTTAGTCTGCATTTTGGGCTTTATCACTGGTTTATTGAATTAAATGCTCAGTCAGGCTTTTAAGTACTATTCTGATAGACACAGCACATACTCTGCAGGCTAAATAAAGTTAAGATTAATTAAGCATTCCTAAGCAGCCAAATGAAGGCCTTTCTTATCAGCAGAAACATTTCTAACATGGTAAACATTCGTATAAAGTAGACAAGTATTTTAAAACTGTCTGCTTTGTATCATACTGCTTTAATTGTGCTAGTCAGCCAAAACAGCCACTTTCAATCTTAACTTTTTCCCTGTCACAGTTGGGTTGCTTTCCCATCAGGAGAATGATAAAGATGTAATTTTGTTGAATGATGTCGACTGTGGGTTACAGGGAAAGGCATAAATAATAAAAACTGCCAGCTTCGTCTTGAGGAAAATCATTTGGTGCTCTTTAACTCAGCTGGAGTGCTGACAGCGAAGACAGGCCTCGTCCGTCATGTGGAACCACGAAGATCGGCTAATGAAGAGCAGTTTATTTCTGCAGGCTGATAATTGCATGTGGAGCATTTTGAAGGGATTTACATGAGATGATTGTACAGCATGATTTAAAATCTACCAAACTTTAAGTCAAAAATGTAAGTATCAGTCAGAAGATGCTAGAATGCTGCTTTTCCTGTTATAATCGCAGCTGACAGTTGGCAGTACAAGTCGGATAAAAGATGATCGGATGCAACTGAATCAAACAACAGTTTGGGGTTTGTTAACCACTGTCCTCAGCTAGCATTAGTTTTGGTGTTTTGAGGTTACAAGTGTAAGTTCAATAATTTTTTTCTGAAAGTTCAAGCTTTTAGTTGGTGTTGCAGTAACTATTTCCATCAAGTTTAAATGCATATCAAGCAGGTAAATAACTGTCAATACACTCTTGTTTGGTTTTTATGTGTTTTCCAACCATATCGTGAAGTTTTCCACATTTCCACAGTGGCACTCAAACTTGTACTTTCTAGGAGAGTAAAGGGCAGACTTTTCAGTAACTGTTCTCATCATAAAATGTCTTTTATGACACACGTTATTCTGCTGCAACGTAGCACTGCACATTTTCTAGAGATAATGCAGTTTTTATTGAAATCTCTTAAATGCCACACTTGCTTTTAAAACCAACCATTCTTTATCGATTGCTGTAATGGGACTTCTCAACAAGAATAAACTATTCTTATAATATCTGGTTCCAATAAATTGATGGAAAGAACATGGCCTGATGCTGTCTGTCACTATCCATCTGTCATGCTGAGAGAAACATCTGGATGCAAGAAGAAGGCTAAAAGAGGAATGTGTGGAGCTAGAAAGGCTGAGAGGAGCAGTTTCACATTTAGACCAAAAAAAAATTTAACTAGCTGTAGTTTTTTAATCAGGGCAGCTGCATGTGGGAGCACTGAGAAGGCAAAGAGGTTAGGGTGCAAGCATATGTTACGATGTGTTTGTGGTGAAGGCTCTGCTGTTTGTTTGGGCTGCAGTTAGCTCCAGATATGCCTGGCAGCTCTCAGCAGGAGGTCCAAGTCCTGCCCAGCAGAGGCTCACTCTAATTGGTCAAACAGGCACTGTGGCACCTCAGATTGAACTCATGCCTAGAGGCCAGGTACGGCATACTTAGCAGCATACCGAGGAAAGATCAGTCATGTGCTCACACTCGCCGACTGTCTTTAGGTCAGCTGCCCTCCCACAGCCGGGTGGAAGCAGAGGAGGAGGCAGCTTTGGGAAGGAGATACGAGGCGAGACAATCTTGCCTGGAGCTCTCAGGTTGACCAACTCAAGTGACACTTTCCTGAGAGAGCGCCAAGTCCAGGCGGCTAAGAGGATCAGTTTCTCTTTCCTGTCCTGACACACATACCCAGCTACTGCCGCTCACAAGTCTCCAGTCTGGCCGCTCACCAGGCAGAGCTGCAGTGACCGCTCTTTTACGCTTTCTAAAAGCCATGCAGAGTGGATGGGATCAGAGCGTTTCTCTGCAAAGTCCTCACTAAGAGGATTGAGATCTTAAACCTCACTCTCACAAAGTCCAACTGTGGCCACAGGTAGACGTCAGGCAAAGGCCAACTCTGTAGAACTGTCATTTCTGTAATTAAAGGGCAGTTAAACAGATTCATCAGCTCTGTGTTCAAGCTGACCACAAAATACTTCTGCAAAAGAAAACATTGGATCTGAAGTTAAAGACTGGAAGTACAACAGAGGGAGGAGGAGGAGGAGCTGGCAGACCAAAGTATGACACCGAGGAGAGACTCAGGGAGGTGTCTAATCTTGGCTCCTGCAGCAGCGAGGCTTGCACCGAGCAGATCACATGTTCTGATGTCATATCCAATTGATCCATCCATTAGACTTAAATTTATATAAATAGATTTAAAGGTTTAATGGTAGGTGTGTTACAATATTTCCTTTTGTTACTGCAGTATTGGTACACAAACTAGCTATACATGTGTATCACAACTGCATTATTTCTTTACAATAGGAGTTCTCAACCTCTTGTAAGTTACAGCAAGTTTCTGAAATAAATGTATTAAAAATTAACTAAAATGAAGCCTAACATGGCAAAACAAAAAAAAAACAAAACAAAAAAAAAAGGATTCGGACTATGGATCAGCTGACCAAAACTACTGTCTGCCATTATGAATCCAAATGTACTAAATTCATGGCCATAATCCCTCACCACCTGCTATAGAGCTTTTACTGTCATAAGGTGGTGTCCAAAAACTATTTACCATTTCAAAAACAATCCCTTTTTGTATGAGAAAATTAGCTAGCGGAGTCACTTTTGTCTCAAAACAGATGATGTATTGTGATGATATTCAGATGTATAGGTGGAAATACTGCATTTTAATTTAATAGTTATTTAAATTTCTTGTGTATATTTAGACATACAAATAACTGTAAATTACCAAAAAAAAGGAAAAAAAAAATCGAGCCTCTGCGGACCACTAGATGGCACTCTGAAGCTCACCTGTTGAGGCTGTCTGCTCTGTAAGAAGTTGACAATGTGAGCCATGAAATTCAGTGTTTCCAAAAAATAACTGCATAACACATAAAAAAATGATACTCTAAAAAGATAACGCTGTTTATAAACTTAAATACTGCAGTCCAGATGGTATACAAAGTGTATGTTATCTCGCCCAACATTTGCAAAGTAACATATTTGCTGACATGACTGCACACTTTAAAGATGAACCTCTGCTGCTGGCAGAAACAGAAGTAGAAGATGGACAAATGTGTTGATGTACATCAATATCCACTACTACTACAACGGGAGGGAACTCTTAAAACTGCTCCAAAATATAACTGTGAAGTAAATTGTAATGACTGGCTGACGGACATGATTAAAAGTAGCTGTCGTTATCAAACTTTTTATTCTCCTCTGTTTCCTGTTGATGAAACCTTTGTTACCTCTTGGCTGGCTGGGACACCACTGTAAAACTGCAGTGCTTCATTTTTAAAGAATGGCCTAAAACATTATACTTTCATATAAAACTGCAGCTCTTGTGATTTGGTATTTGTACACTTACATTGCGACTTCAGTAATACTTCAGTTCTAGTCAGGACTAGTGTGAATTCAACACTGGTGTTAGTATTTTCATAGCATTTGTCAACAATAACAAAAGAATAGAATATCACTATACTTGGTTCGTTTTAATAATTCAGACTTGGAAGAAAAAAATGTTAAAATGTGATGCAATTGAGACAGCATTTTTGGGTAATCCGTCAAGAATAGGACCTTCTATTTTCTGGTAGAGGGACAGGTGTTAGGTCTGCAGAGAGTGCTGCCAAAAAGGCCAGAGTACAGCTCATCATTTATGAATGTAACACTCCAAACCCGTGTATATTTTGACATGTTGAAGCCTGACCTGACACTGAGCAGGTGTGTGCCTGAACGGGCTAAAAGACAGCATGTCCAACACACCAGCTGCAGAGCGGCTCAGCAGAAAAACCTGTGCTCCTGACGTACTGTTTGGATTGTGGTTGACTCATTAGGTTGTGATGGGGAGCCCCTCGCTTCGACGTGTCTTAGCTGCTGCATTCAAACGGCGAACAGCTGCTCTTAACTGCACCTATCTGCAGCCTAATGGATGTCTGCCGAGCCGTACATGTGGAGGGTCGGGGCTGTGTAGGAAAAAGTAGGTGTGGTGGTGATGTTCGATATGTTAACAAGAGTGGGCGCCCCTGGGAGCTCCGCTTTATTAAACCCTGTGCTGTTACAACACTGTTATGAGAAGAGTTGTTTTCAGTTAATCAGCTTCTGTCACAATGTTTTAGTTCATAGTTTAAGCTCTAAAAAGGTGAGTGCAAGTTTCTGAAAGGTCATGGTGCCATTCTTTTTGTTTGAATTTGAGCAATACAATGTTTTTTTCAAGATATCAATTACTTTAATGTAAGTTTAAAGGTCAAACCATTAATAAAGACGAAGCTTTCTTCTCCTTGGTGGGAAGCAGGTAATATGTTCTACTTATGAAAGAAGCATTAAAGCTAGTCCATACACATACAGGTACAGTATGTTCAAAAAATGTTTTTGTCTGTGCCTCATGGCCTTTCATCCACATGCAAATACAGGTTTTGAATCAGTGAATATGGACCCTTTGGGAAAAGTCCTTCCACGGTCAAAGTATTTAGAAACTCCATTTGCAGCGTTGCTATGTGGAAAAACAGTTTTTAGTCTGTAATGTTCTTGACAACGCTTCAGTTGTGTTTTTGTATTTTCATGAGAATGGAAACTTTAAAACATTTTTAAAATGATGTTTGTCTGGAGAGGATTTGTTTTGGAGACAAATGAGGCAAAACATATAAAAAAAAAAAAAACATGCAGTACCTGAGTACATCTGGCTACTGCTGCCTACAATTGTTTGCCTAGTGTTTTTTGGACCAACTGCTGCCATTTGTTGCTGCCTAATTAGTTATCCATCTTTCCCCCCCACTATTGAGTGGTCTAAATGAGCTTAAAATGACATTGTAGTTGGATGTATTTTAGCTTAATGTTTAAAACACACATAAAGCTGCAGCACGTGGTTTGTTTTTAGTGTCTGAGGGGACATGAGACTTCTGCATCTACTTTCTGAGTAAATTTTCTCCACCCTTGAAATACAGGCAATGATGTAGATTTAATCTAATTACAGGATTTTTCAGATTGTGTATCTTAAATAGGGGTTAAATATCTGATTAGCAGCTAAAGTTACTGGGTAGAATCTGTCAGACCTTACCTGTACATGATTCTCTTGCTCTACAGGGTTATTCAAAAAGAATGAACGATTTCATTACGTAATAGTTTAATAAGGAAAAGCAATAAAAAAAAAACTCCAGCCAAGTCACAAGTATTCCACTCACAATCAGCTTTTATTTCCTGTCCTTACCAGTGTTCAGTGTGGCCACCACCTGCAGAACGGACAACATCAATGTGATAAGAGAATTCCTCCCAGATGCGTTTCAGCATATCACGATCCACTGAATTGATCGCTGTTGTTATTTGATGTTGAGTGTCCTTGTGGCAGCCATTCAAAACTTAGAAAACTCTTCTTTCAAATGGTCCCTGACTGACAATGACATGACAATACTTGAGAACTGAAGCAATGCATCATGAAATCGGTTCGTTCTTTTAGAATAACCCTGTATTGTGGTAGCTTGGAAAACTAGCTTCACTTATCCATTGACATTAATATTTCACCAATGTTGAAAACATTAGTAAAGGCAGAATAAAAATGCTTCATGTAACCATAACAATCAGGGGAGCCTGACCTAATCAAAATATATTTTCACCTTGAAAACTGTAGTAAATCTGTTATGTGCATTTTTGCCCTTCACGTCATAACATTAGGTGATGTGGTAAATTTGCGGGAAAGAAATGTAGCAAAAGAAAACTGGTGTGAGATAATGGCCGATGAACATGCCGATGGTCAAAAAGTTTGGAGAAAAATAATTAAATCTTCTGCTGTATTTGTGCCAGACGGTGTGACCACTTGTCAAAAATGGTGTAATATTCTAACTTGATGTAATATCAGTAGAACCAGCAGTCACTTTTATACAGAGATCCCGGAAATAAGGTGATGGTGATCCCACCTTTATACTACCACTGACAGATTTCCACAGCCAAGACAAAGGAGTAACAGAGGTGAGACAGGATGGACTTTTACACAGTGGACCTATGTTCCGGAATCAAAGGGGTGGTTACACAGCGCAGTGTATAGTGTGACATATAAGTTGCACATCGGAAATACCCCGAGCATAACGGTGTTGCTAACCTCTCCAGACTTGGCCCATCTTTCACCTTTCCACAAATGTTAGCATGGATAGAGTCCTCCACCCAAAGTGACAACAGCTTGTGGATCTGGGCTTCTCCCCAGTTCAACATCTTTCTGGTCGCGTTGATTTGTTTGTTCATTTTTAAATCCCCCTGATGCAGGGGTCGCACACACATCATCACGTCACACCTTGGGTGCAGAATGAGAGGTGTTCGTTTTACGTAGCATTCCAGAATCATGATTCCACCTTTATCACTGCTCTGTTACTACCTCCAGAGGTGTTACAGAGCCATGACAGAGGGGGGACCAAATGATCCCACCATTTCATTTACACAGACATCGTTCGGGGATAAAGGTGCAATATTCCTGTAACAGAAGTACTGTGTAAAAGGGGCAAGTAATTGCTTCATGGCATTCTTTCAGATCACTTTACTTACGTCCATGAGAAAAATTAAATTAAGCCCCTAATCTGAATTATTTCATTAGGTTTGAAATAATATTGTCTTTGTAACTACAGCTAATGAAGACATGTGTTATGCTGTTGAGGTAGTTTGAGAAGTTTTGACAGATACCTTTGGAATACTGGAACCTTCTCTATGGTAGTTAGTATCCACTGCTCCAACTGTTGCCTGGAATGAGCATTAAAATAAAAACTTTTCAGGCCATGTTTCAATTAGTGAGTGAAACTCCGTGGTTTATTTCCTTAAGGTGTCCCATTGTATGCGTGCACACAAATACAGTATACACATACTTGTAAGTGTGTTTCTCGCACCAGTGACTCTGTAGAGGGCATGTTGAGCTCTGCACATTAAGTGAAAAAGAAGAGCGAGGGTTTGTGGGGGCAGAAATTAACGGCTCCTCAGGCTTATCGCTCAGCGGACAGGCCAAGTGAGGCGGTGGCGATGGGGGGAGTGGCAGTAAAAGGTCGGTAAAGTAAATACACCGTCTGTCTCTGTCAGCAGTGGAAAAAGAGAGAAGAATGAAAATGTAATCTCACTCCAGCTTTTAAATCTGTCTCCCCTGCGAGACCTTGAGAACAACACGTTTCCCATCAACTGGCAGATTAATCTTGTGTAACTCATGCACAGTCACATCCCGGCCGTCTCTCAGTGCTGGGAAGGCCGAGTGGGAATCCGGCGGGGGAGGGATGACGGGGGGAAGATGGGAGGAAGGGCTCAACATGAGCATCATATCATCTGATTTGTAGGGAGGGTTCGGAGGG
>JAPQRP010000020.1:13616485-13628090 GCA_037367295.1 Apogon hyalosoma
CTTATATCTCACTGAAAAGTTACTCTTTAGGTGATTATGTCTTATTTTAAGTGTGATGAGATATTTTGAATAGAAATTATACGCATACACTTGGTAAAATTTAGATTTTTTTCCAGTGCTAACATCAAAACAGTTGGTGACTGATTCAAAAGTTGGCAATAAATTGATCAGTCATCTAACTGTTGTTGGTCCAATATGACGTGAGGTTCTTTTAGCTTTGCACAGAAACAGGCAATAGAAATGTCCTTCAGAGGGCTAGATTTGATTTTATCGGAGTACATTTCAGAGCCAGCACTTTTTTTTATATACATATCATACTCAGTAAATGACTTTAATCAGTACTTCTAATTTTACCAGACTTTTGTACACAAGTATCTGTATTTCTGCTTAGGTACTGCATGTGTATTTTTGTAAGTGTTGTGAGGAAATCTACACAAATTCCAAATGTAGTATAAAGTTCACAAGCGTTTAAACAATCTTATATCCCTGATACCCCTGACATAGTCTACGATTGTTTGGAAATGGTTCACATTACATTAAACTGACCTAAATGAAGCGCTGACTGCAGACATACACACGTCTTATTGTTGGGTCCATAATCTGCCAAACTCGTCCACTGTTCTGAGAGCTTTAAGCCATTTTGTCCTCCTTTGTGGTTCTATTTTATTATTTGGTAAAATGTGAAACTTAAATTGGTGATTGTTTTTGTTTAGTTGCGGTGCAAAACGGCACACAGTAACACTTTAGTATTATGGCTAATGGCAGAGACCAGTTTGTTTTCCCCCTCAGCTCTAACCGGATGTGACGTTAGTGGGCGTAACTGTTGTTGCCGACTATTTATCTATATTTCTATTGGCTGTTCTACCAACAGTTGTGCTTGTCTGACCTGTTGGGCTCAAGAAAAAAGAGGAACTATTAAAGGTTAAGGTTTAACATTATATTTTTCCTGTAGAGAAGGTCGGTCTCTGCATTTTACCATCCTAATACACACAAAGTACCTAGCATTAGCAATTAGCATTAGCATGAGCACAAATTAGCAGCAGTGAGCTAGCTGCCACCGAAGGCACTCAGGGACCAACTCCAGAAAATGAACCAATATGTGCTTGTTTACTATTAATATGTTTACATTTTTTTCAGTATTAACTGGAGGAAGGGTTTTATGTTCAAAATCTGGATGTGTTTTTTTATTTTATTTTTGGTTCCTTTTGGTCAGTGTTGACTGGTCTGGTCACAATTATGTAATGCAGCAATTATTTATCATATATGTAGTTTGTCGGAATGTTACACGAAAAAAAAAAGTCAACCTGGCAGATGGTATTTGTTTTCGTCTTACAAATTGCAGTGTTGCATTATAAAACACTAAAACTCTGAAGAGTTTTGTGTTGAGTGGTGGGTTTACAGCTCAGCAGTTTGGTACTGTAGAGGCTTGTTGTCACTGTGTCATAGCTAAATGAAGCCAACATTTTGTTCTGTTTATTTTATTATTTATTTGCATTGCTTTTGTGTAAAGACATATTGTACGTCTCACAGGGTAATAATTCTCCGATAATGTATACATGTTTAACTGCAGATGTTAAAGTTCATGTCCAGCAAGTCCATTTTTGTTCATTTCAGAGCCACTGGACTCATCCCACTTCAGTTTTTTTTTCATCGTATTTGAGATCCATGTTATGCTGAGCAGAGCCTTCAAGATAACAGCGGATATGAATCACAAGCATGTGACACACCCGTCTCTGATATTCATTAAGCACGGTTAGACATTTTTTCCATCCTCATCCTCCAAAATGTTAGTCACTCAACAAAGAATCCCAAGGACCAGAAAGAAAAGACGGAAATGGGTGAGAGCTGAGTGATGGCAGGATAAGATGAGACACAGGACGGACGGAGATTTACCAACTCCTACGGGAAATGTCTTGTATGTTCGAAGAAGTGTGTCAAGATGAGAGGGTGACAATTTGTTGGTCACCTTGTAGAGCAAGGTGATAGGGGAGAAGAAAGTGTGGCAGTACCGAATAAAGACCGTGAAGAAAAAAGGGTTCTGTTATAGGAGAAATGTAGGGTCTGAATTCATGTTTTGACATCATCCTCCTTTCTCAGTACAGTATATCCACCGTTTCAGGCTCATGGACTCTCCTGCACATATGCCATGAACTACAGAGTGGAGGAGGGTGACAGCGAGAGAGAGAGAGAGAGAGAGAGAGAGAGAAAGCGAGCATAGGGGTTTAGACAGTGCCATTTATAAAGTATGGCCCTCTGCCTGCCTCATAAACTGTGCATTATTCTGGGAAAGCAGGAAACCGGCTGGACTTCAGGAGTGAGAGAAAAGAGAAAAAAATATATAGCCTCGTTCTCTCTCTCTCTCTCTCTCTCTCTCTCTCTCTCTCTCTCTTTCTCTCTCTCTCTTTCTCTCTTTCTCTCTCTCTCTTTCTCTCTTTCTCTCTTTCTCTCTTTCTCTCTTTCTCTCTCTCTGTCCAGTGTTCACTGTCTCACCCACCTTCAAAGCCTTTGGAGTATTTCACCATCTTTTTCCTCCAGACCTTTAGAGAAGGCATGTTAAATATATATATAGTGTAGGACTTGGTATAGCCACAACCCATGATGCAGTCACTGTCTGCAAATTCACATCCTCAAAAAAGAAATGTCATCGTCTGAATAGTGCTCAAACACGTCTGGCCTCACTCAAAGGTGGGACAAAGAGCATCTGTTTTGTCCAAATATTTGCATCCCACCATTTCCCAGATACCTCTTGATGTATTTGTCTTTGTATTCCCATGAATCTTAAAATCCTTGAAAACAATCCAAGTGTTGCATTTGGATGTTCATACAACTGGAAAAAAATAGTTGAAGTGGGAAAAAAACCATCCAGCTATTGTTCAACGTGACAAAGGGCAGTTTGTTCTAAAGCTGCACCCAATTTAGAGTTTTGTCAGTCAAATCAGACCTGACTATCTGCCTATCAGCAAATTCACTGGCATAGGTTTCAGATGATTTTGACCACATTAAATGCAACAGTCTCAGGAACATTATAGGAACATTTGAAAATCGCTTAAAGACAGCTGTGTATGATGCATGTAGCACCATCTCTGTCTCTATTTACCAACTAAAGTCAGCCATCTCTGAATAATGAAGGTCATTTTAACACTAACAGTTTGTTTGCTCTTCCCTGAATTAAATTAGATTAACTTGGAGAATTTTCAGCTTTGTATCTTTTCACAGTCAAAAATGGAACCAAACCTTAACTTAATTAACTTTGAGTATATTTGTCAGATGTGTCTGTTTTCCTTATGTTCTTGATGCTGTCTTCTACAGCTGCAAGAGTTGAAATCAAGGAGAAAAATCATTGCATTTGACAAGACACACCTTCCTCCAGCAACTGTGTCTCCTCGGTCCGAATCAAAAACTAAACGTAAAGGACCAGACGTCATGTCTTCCCCTCCCCGGGCTCTGTGTGCTTGGCTCCACCCCCCATAGTCATATTAATTCATATAAATTCAAACCAATAGTAATTAATACAAGTACATTATTACAAATATTAAATTATTTAACCCACTGTTGTATTGTGACTGCCTCTGCTGCTACCGCCATCACAATAATACTAGCAAATTAGACTACTGGTATTATTATATATTTTTGTGTTGTTGTTGTTGTTATCATTATTACTGCAATTATTATTTTTCCCCCTCACTACCCCATCTCTTTTTCTAACTTTCATTCACACTTCCCTTTTCCCTATCACCCCTAATCGATCTATATTGTTTAGTTGCTCTTTACATTTACTATCTTTTTCATTGTAATATGATGTTGTTATTGTTGTTGTTTGTCATTACTCTGTCATTGCTGTTGTTGTTGTTGTTTTTGGTTTGTTTTTGTCTGATTTTCCCTTTGTTTATGTGTTGTTGCTCTGTCCACAATGTCTTAATTATCACTAATAAAAACAAAAATAACAAAAAAAACAAAAATTGAAATGACCAGATGTCATTTCATGCTATTACTGAAAAAATTAAGCTAGTTTTCTAAACTTCCATGTCAACAAACGGAGTAGAGCAGTGGTGCCACGTCAATTGTATTTTTGATCCTCGTACCTGTCTGAAAACACCTGTGATTAGTCAAAATGAAGGTCTGAAAACACAGGCAAGGATTAGGTATAGAAGTATGATTTTCTCAGACTACTTGAAGTACAATATACTGACAGGCAATGATGAAAAATTTGACCCATTTATGCTTAAAAGACCTCCCACGCATTTCCACTGTAAGTTCAACTTGAAAGGTCTGACAGAACAGTCAAATCATCCAGCTTTAAAGGGGTCAGCACTACTTCCTTTGTTTGTTTTATCAGAGTATATTTTAAGACTTGTTCATACAGACACAGATGTTCCCCAGACAAATTGATGATGCGCTCATCTATACATTCAATGTCAAGTCAAAACTGAACTGGGGCAACTTGAGTTGAGCCTGAGTTCATCCCTCCAGTAGAGTTCACTGACCAGAATCAATGCCAAGGAGTGCACCATGTATGTGGTTGACGAACACCTCACTAAAACACTGAATAGTAGGTTTTACTTTAACTTACCCCCAGGGTGAATGTGTAATCAGTAATTACTCTCACCCCACACGTCCCACTGATCAGGTACATTTTAATGACCCAAGGGGCTTTGTGGTAAAAATAAGGAAAAATGTGACAAAATTTGCTGAGCATCTTTACAGTAACATTATACTGTAGACATATTTTTCATTATTTAACAAGGTATTCATTGCCTGATGTAGAATATTGACATTTAGCAATTTGGCCTTGTGACCAAAATGTAACATAAGACACTGCAATGTTTATGTCCACCCGATATCGTATAACTGACCCTTTGCTCCTGGTTCCCTTAGTTACTGTTCCTGTCCCAGAAATTGGAAATTGGGAGAAAAGTAAACAGCAAAATCTGAGCTAATTTAACAATATAGCATTCATTTTACATTAACCAGCATGGTAAGATACTAATTAATATTAGCTCAGCTGGTACACAATTGTTAGCAAAAATCAGTGTTTTAAAAGTATTTAAATGTTTTTTTGTTTTATGTTGAAGTTATCTGGTTGTTTATTAAATTCAATCAGTCAATCAAATTTTATGTTTATAGCTTCAAATCATAACAAAAGTTCTCATGACACTTTATATTTAGAGCTGGTATAGACCACACTCTTACTAAGCCAATCATTTCATTTTATTTCAGCATGAATAAATACTGTACACTACATAAAACAAACACTGGTAACACTAGTTTCAGACATGTTTTTCATGGTTTGCTACAACAATGTAGTGTCTCATTTCAGAGCAACTGAAAGTTTTTATTGATGTTCATTAAAGATTATGAGAATAGCTCTGAGATGCCTACTTCAGCCCTTTCTGTCTACGTCACTCCAATACTTCAACATTATTATTAGAGAAAGTTATGTGTAATGTTATAACAATGGAAAAAAAAATCCTCCACAAGTTCTCAAACATCCTCAAACTAAAATACACACAGTATATCATTTTTTGGTTCATTTATGCGTGTCCATGGTCTGTAATGAGCCTCATAAATCCTCTGCCAGCCGGTATGTAGTAACATGGGCTTTACTCTTCAGCTGTGAGTTCAGAAAAGAAAAATGCACCATCCTCCAAACGTGAAACATATCTGCTGTCGGACCTGCAGATCCCATCATATATTTATACATAAACGCCCATACAAATATAAATGAATGAACAACTATGTATAACATCAGTGTGCCCTTATGGACATTTTTACCTACATTTTATTAAAATAAATACATTAATATTAAATCTGCCTTCGCCCATAAGTAGCTGGGATAGGCTCCAGCAACCCCTGTGACCCTAGTGAGGATAAAGCAGGTTCAGAAAATGAATGAATGAATGAATATATTAAATTGTGACTTTAACTAGTCATAAAGATGGTGGCGTAATGGTTCACGTATACATTTATCATTAGCAACGCATTAAGTGACTAAATATATAAGCGTTTATATCTATGAACTCCAATCACACCGCCACAGGCATCCTATACCAAGCTAATGTAGGAATGTTCAATGGCTAGTTAAGGTAATGTCCCGACAACATGAATAGAACAGAATCTTTATAGAATAGCATAGAATAGAATAGAATAGAATGACTTTCTAATTTTAGTTTCTTGTAGTTGTAGATTTCAAGTTCTAAAATACAAGATCTTGTACATTTCTCATGTCAGCACCATCTTGGCATTAATTTAATTGTGAGGTATTATTGTTATTGCTGTATATGAGTATTTAAATAAAATTAAAATGAAGTACAATAGTGGCGTTTGATAAAAATGTTCATGTTATAAAGTTTGAAAAGTCTTGATGAGGCGGTAAGTGTGAAACGGCTCTCAGCAGAGTTGCTTGTTGGACACCTTTCATCAGATGGTAGACTGTATGGCTATTCTATCCAAAGAAGTTTTTTTTGTTTTGTTTTTAATAATTTTAATCTGATGTTCATCTTTTAGCCTGATTTCAAGCCATCACCACTTTTGCTTTACAGACACTCATTAACTGATGTTACACTAAAATATCTCTGAGGTTAAATAAGCCAAGTTGATGCCAACCTCATGATCTACTAACATTTAGTGACAGTTCGGTTACATCCATATTTATATTTTGGTTAGTTCACGTAGACTTATATTTAGAACTGATATGATGATCAACAAATAAAACACACTACATGCTGTAAACCTTTACCGACCTAGCATTTACGCTCATAAAATTGTAGCATTTCTACCTAATTTCCACAAACTGCCCATAAAATTGTGAGTCAGTACGACACATTTTCCATTTATTGTCTTTTTCCTGTACAATCAGTACCAAATTGTGTCTGCCTCATATAGAAAATATCCTTGTTAATAACAGGAATTTACAAGGAAACTTTCCATAAAATCACTTGGAAAATACACAACCTGTCAAATAAAGGGATCAGTATGTAATAGCAACACTTATCACAGATATTTTACATATCCAATAAAGCTAAATAAACAGAATTTTGCCTCATTTTAAAGATGATATACTGACAAAATGACTTGATTATATGTTTCACAGCCCCAGAAAAAAAAAAAAATCTGAGATGTACAGGCTTAAAGCCACGGCAGCAGAAGTTGCATAAAGCAGCGAAATGCACTGTCACATCCTGATAGCAAAGTCAAGTGAATGCATGAAAAGAGACAGACAGCTGATCTCTTTCTAGTCTTTCTCTGCCGGTCTCCGCCATCCCTTCATGCACCAGGAGGTCTATGTTTAGACAGGATAGAGTTCTCCGGGGCCAACATGGATAAAGCTCTCTCTCGTTTCTGCATGGTGAATGTGTCAGTGGGGAGAGTTATAAGCCCTGCCCTCCCCTCCACCCCCACCTACTCCTTGGCAAGTGGCAGTCAGTCAGCTGATTTGTGCTGCTGAGGGGATTTGGTGTTCCACGTAGGCTATTTAAAAAACACCAGCACCTCTCCCCCTCTCTTTTCCACTCACTTTTTCACTATCTCGTGCATTGGCTCTCTTACAACCACATAACATACCCCTCACCCATTCCTCTATATTGCCTCCTGCACTCCCTTCCCCCACCGTCCCTCTTTGCAGTCTTTTTTTCTGCCCCCTCCTGCTTGACATCTATCGCTGCATTTATTCCATCTACTGTATCAAGTCTTTTTTTTTTTTTTCTCCATTTCACTGTGGTCTGGTGGGGGTTATGTGCAGTTTCTAGAGTCGGATTGAACAAAAGAATGATGAGGCTTTAGTGATCAGCTGCACAGCCAATGTAGTGTAAAATATAGGGAGAAAATGAGTAGGTTTGTTGTAGGTTTTAGCAAATGGATTGTCACAGTTCCGTATCTCACAATGTAGATATTAGTCACCATAACACAGCTGCCTGAGGCATCATGCTTATGCCACTGCAGCCCTTTGCTTTTTTATTTATTTTTTTTCAAGTGGGGGTTTATCATCTGATCTTCTTTCAGCCTTTTCCTCACCTGAAAAATGACAACACTGACTGTATAAAGAGATTAAAACAAGAGAAATGAAGGGAAACTCTTGCAGTCACATCAATAAATGGCTGCAAAATCTCATAACTTCTCAGAAAGGAGCTGTGACTGGTAAGGATAAGGTCCTAACTCCTCATCTGTGTCTGGTCACACCGGGAATTAAAATGCATCCCCGAGTGTGTCTCAACTGATCACTTATGATTAAATCTGACTTCAACGCAAGACATGCAGATAAAGAATTTATGACCTAAAGCACAGTTGAAGCTTTCATTTCATGTTGAACAGTCTGGCTTTGAGATGCTTCTTTGCACATTTAATTCACTGTGATACTGGTGGCGGCTGTTCAGGTGTTTTTTTTTTTTTGCTTGTCACTTTGTATAGGAGGAGATGTTATGGCTCAGTTAATACACTTTAAATATCAATATCACAACTCTGACCATTTCATTTGATTAATGGCCATTTTACATGATGCACTTTTGATGACTCAGCTTTCACGCACAAAACATGTTTATGAATTTGTACCACATTTACCTTTAGATATTGTATTTCCTTATAGATGGAAAAAAAAAATGTGTGGAGGCTCTCAGGTAACACTACATGTATGAAGTGCTCGTACTATATATTTTTATGGGGCGGTCAGTGCACTGAGTTCCACTGAGTAGGCAGTACTTCAATCCGTCCCATGATGCATTCCTGTTCAGACTGCTAAGAGAATGTGGACATATGCGGCCCAGACCACCTCCGAATGTGTCGTGAGTGATCGGATTTAAATGTGTCTGCAGTGCGTTCTAAGTGTGTTCACACGTGGCATCAGTACTGTTGTGCACGTGGTCAGATTGGACACAACAAATGTTAACGTTAGTTTTGGACACGGCCTAAATGTTGCTGTTTAGAAGAGAAACTTGTACCCGTACTTGTCATTTTTTTGGTCATCGTGTGATGTTCTTACTTTATCCTATGTCTTGGTGATATAGCTGAAAATGTTATCATTACATCAGATGACATTCATAATTATTGTAATAAATGTCAAATCAGTATTTGTTTAAAATTTAAAGGCTGGTTTTGGACCTCAGCAAAGTTGACAAAACCAGATGATGATCATGTTTTAAACTATTTTTAATGACCAGAAAATGTCAAACCCAAAACATTTGAGAAATCTAGATGTGAAGCATTTAAAAATATTATAAGAAAGAGCTGAATATTGAAACACTGGAAAGTGTTTTAGCTGAGGATGTAAGCAGACTAATCCGTTCATGCTTAGTCCTCTTGAGGGTCATGGGGATGCAGAGGACTATTGGCAAAGGTGGGATACACTCTGGGTGTGTCACCAATTCACTGCAAGGCTAGAATAAACACAAAAGATATAATTGTATATCGAGCTGATAATTAATTCAGTGTATTTATATGCTTATTTATACTTTATACTGTGTCGCCCTATTTTACCTGTGACATTTTCCTAACCCTGAGTTGTTAATCTAAATGTATGTGTTGCATCATTACAAGCTAAACTCAAAGATTATCTTGTGGTAATGTTATGTTTTATCAAATCAGTGGTATTTTGTCATTTGTTCTGTTCACCATCATTTTTGCGGTTTCTCTTATTGCGTGTACTGGAGACAATCGACCCGTCCTTTTTAGATGACGAGTTGGTTTCTTTAAAAACACACCTGTTTATCAGTACTTATTGTTGTTCTGACTAGCTGGTACGATAGTAATAATTTCAGCAAAACACATGGTGGTGTCCAAAATTCCATAAAACATGCTGATTATTTGGCCAAAAGTTTTTAGTGTGTCCAAAATCGTGATATATATAACTAGTAGTATGTGAATTTCATACTGTTTATGTGTAAATACTACTCAATGCAAGCTCTGGACGCCTCACCAGCACATACGTGAAAGTGTCTGCTTGAGAAACTCCAGATTGGTTCTGATTGGACGTCCCAGCAGGACAATGACCCCATGCAAACCGCTAAGGTAGTGCAGTAGTGGTTCAAGGTCAAAGTCCTGACCTAAAGCATATGGAGAATCTGTGGAGGGAGCTGAAGACCAGAGCGATGGGTAGGAGACCATCCAACCGGACCCAGCTGGAGGCTTTGGCCGAGGAACAGTGGACCAACATCCCAGAGGAGACATAAGAGAGCCTGTGGACACTAACAGGAACCATCCAGAGCAAAGGCTACTCTACTGACTATTACGAAGAGACATTGGACTAAGTAAACCCAGGGTATGAATAATTTTGAACATGGCATTTTTTTGAAATCCATTAATAAAATACTCCAGAAAAATAGTATTTCTTCAAGTATAACTTGTTGTTGTTCCTTCACTTGTGTATCACATATAAGTCACAAAAAACTTGACAAAACTCATTCATTTTATCACAAAAACAAAAAAAATCACAAAATGGCAGGGGTACGAATAATTATTTTGAGGACAACTGTATATCCCATAATACAATGCGATCATGGCAACAATGGTCAATGCCAGATGGGAAACAGAAGCTTGTAGTCAGTAGTGTTACACAGATGTCGGTGCAGTTTGTGGTGTTGCTAAATTACCAGGAAATCATATTAATGATACCAGTCCATTGTATTACACAGATACAGGCAATCTGTACCAAGGCTATTATCATGAACGAAAACTAACGAAATGACGAAAGCTAGAACTGAAAAAACATTTTTGTTAACTGAAATAAATAAAACTATAATTAAAAGAAAAAATGATAATGAAAAAAAACAAACAAAACTAAACTATAATGAAAAATTCCAAACTATTATAACCTTGATCTGTATTAGACAGATCCCAGTGCAGTACACAGTTACAGTATGCAGTTAATGTAGATGCTCTGTATGTAGTACATAGTATGGGGGTTTCAGATGTACATCAAGAGTACATAGAATACCTCAGTGAAGAAGCTTCTGAGCATGTGCAGTGATGGATAATTAAGCAGTAGAGGATGCACCCCATTGACTGGTTCGCTCATCTCTGTTGTTTCCACTTCAGTGAGAGAATGAAGGAAGTCCCTCAGAGATAGCACCTTAAAGTGTAAATTCATTACTGCTAATGTAAAGAAGTTTATAGTCACCATTATTTGTTTGTTGTTGTTGATACTGTGGTTACAGACACGCACCTTACACAAATCAACAGTGGGCATGCTCACAAATTCACACAAATGGAGTTTTTATTAATCTTCACTATGTAAAGTGTTTTTAAAAGTATGTTTTTAGCCTAAAACAGCATGTACATGTGGACGAGAGGCCCAAACCTATAAAAAAAAAAAAACATCCACTTGAGTATGGACAGGGCATAAGTGTTAAAAATGTAGTCAATTCTAGGGGTTTTAGTCATCATTTTCCTTCAGTCAGTAATTCCAGTTGGAAAGTGTAATACTAATATTAGTATTCATCGGTCATTATCAGAGACAAGTTGTGCCAATACTAATAGTTTGGAAAACAACTTATTGGCGCCTATGAATCAGCTAACATTTTTCAGGATCCTTGATGAGTCTTCAAAGATTCAAGCTGAAAACGTTTCTTTTCAGCTCTGCAAATCCCAACTGAAATGGTTTTATCTGCACTCTACTCTT
>JAPQRP010000020.1:13639978-13662657 GCA_037367295.1 Apogon hyalosoma
TCTACTGTAGATGGACTTTGGATCAGCTGGTTCTGCTCTAGTTTTGGACCCTGGTTGTCAGTGATGATGAAAACATGAATATTTGTTTTATTTCAGATAAAACAAGCCATGATCTGGATGTCAGGATACACGATTTCAGCCCACATGTCAGTGTTCGTGGACCGCTTGTTCTTTGGTAGCTCGTTCGGATCCATGTCGAGTCCGGTTGTCCTTAATTTAATTTCATATTCCACATTTTTCCTGGTCTCGCTGTGTTTACTGCTACACTTCGTGTTGAGCGAGGTTTTTGCCACTCAGTCCGACTTAGAGGGGTGTGGCCCAGGGGGGAAGTGATGTAAACACATATGCTCTTCATCAACGGAGGTAAATTGAGAAATCAGAGAGAAAAGAGGAGGAAAAATGTCTTGTGCTGTAGGTTGTCAGAATAGAAATGATAAAAGAAAACCCAACCTTCACTTTTACTGAATACCGTCGTTGAAAATGCCATTTGAGGCAGACCATAGACGCTTACGGTTGAAGCCATTAAATTGACAGACTGGACTGATGAAACTGACTGAATCAGCAGTGATTTACATTGTTTTAATGTATGTTAAACAACACTTATCCAGCCATGCAGGTGCAGTTGGCTGTCAGAATGTACGTAGTTGGTCGACTTGTCCATGATCGCCCATGTCTTTAAAACTGTGTTTTATGTCCTTGTCCCTGATAAGGTTTTCGTGTGTTGTGGACCGACGTGCTGCCATCACATCAATCTCGGTGTTGTGTATTCCAACCTGTTGTGTGTTCTTTGTGCTCTTACACTGAAAAGTCAAACAGGATGTTCACTAATAAAAAGTGACACGGGCCCAGTGAGTTCCAGTTGAATGTTACCAATGGCTGTGTATGGGATTTTTCTCCTGTGTGTTACCATGGTATTCCTACCCTTAAAATGTTCGGTGCAACACTCGATGTTCAATATCCTGGACATGACCACAAAGTACAAAGTTATAGGCATTGAGGGATTTGTATGCCTTGAGCTTTTTTGTGTAAATGTTGGGTTTTTCAACAAGACATAAAAAGATGTCCAGCCACTGTAGCTTCAGCTATTTGGTTGGCTCTGTGACCCACTGACCCGACAGTGACTATGGATCAGGAAACCTGTTGCTAATGGTCAACTTATCTTTGTAAGATACCTTGTCTCTCATTGACAGACCATTAAAATAATCGGAGAAGCCCTGTGCATCTTCCATTACTCTGTTTCTCTCCTGAGTTTTGTGCTCCTGACACCAGGCTTCCATGTACTGTTGACACAACAACTGTCACTTTCTACCACCAGTTAGGCCCCGTCCATAAAATATTCATCACTGTTTACCAACATCAAAATGATCTGTATGACAAGGTGGCTTGTGAGAGATGCAGTAGAGGGTGCATGTTAGTAATAACTGTATATTTTAACTGCGTATTTGAGCAAAATTCAGAGACTAAACATATTTTATTGTATGAGCTGTGAAATAAATAAGACCATTGTGATATAAGGTACGTTTCAAGATAAAGTATGTAACGTTCATCACTTTTGTCTGTAAACAGAACTGGTCAAACTTGGTTGTTCAGTTTCACTCAGTGAATGAGGACACAAGAGCCATGATTGAGCGATGTAGCACTGCAAAAAAAAAAAAAAAGCACGAAATATAATTTGATTGTGTCACAGCAGTTATATTCTAAAAACACAAACATGCTTCCACACATCCATGAAATCTGAAGTCACATCATTTTTGTATTATTTCACTTTCACGTGCTACGTGATGCTGTGATTGGTTGAAGATAAAAACTCACAGCTCAAAGGTCAACGCCCTGAAAGGCTTCGAACACAGTAATATGAGGAGTAAATAGAAAAAGCAGGGAGGGTCTCAGCAGGTAAACGCACGTCACACACTGATAGAAAATAAGAAGTTACATAAACTGTTACATACTTGGTCTTTAACCCATAAACACCCAGTGTTACTTTTATGGCAGTTCCCAAATTATTTATTTTTCTTTCTATTTAACCTTTCTTAAGTGATTTATTACCATTTATTCCAACATTATCCTCCGTATTTGCCATTTTAAAATGAAAATCATGCATTTTTCTTTATTTAATTCACTGATCATGTTGATGTTCATAGAAGCTGAGATTGAAGTTGAGGGTTATTATATCAGAAACAGAGAAAACTGAAGAAAAAGTGACTTTTTTGGTAAAACACATAATTAACTGAAAATAAAAACAAGTGTGTCCATCCACCGTCATTGATCCAACTCCATGGGTTTTACTGGTGAATCAGTGTTGTAGAAGACGATGGTGTTTCCATGTTCACTACGGAGCCTCTGAACATCCAAATGGGTCATATCTGATGACCATGAAACATGACAAACTGCATTTTACATCAATTATTTACATGGATTGATAGAATTAGTGAATCAACAGGAATTAAATATTTTAGATCAGATGATTTTGGTCGCTGATGTGAATGTTTGGGTCTTTAAGGGTTAAAATGATTTTTCTCACTCACACATAGTCAACTGTGGAGCTGATGAACATAACCAGACATCTTTGGACCTAAATTTTGTCTTATTTTGTCCAAAAACAATGAGGTTTACTTGCACTTTACCTTCTGAACTCCTTGTAGGCATTTTGACAAACTCTACCACTCTTTAAAGGAACTTTAAAAGGCATTTTGTTGAATTTTTTTCACACAGCATTTTGGTTAGGAGCTTGTTTCTCAGACCCAAAGGAGCTATTTTTACTTAAGAAGATTTGTATTTGAATGGTTTCGTGTTTTCCTTAGCAAGGTTATCCAGATAATTTAGTAATCCTAACTTTAGTTGCACTATATTTAGTTGTACTTGTGATACAAGCTCAAGTTCGAAAACAAGTAACCCAATCATGGAGTGTTTTGGTGGCCTTTCATCCTGTAACATCGGCTGACTTTAAGGATTTTAGAAAGACATTTTTAACTAAATGAAGAAGCCATGAGGTAGTTAACTGTGCTCTAACAAATCATCTTTCAATAGGGTTACATGAGTAAAACACTTGCAAAAATTTAACAGAGTATGAAGATCAGCTGAGGGAGCGGCTGAACATTATCTACGCAGATACTGTATAGTGTCTGGACAGAGGGATGCAACATGACTAAAAACAATCATCAAAGAAAGTTTGAGTGAATCAGTGAATTAAAATTGTTTAAAAAAAACCCCATTCAGCTCAACATTTTAAATCTTATGTCAAACTTGGCAGTCTTGAATTTCTTCTGCATAAAAAAAAAAAAAAAAAGCATCTTCTCAGTTGTTTCTTCATTTAAAGGTCAGAACATATGCAGTCAAAATAAAAAATGCAACATCAGCTGAAGAACTAATGCTGCCTTCATGTGCAATGGGAATTATAGTAAATACTATACAAATTTGAAAATCGCACCTAAACGCCCCCTCATGTCATATTTTCCACTGGGGAACTGGGGAAAATTTTGATGAACATGAGATGAAAATAACCTTTGAACTTTTCAACATGGCAGAGAGGAACAAGGGATTAATCGCAAATGATAAACACTGCTTTTATTAATGTTTTGCTGCTGTTAGCTGATGATTTTGCACATTTATAGTATAATTTGCAAAAAACTATTTTATAAATTTAAAAAAAGTGGAGTTTGCATGTTCGCCCCATGTGTGAATTCTCTCTGGGTACTCCGGCTTCCAAAGACATGGAGTAATAGGTTTATTGGTTAAGCTAATTTGCCCATAAGTGTGAATGTGAGAGTGAATGGTTGTGTGTCTGACATATGTGTCTGTAAATAAGTCCCCGCAAATTTCTTGAGGGAAAAGTTCAGAAGAATGAAAAACAATGATATAGCAGATTAATCAACACTTCCAAAACTGTTTTACCCAAGTAGCAGGTCACGATAAATTGTGTCAGCCATTTTTTTATTCGCTATGACAACAAAAACACTTGGGTAATTTCGAATTCACAAGTGGAAAGGATCATCTATACTATAATACTGTATACAGGATGTGAACAGACTGAAAGATAAATAGGAGAAGGAACAAAAGTTAGCTGGCTGTTGTGCTTTTTTGGTTAAATGTTGTATTGCATCTCCTCACTACATGTTTCTGATCTGATTCCTAATGTGACAAAATGTGAGTTTCCACTGTAACAAATTTCTGTAATATTTACGGTAACTTCAAGCATTTGTTCACAGTATCACATTGTAAAATTAAGGATGTTAGTATTAGAAAACGCCAAAGAGAACATGAAAGCAGAGCGAACCCCACATCCATCCACTCAATAAAGTGTAAGACATTATTAGCCCACAAAATTAAAATGTGAATCTAGTAGTAACTTCATGCAACATAATTTGACAGGGTAGACATCTATTTTAACTTGGCATGTAATGTAGACATGCCAATACTGGCATTTTAAATAAGAATGTTTCTGTATGTGTGTGAGTGACTGTATTTTACATTATTTTATTTATCTTAGTTGTGTTTTATACAGAACATATGGGTTGTTGGATGCAGAATGCACCATTTTTGCAAATGTTAGCTCTCAGAAAAACTAGTTAAGTTAAGCTAACACTAGCTTGAATGCATTAGCCCCATTTGGAAACACCGTTAGCGCTGTTAGCACAGCTACAGTTGAGCAGTCAAAAAAAAAAAAAAAAAAAAAAATTCAGTTAATGGTTATTTCTAATATAAAACAGCAATACATTGCTGTAATTTATATACATTAAAAACCTGTAAAAAGTATCCAGTAATATACTGTCATTATTTTTTACAGTTATTAGCAAACAATTTTACAGCACTTTACTGGAAACATTTTTGCCTGGTATTAACTGTAAATTCTACAGGAAATGTGTTACAGTGTGTGTGTACTAAAGCATTTAATCAGAATAGACCTTTGCTGATATGTATACTGTTGTTCCACCTACCTAGAAGCCTTGACTCAGATAATATACATGATAAAAACAACTTATGGAGAAGTGGTGGGTATACTTTCTATGTCTTCTTTGTTCTCTTTCTTTTCCTGTCTTTCCTCTTTCTGCATAACGTTGAATAAAATGAAATGTATGCATATCATTAAGACTGTCCAATTCATTAAGAGATCTTGCTCATAATTACTTTACTAGAATAGAAAACTAGAAAACTGTTCATTTGTGGACCCATGCAGAATAACATTTTAAGTGCATCATTAATAAGAGCTTTAAAATGATTTATGAAAAGACTCATATGCTGTCGATGTGTATAGTCATAAGCAGGTAGTTAATGACGATTATATGTAGCTTAGTATCAAGTGTGACCCTTAAATCTTCTAGGTCTCATCATCACCACAAATCTAATTTTACCACTGATACGATGCTAGGCTAATTCAGGCTCATATTATTTTCTAACTTTGTTGCTAACCAGCACATAACCTAGTGACTCTCCCAACATGTTGCGTTGAATGTGAAAATGTCACCTAAACCTGCTGAGGTGTCTTTGACCTTGCCTTGACCCAAGGGTATGATCGTCTCAGCACCAGCCAGGTCATTGTCGTCACTCCCCATGGTGGCCCTCTTACAGAGGGTGAACCTTCCATTCCATGCCTCCCCAGGGAGCCGGTCCATCAGTCAGCTGGGCCGGCCTGCTGGTGTCGTCCAGATAGTTCAGCTTAAGAGTGAATATTTAGAGTACATGTTGAGATGTGACACAGATGATCCATTATTGGTGTCTTTTGTCTCTGGGAGTGTCTTCCATGTTGGCGTTGGTGTTGGTGTCAAGCAACAACCCAGGAAAATGCCCACCATCTGTGATCCTGGCGGCCTCTCAAGACAGATCCACCACCGTAATGAGACATCGGTATGACCCTACTTCCTGTCCCCATACTAAGTTTCACCTAATAATATAAGCATAAATATAATGTAACCAAACACCCCACATAGGACAAATACACACAGACTGAAGATAAAGTATATATCTAACTAGATACAAACAATTGAATTAAGCATTTAAATGGCTATTATATAGTATTTTTTTTCCCTTTAAAGAAGTTATATGTAGTATTTCTACTAAAATACTCAAACGTGACCTAATATTGTCATTAGCATGTTAAGAATAAAAAGCTCTGAAGTTATGTCAAACATGTCAGTGTGCTGGATTGTAGAAATATGAACTGAACATACTCACACCCATGGTGTGGAGCAGTTATGTGACCACTAGAGGGAGGAGTGAGTCACTTTGAGTAATAATAATAATACTAATAATAGCGGATTAGATTTCTATAGCGGTACCCAAAGCGCTTTACATTATTGATCCATTATTCATTCACTCTCACATTCACACTCTTTGCTGGTCTTTCAACAGGATGTTGAAAACTAACACTACAGGGCCTTTGAGCTAAGCATCAGAAAGTGACCACTAAGAAACACCTTGAAGAGTCAAAGAAAGTGTCAAAGAGATAAAAGCTAGAAGCACTGTTGCTGCTTTAACCACTGGACACAGCTCTAAATGAAAATAATGGAGTTTGATGCTGGTATCGCAGTATGTCTTCTACAAGGGTGAGTTTGATTATGAGGCTTATGAGGTATAAAGTTATGTGATGTTATTAGCTTTGCTAAGTTGAGACTAAACTGGGACAGTCCTGACCTTGTTTGGACAACAACAGCTCTTTAGTTCAGCTATTGGCAACGCAAACCACACAGCAAAGATAATTTGTTGTTTTACTGTGGTTGTTTTCAGTCTAAACAGAGCTAAGCGAACAGAGCTATAATGTAAACTTGTCAGCTGATGCAATAACATACAAAACAATTTTAATACAGTGTTTTGAGCGACAGTCAAAATTATAGGCTGAGCTTTTTATTTGAAAGAGAGACTTTTTATAATAAGATAAAACAGATGTGTGTAGTATTAAAAAAAATATGTGCTTTATACTTTATTCAGTGAGTGATACAGTCTGTGGATACATAGTGTTGATTTGTTGGTGGTTTTGGTCATCATAAGTGTGTTCTAGTTTGCAATTTCCCTTTGCTGTTAAGAGTTTGGAATATCATTACTTTAGATGGGGCCGGTCTCTTGATTGAGGTGGATATATGAGGCATCATTGTTCTGACTGGTCTGTTATTGATCTGAATATTTGTGGAATATAGGGTAACGGAAAAATGAAAAGTGTACTTCATACTTTGAGGAGAAGGTGTTACGGTAGGTGGATACTTCAGTTCCATGAGACACTTCTGTTAACCCTGATAACTCCTGATAATTCGGAGGCGTGTGACAGCAGACTTTTAGACAGTGGACGCCAACACTGGAGGCTCTCCCACTGGTGTCCATTGTGCAGCCATCCCATACGACCCAGTTCTATTTCTATCTGCCCTTCTCATTGTATCACTCACTCTCAACCCCTTTCCTTCCCCTCAGATGTTATTTTTCAATCTGTCTTTCTTCCTCCAATGAATTAGATCATCGATTTTATTTGCTGACTTGTCTTTGAGCGTCTTTCTGCCGTGTCCCCTTTTCATGCTCTGCTTTCTTTCCTTGATACAGAACAAAAACTGGGTCAAGCTTCCAAAAAGTCATTCTTGCTGGCTCATGAGGTAGAAATACTAAATGAGAATACTGAGGAAAAAAGAGAAAGACAGGGCCAAAAAAAAAAAAAAAAAAAAAAAATGGATTCAGGGCTGAAGAGGACAGGCCGAAATGTTTTCCACACCACAGGAGACACACGTACTTTGTTCCCACATTCTGTAAAGTTTTAAAGTGCACAGGAGAAGACAAATAAAAGACAGGACATAAAGAGAAAAGGAGAAAGAATGAGGCTGAAACTGAAGATGGAAAAAAGCATAGTTGAAATGTGAACCAGAGGTACGTCGGCTCTCATTCAACAGTTTGAAGAGAGGCAGGAAACAGCACAAAGAGACACCAGACTTTTCGAACAAAGAAGTACGCTGACATGCAAATCATATGAGAATAATGCTTAACTCCACTTTATTGCAACTAGAGTCTCATTTTTATAGTTTGGCCATTTGTCCTGGTGCAGGGTTACAGTGTGTATGTACTTAAAACTCCTTAGGTGGTGCAGTAAAACCGCACTCCACGATCACAATGATTCACATGCAAAATCAGCATTAGTTTCCTGAAGCATTCATTGCTCACAGTGATTACTGAACATTTGAGGCTTTGAGTCATTGTATTACATTGGAAGTTTTGGAAGTTTGATGGCTAGGATGAATATACAATCAATATACAAAACTGAGATGTAACATAGCACAAACATGTCATTAAGAGTGCATTCAGACCTACTTAATTTGGTCTGTTTAAAATGGACCAGGGTTCATTTCCCCGGAAAGTCCTGACTATTTTTTAGGTGTGAATACAAATATGCAAACACTGATTTGAACCAAACAAACGGACCGCGACCATCTAGAAGAGGTGGTGTTGGTCCGTTTCCAAACTTACTCTGGGCCGGTTCACTTCTGGTGTGAATATAATCTGCCTCGAGCTGAAACAAACCAAGTAACCATTCGCCTTTTTGTGCTTGGCAAGCCACCATAGCTGTGTGGCACTGTGAGTAATCAACAAAAATGGAAGTAGTCTAGCCACATGGGTATCCAGAGCTAATAGAAGCAGCCATGAGCCGTGGACAGACACGGAGCTTTAAGGAGGAGATTGAATGTGTCATTGACATTTGGTCAATGGTCATGTAGGACCTCCATGTTTGTTTTCATCAACACCCGCCGTCTCGGATTCACCCTGTCCCTGACTTTTCTGTCCAATGCTAGCGCAGTTCGTCACACATATGCTTTTGTTTATAAATTTTGGCCCACTAGCAAAAAGTGCAATGAGAATGCAATCTAACCCAAATGAAAAAAAAAAGGTTTGCATTTGATCCGAACCACATAAGCAGACCAAAGGACTTTCCAGGTGTGAATACACCCAAAATAGTTTATTTTTTTAGTTTTTCAATGCTATGTGATCTATTCACACTACCTTCCCCCCAGTCTAAATGCATTGTCCATACTATTGTTGGAAAAGGCATGCCTGACTTTAACAATAGCCATAGAAAAATTTGCATGTTTGAAGGATGGATGGGTGAAATGTACATATAAAACATACATGGCTGGAAACACATACTGTGTATTATTATTTTAATTTAAATTAATATTTTAAAATAGTGGTGCGTGTACTTTGGTGTATCCGAGTGGTGATATGTGGTTATAGTTTAGCTGAAAACTGACTTGCATACTGCATCCCACCAAAAATAATTTCACCAGCTGCCACTGCATTTCAACCTACATGGATGTTGATAAATGATAAACTACCTATAATAACTACATGGATGTTACAATTATACTTATGGTGTATGTAGCAATGCATGTCACTCATGACAGAAGCAGTGATGCAAAACAAAGTAATAAGACAAAACAGACCATAAAGGGAGATTGATTGCAGAGAAAAGATACCATTTCTTC
The DNA here is from genome assembly GCA_037367295.1 of Apogon hyalosoma. NCBI lineage: Eukaryota > Metazoa > Chordata > Actinopteri > Kurtiformes > Apogonidae > Apogon > Apogon hyalosoma. Next base: position 13,649,425 of record JAPQRP010000020.1, read on the forward strand.
AATGTGATCCATGACCAGGAGAACTAATACCAACGTGGATGATGTGGGGTTCACGTATCTTTGCACAAAAACAGCCAGTAGAGATATTTTTGCTGCAGCAAAGATGCTGAATCATTGCCCCTACTTTTACCAGTGTGCGTGTGTGTTTGTGTGTGTGTGTGTTTTTAATACAAACATCTGTACATCTACTTGAGTAAAGAATGCGTGTACTTTTGCAACCTCTGCTGAGTTAATGCTGAGCAAGAACAGAGATTCAGTGAGAGAACTTTACTGATGTTGTTCTTCTCGGCCTTTATGTTTTCCTTTCATGTGGTCCACTTGTGTTGCCTTGCAGCACAGACATGAGTGTCATGTATTCTTTGATTTATTCTTGCCTAACATCACTTGCCCCAAAATTGGAAACAATTCCAGACAACAGATGATATGTTTCAAGACACTCGCTCTTCACCTTCTGCTCCAAACATTTTGATTTTGCCCGTCTGTTCACTGTTGTATATTACTTTTCTTCTTTGGACTACAGCCACAGCATACAGGAAATTTTTGCATTGGCCACCACCAGCCTGTTGCTGCAGGGTGCACACACCATGGCATAAAGTTCCCTAAAAGTGAAGCCACGTCACCTTGATCACCCCCTGGTGGCTCACAAGTTATCCTACAGTAAATATTTCACTTACTCAGCTCGCCTCTGGATACTGTACATCAGTCTGCTTTTTGTGCAGGACAAAGCAACTGACAAGGATCAGAGTGTCAATCAGAGCATTTCTGCTCTAAAGAGCTTGCAGTGGCCATTTTACCAGGCAACAAGATCCCTCAAAAAGTAGTGCTCAAACTGTGGTACAGCAATTTCTCAGTTGGTTATACAATGCACACTAACCCAAAAAGCCTTTTTTTTCTCATAGTCTTGCATTGAGAGATCTGTAAAACGGTGATTAAGTGTTTCAGAGCCTCAAAAAATGTGCAAATCGACACTGTTTATTTGATCCTGCTAGATTTGTGAAGTCTAGAAGAACGGTTAGATTATTTTATTTTACCCTATTCATGTGTGCATAGCCGTAACGCTGGCTGAAGCTGAGGAAGCATCTAGGTCATTTTTGTTGGCAAATGACTCTGGACTTTTTCTGCTTCGTGTACTAATGAGCAACTTGATGCCATGTTTGAGGTTCGACTTTCTAATAATAGGTCCCTAATGCTGGCTCCACAATGGACGATAATTAGGCCAACTCCAATTCACCCCTCCTGACAATGGGTGGGTGTCTGAAACTGTTCTGGGCCAAATATTTGCCTAGATGATGTCACAGTAGCTTATACTAGCCCCTTTGAGGCTAACTTTAATTCTGCTCCAGCTTATGTTGAATAATGCTCATTTTGTCTTCTCAGTGGTGGTTTTGTGCACATATTTTAGTGTTTTTCTTGATTAAACACCACATACAACCAGCAATACATTCATCAACCTGAAAAAATATCTTTGATTTTGATTTAGCTGTAGTATTTTATGTAAAACCTAATGCAGTCCAGGGTGTGATGTAAGCATCCCATCCTGCACCCATTGTTATGAGATGGGACTCTCATTGCAAGTGCATTTCATTGTCTTTGCACAACAGGAATGTGAAAAATAAATAAAACACCCTACAGCACATAAAGAATATTCATAGTAGTTGTAATGTGAATTTCTAACAGTTGCAGTACTTTCACAAAAGGTCCAGATAGACTCGTACTGGCTCGTTCGTCAGAAAAAATGATGGATTCAACATCACGTGGAGTTCTCATTAAAATCTTTTATTTGCTCCAATCTGTCCGCTCCAGTGTGTTCTGTTACTTTGGGATACTCCACGTGCAGTGCCCAGTTAAAAAGCTACCTGCTGTTTTTTTGGCCAAAAACACGAATTCCCATCAAGTCATTTTATCCCTCAGCCGATGAAACCCAGAATCACTCACTTTGTATCATTCCCTCAACACACAAGTATGTATGTACAGTATACTTGTACAGGCAGGACCTCAGTGTTACCCAACATCACAGAGAAATGTAGATTTATGGGAGAGACGCACCACAGAAATATGGTTCTAATACAGAGACACACAAATATGCTTCATGTGTGCTTCATGAGCTGCACACACACAATGATGCATGTCAATCAAGGCTTCGGCCTACGTGATCCCAGGCACATGCTGAGAAAGCAATGGCTTTATGGTGCGCCACTACATCGCATTGTTTCCATATAACTTACTGAAACACAATAATTCACACACATACACACACCCACGCACACACAGACATGTATACAAAAGGCTTGGCTACTTGGGTATCAGCGTCAATCTCAATGAACCTGTCTCCAGGGGGCGGAGCCAGGGTAATGTCCCACACAAAGAGCTCCCGCTGGGCCGCCGAGCCAACCAGAGGCCAACAGATTAACTTGCATTACATCAGCATCCCCACAATACACCTAATGAGGGAGGTATTATGTGTGTGTGTGTGTGTGTGTGTGTGCGTGTGAGGGTGAGAATGTGTGTGTCGGCTCTCATGCCATTGCATCACTAATTAAATGCGATGACTCACTTTTGCTGATTCAGAGCACATTGAGCTGCGCAAGCACGAACATGCAGACCAACAAGTTATCACTGATTTTTCCTTCTTAAAGCTGCTATAATTAACATTTTACATCAGCTCAACACAAAACGCTTCATCTACCGTGACACAAATAAAGCTGACTCTGTAGTTTCCTCCTCCAACTCATGTAGGAACCGTTTGTGTAACGATTCGATTCCATCCAGGTTCTGAAATGTACTGGAAGTGTAAAAATAAAATGTAGGCCTTTAAAAGGAAATCACAGCTGTTTCTGTGCAAAGTGAACTGAAGCTGATGTAAAGTAAATACTACCAAACACTTCAAACTCCAAAATGTTGGCAGCAGAACTCACTACATTACTCAAGGGTCCTTTTCATTTATGTTTCATCTTGTTACACCTTACATCATTTTCATCTTTGTTTTAGCATCTAACAACTCATTGCACCTCATGCAAGAACTATTCATGTAAACAGATTTGTTTTCTTTGCTGCGGTAAAAGTAAAAAGTATAGGTTGTGAAATGCACTCTGAGTATAATCTGAATCTAACAGCTGTTTCTGTGCAACGTGACATATAACATATGGCATATAAATCTAAAGTGGATACTATGAAACAGTTATGGAAACTCCAAAAATTTTATATAAAGATTTCAGTGTTGGCAGCAGAACGTGAAACATTCTCCGTGGCCCATTTTTTGCATTGTTTTCTGCTCATTGCATGAGTGTTATGCCCCAATAAATGCGCCAAGGGGATCATCATTTCTATGAGTTATCGTTCCTTTCATTGACACTGGAATCTGCCTTGGCATTGGGAAGTCGTGCAATGCTACAAAATAAAAATAACTGATTATTCTCTTCAGATGCAACAATCCTGGTGTCAAGTTTCAGGCATCTGTACTTCACTGTTCACTGTGTTTCAAAGTAACTTTCTAAATATTGCATTTTTGCATGTAAAGTATCTTGTTATAGTATGCGATTAAGCAAGCAGGTCTCAAAAACTAAAAATTTAGACACTTTAAAGTCTCCCTCTGCACATATTCCCAAATCAAATATCTGCAATTTGGTTTGTCCGTGTGGCCAGGGGCTGTCAGCCCTGCAGGCGGTGTCACCCCAGCCCACCAAATTAAAAATAGGAGAGGGATTATTTGTGGGCCGCTGTGGTTTTAGTGTGTGAGATGGAGTGTGTGTTTGCTCCCCTGTGCAGCCAGCGCAGCAGCAGCAGCAGCGCACTTAGCATGGGCTTTAAATAGCTAACTCAAATAAAGTGAGAGGAGGCCGGGGATCAGAGAGCTGAGAGGGACTCTGTGAGGGAGGCATTCCCGAACGGAAGCCGGTATTTGGATTTCCAAACACCATTCGCAGCGAGCAATGCCAGGAATGTGATGTCCTCTAGCAGCGGCGGCGGTGGCTGTGAAAACCGCCAGGTGCTAGTGAGCCGCCTGACAGGAAGTGCAGCAGGAAGTGCAAGCAAAGGACGAAATGGCGGCAGGTGACTCAGCAGAAGATGACCAACAGAGCATCTGTTCAAAAGTACTGCTTTCATAAACCTGGAGCATCTCTGAAACACTGAAAAGGAAAGGTGACTTCCAGGTGAAGGAACCACTTTCCTGTTGACTAAGCATTCTTTGTTGCATTATGTCAAAAAGGTCATTTGATGAGATTAATCCACATGTCCGTCAGGCCTGTTACAATTCTCAAATATTTTGGTTTCTAAAGGAGAAGTTAAAAGTATTGTGCAAAACTTGACACTGAAACCAGTAGGGAGGACTGGAATCCAAAGAAGGTGATAATAATCACCCATTTGAGGATGGGACACACAGGACTATATCATACACCCCTTAAAACAGGACTTTACATTCATTGCAACATGCCTGAAACTGTCACCCATGTACTTATATGTGTAAGGACGCAAGAAGAGAATGAACATCATTACTTAAGGATAATAAACAGAATATTTTACTGGGTGCCTTGTTTGGAAGACCATCAGATAGACTAATCAGACAAAAATTCATGGTTTTTTTGCTGCCAAATCGTGTGTAGGTGGTTGTAATGCACCTTCAGCTGGTTTTCCAACTGCACTTTAAGCCTACAGAAGAGGAAGCTATACAATCACATCATCCCAGGTACTGTTTCCATTTACCTATATAAAACCAACTGGGTGAAACTATTAGCAATGTCGTATTTCATCATGATTTCCATGTTGTCTTCTCCATATGAGGTTTGACTGCAGCTTCAATGATGTGACCTTGTTCCACTTCCTTCTGCTGTGGTTTAATGGAACCAGAATTTAAAAATTAGTGCTGTTAATCCATGTTAGAAACCCCATTTTTACAGAAGTGCTAATAATAGCTAATGTTGACTTCATTATCTGAACACATTCAATCTTCTAATTGAATGGATCACATAGACAGACACTCCACCATTCAAAACTTCTACATGGAAATATCTCTTACATTACATGTTGATAAAGCAGTGAGAAATACACCATGAGGACACATAGACAGGCATTAAGATGTTTAGCTTCTTCAGAATGCAGTGTGTTGGCAAAAGTCTTTGATAGGCATAATTATTGGCTAAATGTCCATACAAGGTTAACACACAGGGTCAAGTATGGACTTGGCTACGAGTCTTGTTGAATGTTTTGTCTGCTCTACTATGCTGCTGACAGGTAGACTAAATACATTTCACAAATCTCTGAATTGTGGTTTTTACAGCCCTCACTGCAAGCACAAATGGTTTCAGTAGGTCTCTGTACCAGCTAAAAGGAAAGGTTTCTACAAATTCAGAAATTTTGCCTCAGAGAAATACATGAAAATGTGCCTAAACATCTAAATTAACAAATTGAATGAAAAGGAAAATCAGCAATTTCACACATTTAAAAGCTAGTATCACAAAATTACATAAAAAACATTGTCAAATAAGCACTTAACCACTCATTTAGTGTTTTTATGTCAAAATCGTAGTATGAAAAATAACTAGCAAGTAATGCTGTGAGATAAATGTTGGTAATATGCAGTATTTTCCACTGATATATGATGATATATCTATCCATACATTTTCTGAACCACTTGGGGTTTAGGAATGCTGGAGCGTCCCAGCCACCAACGGGTGGAGGTGGATTACACCCTGGGTGTGTCATCAGTTCATCATAGGGTTGCCACCTGTCCCGGTTTTACCAGGATTGTCCTTCTTTCTTGTAGCCTGTCCCGGAAAATGTCTAGATTCTCTCGGGACATTCCGTGGCCCAGTTTTTAATGGACTATGTCAATGCCCTTATGACTAAACCGAGAGTTAGCAACACGTAGCACACTGGTTTAAATCCATGCCTGTAGTGGAGCCACTCCGTTGTGTGTGTGTGTGTGCTGTCTGTTGCATGGATGTGACCCTCACCACCAGACCGGCATATACAGACCAACAACCATTCACTCTCACTCTCATACCTATGGGCAATTTGGACTGACCAATTAACCTATTAAGTGTTTTTCTTGGTAGTTATACTCGGTTCAACTGGCCTTATTTTGCTCTTTTGAAAACGTTTTGTCTCTCATCCAGGAGACTTCTTCAGTTCAGAACTGAAGGACCTTCTTACTGTGAGATGAAAGTGCTCACAACCGAGACCAACTTTTCAAAGATGTCACACCCATAGAGTTATAGCATCAGCTGTCAGCATTAGCCCTTAGCATAGCGACTAGCACTGTTCCAGCCACTCACAGCAAACTTCAGGTGATCCATTCTTGCCACGGGCTAACCATTTTAACACATGCTTTGCGAGCTGTTTATCTCAGGGCTCTTAATATATAATATTTATACACAATTTGATGTGTATCATCTGTAAGGCTATGTTAAGTCTATTCGACACTGTAATTTCCAACTGTGTTCTACTGTTTAATGCTCGCGATATGGTTCGGTGGTGCAGTGGTTTGCACCATCACCTCACGGCAAGAAGGTGCTGGATTGACCAGCGTTGGCCTTCCTGTGTGGACTTTGCATGTTCTTCTTCGTGGGTTCTCTCTGGATACTCCAGCTTCCTCCCACTATCCAAAGACGTGCACCTTAATGTGCCCAGTGGTCTATCTGAATCACCCACAGGTGTGGATGTGAGTGAGTGGTTTTTTACCCTCGGCCCTCTCTGCAGGATATTGTCATCAGTTTGTCGTCTGTCTGTCTGTCCGTCCATATGTGCAAAAACTTTGGCGTGAACTGAAGGCCAAGGGTTTTCAAGGGCGGCCATGTTATGTTTGTCTGTATGTCAACCTTAAGATGAACTGATGCCACATCCATGTGTACTCCGCCTTCACCCATAGGTAACCATGATAGGCTTGTGACCCTCATGAGGACCAAACAGTTCAGAAAATGAATGGATGGATGTTCAATGCCACTAAATGCTTTATGAGAATGTACAAAACTAAACTATTACTAAGGTTAAAATCTACAAAAAAGACAGTAAAATTCTTAATTGCAGCTTTTTTCGCCAACAGCACTGTTCATTTATAAAAGTGCAGTATTCCTGAACGGATGATGGTATTTAGATTTCCAAACTCCATCCGTGAGTAAGTGAGCAATGCCAGGAATGTGATGTCCTCCAGCAGCAGCGGTGGCCGCCAGGTGGTAGTGGGCCGTTTGACAGGAAACGCAGCAGGAAGTGCAAGCAGAGGATGAAATGGTGGCAGGTGACTCAGCAGAAGATAACAAACTGGGGCCTTTCTGAGCAAACATACTGCTTTTATCAACCTCAAACATCTCTGAATCACTGAAAAGGGAAGATGACTCCCCCTCCGAATGAGCCTCTTTCTCACCGGCTAACCACTCTTCCGCACTTTGCCTCCTTTTTTACACACTGTGTTAAATTTCTATTCTTTCTCATCCTTTTTACCTTTTGACGGCCTTCTTTGTGTGCAGGCTGTGGGAAAGTTTCCCGTAATGGTGAGGTCATCCACCACCAACACCCCTCCATCACCCCCACCCCCACTACACACACACACACACACACATACACACACACACACACACGCATACACACACACACACACACACACACCCTACACACACCCTCATGTTGTCCCTCTTAATCCTGGACTGCAGGACTCTGATGTATCCCTGCATCTCTGTCCCACTTCCAGTTCCTCAGTGCTCTCCACAGAGACCAGGATCCTGAATAGAGCCTCATTCAGACCTGGTATCTGGTGATCTGGCCTCTAAAAGTCTTCACCAGGATTTTGAGGATGGAGACAGACAGCCATCAGCAGATCTACGAAGCACTTCAGATATTCAGACCACCTTGTCATCTTCAATCATCGATCCTCAAAAACACACAAGCTTGGGCACAGTTTGCTAAATGTACTTAATCACGTGATCCTTCATGCACAGACCTGCACATCTGCAGCGGATTCTATGAATAAAACCTTTGTGTTCATGACAGAAAGAAGAGAACAGATAAAAATCAAACCCATCTTCTGTCTGAAAACTTATATATGTTAAATACTTATAAGTTTTTCAAGGGCATAACTGCTGTAGTGTTGGATTCATGATGCTGTGTGAAATTTGATGGCTAATTACTGCCACCTATTGGCAATCCTGGAAACTACACTTTGGATTTTACAGTTAATTCACTAAAAACATTCCCAGCTGAACATATTAGGTCAACTTGTCCTGATATTTATCCTCTGGAATTTCATATATTCGGTTCACATCACTCAGCAACTACATTTTACCTCTGCTTAATATATTTTAGTTTAATTTCAGACACTATAAAACACGTTTGCACACAGTCTGATAGTGTTTTGTTTTTTGCTTCAAACATGATTTGCGTTGTTCTGTAATAAACCAAATCTCTAAACTTCCAAACATGACAATTTAAACATAATGGATTAGCATGATCATAACATCCCGCTTTATTTATGAAACATATGGCTCACTTTTGTTGTAACACAACAAATATGTCATACTAGTAACATTAGTTGTATTTGCTGATGTAGTTTTACACCCAAATACTGATCTATTAATATTTGTTTACTTCTGAAATTAAGAAATCTGAAAATGATAAATCAAATGTAGCTCTTTAAAAAAAAAAAAACAGGTTACACATACTAAACACATACTACACATACTATTCCTTACTTGATAGATTTTTTTTTTTTTTTTTTTTTACTAATTATCTAGTCATGTATGTTAGTCAAAGACAGTGATTAACCCTCAAAGACCTAAAAAGCCACTGGCGACCAAAAGCATCTAATGATTTAACATGATATGACCTAGTTGGACATTCAGAGACTGCAGTGAACATGGCGCTGGCGCTATGGTCACCTTCTGCAACACTGATTCACCAGTAAAATCAATGTAGTTTGACAAATGACAGTGGTTGTACACACTTGTTTTATAAAAAATGAATGGTATATTTTGCTTAAACAACCACTTTTGCTTAACTTTTCTCTGTTGCGATGAAACAACCTGTGACTAAACTCTGATATTTATGAAAATCTACATGATCAGTACATTAAATATGAGAAAATTCCAGATTTTCATTGAAAAAAGCAAAATGCAGTGGATAATTTTAGAATAAATAATGATAAATTACTAACAAAAGGTTAAATGTAGAGGAAAATTCTACAAAACACAAATGCCTGATTTCAGTTGGAGTCCTCCAGTCATATTGTTGCACCCCTTTTTCTACTATGGTTGACTTGCAAAATCAACTGTATACCTTGAGGTGCTTCACTTGTAATAGTGAAGTTATATGGGCAGCTTTTGATATTAACATCAGATTTACCCATAATTTTTAGTCTCAGTTTGTGCTCTGTTGTTAATTACCAATTTTGTTTCCTTATACAGTTTATGTGTATCATTATTACACTCTTATTTGTCTCAATAGTGGCATAAAATGAACAGAAAAAGACAATTATATCCCAATTATCTGTATGATGATTATAAATACTTTTATAATAATTTCATGGTGGATAGGTGTGAGAAAATAGAAATATCTCTTGTAAATATATTCAATCCCTTTCAGAAAATGAATGAAAATGATGGTTTTCACGATAGCTATGCATACATTTGTAAGACAGATAAGGGAACATATTAACATCTTTATTAGTAATACAACAAGTGGACTGCTTACACAGCATCTTTCACACTTTGCAAAATACTACATAATGGTACATAATTTGCTTATGACAATATGTGACATAGTTGCATAAATTCTGAGGTATGCTGCCTTTAATGCTAATGTACAGTATGTGTTAATATACAAAAATATATGACAAGAATATTTAGGAAAACTTTTACACATCCATAAAAGGGATAAATACTTAGAGCAATATATAAACACAATGCAATAAATCCATCTTAAGTACAAGGCAACCACATTTAGGGCATTGTCTTGGGACAGTATTTTAATAAAAATGAGCCTGTGGTTTGAGAAAAGTGATTCTAAACCCTGATTTACACATTTCAACTGATAAGAACATGCTCTAGAGTAATACTTTTACCTATGCGTGTATGCTTATGTGCAGGATATCATTTATACTTCAGGTTTAATCACAAGTAAGTGTGTTACATCGGCCATCTGTTGCAAAATATGTGTAAAATGGTGTGTTTTGAATAGATTTGATCCGATTAAGTAGTCAGTAATGTTATAAAGTTGGATTTCACACAATATCCTCCAAACAAGCGTTTATTATTTAACACATTTTACATGAAAACCTCCAGAGGTGCATCATAAAGTACACACAGCCTCCCCCTCCTCCTCCTGTTCTTCCTCCTCCAGCTGAACTTTATTCATGACAGTCTTTGCTCCCTCTAGTGGTAGCATCCTGCATTGCAGTCAATAGAAAATACTCAAGGTTATTCTGCTGGATGAACAAATAGGAACAAGTGCTGGAGTGTGAGCAGTTTTCTTCTTCTTCTTTTTTTTTTTTTTTTTTAACTCAAAGCTGGTGGTCCCGGGTCTTCATTTTTTGTGTGACCCAATCATGACCTTTGAGACAAAGTTGACGATGGCGCTCGCTGGCTGCTCCGGGTCGTGCTCAGCAAAGAGGTGGCACATATTTTCAGTGTCACTCTGAGACTTTCTGGCAACAAATCCAAAGATCCTAAAGAGAAGAGACATATAATAGTGGAGAGTTTTAGATGTGTTTTTTATTAGACTTTAAAGTACAAGAGGCAAAGTCAGAAAAAAAAATTCTCTCCTATTAGATCTTTCACCTGTAAAGTGTTTCTGTGTTGCATGTTGAAAATAAGAGAAGAGAACTTGAAAATGAGCATCTGATTTATTTCTACCTGTGTTAGACCTTGATCGAAATGTACTCTAATGCATTAATCGGTAATGATGAGACCACTTTCATCTTAAACCACTTGTTATGGTGGTCAAGATGTTGTCTGTGCACACTAGTAATACCCTCCTGATGTCTGTTAAACAGTAGCCGTAAAATGAGATATCCCTTTATTAATCCCACACGGGAAAAATTCCAAATTTACAGCAGTAAGAGTGGAGTACAACAAAGCACACAAAAGCAAAACAAAAGAGCTAAATAAAAAGAATAAGGACAAATAAAAAAACTAAAGCTTTAAATACTATTTTCAGTTTGTGCACATGCTGAACATGCCACAGATTGGATAGGTGAAATACTCATAAGTACACCTATATACCCATATCTACACACAATTATATATATATATATATACATATATATAGTTGTACAGATTATACATATGAGTACGGTTTATTATTTGGAGCAGTTTCAAACATGACTGTATCGGATATAATGATGGAGTTTCAAACAAAAACAACACTTTTGCTCAATATCAGGCTGATAAGCAGTTATCTACAGAATATACTAATGTATGCTAATTATCCTGTAAAGATGAGCCTTGTCGTCTAAAATCAGCTTCTGATCTCAGAGAAAAATGTGATTTTTGACTGAGACTTACTTTGCAGTGGATCCACTGTCTCTTTTCCATCTGTTTGGGACAGAAGAACATCACCACATTATTATATTACACCAGAGACACTTTAACAATCAACTATTTCCCAGATGTCATGAGCCAAAACTCCAGAAAATACAATATCACACACAAAAGAGAAAGCATTGCATTGATTTTGAAGATTAAAACCATATTTTTCATGGGGAAAAAAAGGCTCAAATTATTTACAGATTTTTGACATGCTTGCTTTTAATATTAGATGCTTCTCTCAACTTTTACAAATAGTTCAGGTAGTTGTAAATTGTGCATAGAACATTTATACTATTCATTCACCTTGTGTGCTTTATTTATGTTTTTTCATCACTTTTCCAGATTGTTCTAGATGTGGCTTCTTTAATATACAGTACATTGCAAAAATACTAGACCAACAGAAGGTTTATTGGTTTAGTAAAGTTCTAATGACCACACATATACATTTCAGTTTCTGTATTAAGATCCAATCTGGATATATGGGAAGTATGTACAGCAGTAAAAACAACAGTTTCAGGGGGAAAACACCTTATATTAACCAGAGGGAGTATTTTGTTTGACCTCGTGTTACACTTAATATGCCTTCAATCCTTTTGTTCAGACAATATGAGTTTCATTGCATACATTTTCTGATGTTTTATACCAGGTTCCATTCAACACATATCAGATGTTTCTAATTGTTTTTGTTGTTTCTTGTCATGGGGCCAGGTTCACTTTAACCTTTAGTTTTTTTGTGTATCCTTTAAGGTTATGCACATATTTCCTGTATTTTCTTATCGTATGTGAATAAAAGAGAATGAGAAATAAATATGTATGCTCGTTTCAACCCTGAAAAAGCAACAAATCTAAAGGTGGTGTAAGACTTTTGTACAGTAAATACCATAATTTATCTAACATCACATTTTCTGGACTTTTGACAGTCTGCAGTAGTATCTTTATCTGTGTATTGAGTCTGTTTCTTTTTTTTTTTTTTTTTCCAGTTTATGTGGACAAAACCTGGGTACTCACTTCCTCCCCTGTGGATCCAGAGAGCAGAAGATGACGGTGTTGACGGCGTAATGTCTCCTGAAGAATAACCTGCAGCAACAGACAGAGACAGACAGTTGAAACACAGATCTGTGCATGTTGGGACGCGCACATGTACGACCACAGATACCAGCACTCACTTCCTCTGGTTGTCTGTGAGTGTGATGCCCTGAGCTGACACTTTGAAGTGGACAACCGTCGACGCCGGCGGAGGGTCTTTGGCGAGGGTCAGCGTGGTCGCCTTCTGAACGGCCTGATGTCCCGTCAGAGACTCCAGCTCCACAGAGCCCAGGTACCACACGTTACAGGCTGCACATGAACATACAAAGACACTTAAAGGACTAGTTCAATGTAAAATTACCACTTTGGTCAATGGTCTTCCCTCTTCATTATGTTTAATTATCCAGTCTTGCGTTACTCAAAGCTAAACATGAAATGATGTGATCATTCACACTTTAGGTCTATCTGGGTCAGTGTTTTTCAACGTTGGGGTCTGGACCCCACGTGGGGTTGCCTGGAATTCAAATGGGGTCGCGTGAAATTTCTAGTAATTGATAAAAATAAAAATAAAAACTTACTAATTAAAAACTGTATAGTGAGTTGAGAGACAGTTCCAATCCATAAAAGACAAGACAAACTGTGAAGCTGAAACTGAAGCACTGTGGTACTGTTTATCTGTCAAATGTTCAAACTGAAG
>JAPQRP010000020.1:13678704-13696934 GCA_037367295.1 Apogon hyalosoma
CCTGGATGTTGTTGTTTAATTCATGAAATAAACACAAACACAAACAGAGGGGAATGCACCGAGGGCGACAGGATTCCTCAAACATTCCCACAGTCCCAGTCAGTTTTTGTGGGATTCCCAGAGAGCAGCCCCACTCTTCCCACGGCTGATTCTTCTTGCTGTGGTTTGTCACATCTGCTGCTCCACGGCTCGTCGCGGTTCATCCACTTAATTACAGAACGGCAGCCCAAACTGTGGCGTCACCACGCTGACCCCGGCCTGACCTCTGACCTTAGGCCAGGCTGTGTTTGCCCTGTGAGGCTCAGTGGTGGTTATTACACCTTTCACTCCATGTATCCGTGCTACATTGCGTTCATAGTCACGCACTTCCTTCTTAACCATGACAACATCTGGACCAACACGGAGACACGGACAAATTGATTTTGTTATTGGCCTAAATACTAATAACATGCTGAGTAGGAAACTCTGAACTCTTTCCCCTTACATGTCACCTAAAGTATTCTTCTGTTTTCCCATTACTATGAGTTGCTTTGTTGTTATTGTGTGTGTAGTATTCTACTGGAAAACAAGCAAATATTTCCATTACATGGTGGCAGGACTGTCATTTTCCCTCCTCTGTTATCTGTATTTATTGCTTTGAAAGTCCACATCACTAATGTATTAACCCTCAAAGACCTAAACAGCCACCAGTGACCCAAAGCATCTACGGATATAAAATGTTTAATAACTTTTGAACCACTAATCCTATCAATACATATAAATAATTCAGGTGTAGTTTCTCAGCATTTCAGCAACATCAGTTGTGCGTTTTTTTGGACGTTCGCAGACTCTGTAGTGAGCGTGGAAACACTGATTCAACAATAAAACCCATGTAGTTTGACAAATGACAGGTTAGATACTTGTTTTTATGCTAAGTTAATGATAGGCCTATATTTTGCTGAGACTATTTCTTAAAATTTCCCTGTTTTGATAGAATAACCATTGAATTTCCTGTGAGCTTCTGTCAAAATCTGCATGGACAGCAAAATAAATATAAGAAATGGCAAAGAATAATATTATACTAAAGGGTGACAAATCACTTGGAAAAAAATCACTACAAGATAGAATCAGAACCACTGAGTTGCAACTACACCCTGAAAATGGCAGGTTTTAGCACATACACACACCTTATTAAGTGCTGTTTTCTTATATATGGATTTAATCATTATAACAGAACAGTGTGCTTCCTTGCGTCCATATTTTCCACCAAAACCACGTCTCTCTTGACACTATTTTGCTAAGGAACTGTCACAGCAGATTGCACTCAAAACCAAGTACCATGAAAAACTACCTGGATAACTTTTACCACTATTCTAGAAAAACAGCAGAGGGTACCAGACTCATTCTACAACATATAAACAGCTTCACTTACAAATAATAATAAGATGGGAATAACATTCTGAATATTATAGTGTTATGGGAATATAGTATGCTTATAAACAAGAGCAAAATACAACTTAAAATGCAACACAATACTGAAAAAAGCCACAACCTACAAAACCAATATGTCATAATGAAATTAGCTGTTAAAAAATGCTATAAAGTGGAAGAATAAATCAGAATATGGAGGAAAAGTATTAATTCTATCCATGTTATGTACTTCTTTTCACTTAGTCCTGAATATTTGGAGTGTTTTTCCTCTTTAACTCTATCAACAGTGTTTCTGTGTGTTGTTTTTCCCCTCACTTGTGCACTGCCCAGGGAGAGCACAAAGCCTCCTCAGTTTGGGTCGAACCATGCAAAACCAGTTCCAGATGGCACAGACCCATGTGAGCACGACTGCCACCCTTCACCAACACCATTCCCACCACCCTCACCCCCCTAGCACAATCCCATAACACACAAACACAGCACACCCTGCACTTAAAACCCCACTGAGTTATAGATCATACATCTTCAAAAGAAAACGTGAGCATACCTTCATTCTAGGTTCAAACAGAAATAGTAGTAATCAATAAAAGTGCAGTGGGACTATCTGGAGTTAATACTTTCCATCATATTTCCCACCTCGCAGCACGCCGGCTATTGCATATGCAGGTTGGAATGAAAGGAAAACAGAGAAAAAGCAATGCAGACAGATGAAAAACAGAAATATAGAGCTCCTGTGTTATGTCTGACAATAGGACACATCATTTTCTACTCCAGCATTTAATCCCTTCAGGTCAACACATACCTTTATACCAAATAGTACACAACATATATATAAGTGGTCTGACTTGTAGGAAAATGTGCATTTCATACCCAGTAAATGCAATAACTTAGTCAATAATGTATTTAATGCAACCTTTAAGGTGAGCCATTATATAATGTATTAACCTTCAAAGGCATAAATACCAAAAGCATTTACTAATGCAAAATGTTTAATAACTTTTTAACCGCTTTATCTTGAAATATTTCAGGTAAAATACGGTTTCTCAGCTTTTCATCAGCATCAGATGCGTGTTATTTGGATGTTTAGAGACTCCATAGTGAACGTGAGATGTTTTGTGATGGGTTGTGTGGTGTGAGGGGTTGGAATTTTAATAGTAAAGAAGTAATGCTTCTTCCAGCCCCTTTTCAAACCATGTGTTTATTAGCTGTCCAGTTGTCGTCTGTTAAGTGTTAAACTGTGGTAGCAGGTTTGAAATAAACATATGAATGAATGAATGAAACAAACGTAGAAACACCAGCATCTTCTGCAACATTGTTTTGGTAATAAAACCAATGTAGTTTGACAAATGACAGCGAATGTAGACAATTGTTTTTATGTTCACTTGGTTAAATTTCGCTAATTTCACACTTTCTCTTCAGTTTTCTGTGTTTTGACATAATAATATTTGAGCTTTTGTGGACTTGTGGACTGCACAAAACTGTATTCTACTGAGTCACTTTATCACGCTTTATTGCATATTTTACTCGTACTTTGTCTTAGTTTTCAGTTTCCTCATTTTCCTCATTGTCAGACACTTTTTGCTGTAGCTCTGAAGAGGCCACACCTCCTTGCTGGTTACCATGGTTTCACCAAAATGAGATCAGGTCTAAAGTTAACTAAGATTTGACAACATCAGTGTGTGATTCATATGCGTGGAATGAATGTTGTGCTGCAACAGTGTTAAAAAGTTAAACCTTAATCTGCGAGTTCACAATCCAGACGAATGAAGGTTAGAGGCTGTTTTTACACAACAGCACCTTCACTTAATGTGAGCAGATCTTAAGTTATTTACACTAAACTGAAGATTTGTTTAAAATCAGGAAACAGGAGAGAATATAAACAAAATACTCTGTTCATACGGAGCACCATAAAGCTCAGATGTTAGTGCCTCGTATTCTCTGATAATTAAAAAGTTCAGTTTCAAGTAATACTGGAATTAGACTTTAGTCAGAAGAATAAATACTGTATGGTTAACATGCCATGGAAAAATAGTAAGATATTATTATATCTAAATATCTATATCTAAATGTATCTATCATAAATACGCTGTTGCCCATAAAGTTAAAATCATATTATAAAAAAACCATATCAATCAAGTTTACATGTTACATGCTAAAAAGTGAGACTATTAATTCTTAGTCAATAAATGCAAAATTTTCTTACTAACATTAGAATAATTTTATTTTCAGACACCTTCTTCTTTATATTCCTGTTTATACACCTTTGACCAGATGCAGTGTTTGCATACTGAGTCCCAGTTACACTTTATCTATTAGGAATAAATCATATTGTCACAATCATTTCATGAGCAAAAGTAAAAATACATTATTCCAACTTTATGGACGACAGGGTATATGATGCCTGTTTAATGCCTCTCCAATTGCAGTATCATTAATCAGGAGTGTCATTTTCAAATGTTATTCATCCATCCATTTTCTGAACCGCTTAATCCTTATGAGGATCAGAGAGGTTCTGGAGCCTATTCCGGCTACGAAGAGGCGAAGGCAGGGTAGAACCTGAATGTGTCACCAGTTCATCACAGGGCCGACATACACAGACAAACGACCCTTCACTCTCTCAATCACACCTACAGACAATTTAGGTTGACCAGTTAACCTCATGGGTATGTTTTTGGACAGTGGCAGGTAGGGGAAGTGCCTATAGACAACCCATGCAGACACAGGTCCAAGAGGGGGTGCTGTAATCAAATACAGGACCTTCTTACTTTGAGGGGACAATGCTAACAAATGCACCGTTGTGACGCCTGGTTTCAAATATTAAAGATGTTAAAAATAATCTGGATCTAAACACTTAAAGGGCATCTCTAGTGAATTTTCATTGCTAGCTATTTCAAAAGATGACCTATAATACTAGCAGCAACAATACCGTCCTGTAACTTTCATCATAGCCTGTTGTCAAGTGCACATGAGTACTTAGTCACTGCTCCATTGGTCAGTGACATGTTGCCTCTTTAATGGGCTGTTCCAGCACTGGTAATGTTGCAGATTCATTGATTTGTCCAATTACCTGAGCTGCGATGGACTGATCACTGACCCCTTGCAGCAGACACCAGTCTAAGATGACACATTACTGACAAGTGCAAGGTCACACCTCTAGGACAATGGTGGAGTGTAAAGCTTCCGGCTGCAAAAACAAGCGTGAACACATGCTTTCCACTCAATCTCACTCACTGACTGCTGCTTGTTTACTCATACTCAGTCACTCAGAATCAATGCAGATACGTCACTTCTGGGCAGCAATGGCTGCTCCCAATGGGTTCTACCCAAACACATAATTCATGTAATAAAAAGGTCTGATGTGGTGCATTTATGGTGATTTTTCTGCAGCTCTCTTGCGTATAAGTAATATATAAAGCATAATTAATATTGTACGCATGATAAGTATAGGTACCCTTTAAGACTGTCTACAGAGCACTCACTAAATGACTTTATCTGAGACTGAATTGACTTAGTCCAACTGGATCTGGTCAGCCGTCAGATCTAAATAATCCAGAATCAGCCTCAGTCGTTATGTGTGTATCCACATTAATCTGCATAGTAGTGGGAAGATGGCTGATACAAACACAATGATGCACATAGTTACAGTATGCGGGGTTACAGTGGGTTTACAGACAGCCTGCTGAACAAAGGAATGTGTGTGGAGGCACTTTGTATGCACACACACACACATGCACACCCACACTGGGGTTGATGGGTCGTACAGTGTGTTACAGCTGTTCACAGTCATCCCAGGCTGCAGCTTCTCTGGGGGTTTGAGGGAGTATGAAGATCAGCTTTGAGTAGGAACAAAAAATGTGAGGAGGAGGAGGACACCTGCTGTCGCCATACGGTCCATATTATGCAGTGATGAGGTTTACATTTTCTAGAGTAAAACTAGAAACTCTGACCTTGAAACCAGATGATGTGAAGCTGACGTAAATAAAGCTGGGTATAATTTTCATTGAAAGTTCTAAGTATACCGATAACTGACATTAAACCGATTACAGCTGCAAATGGAAGACAGATTGACAGCATACTGTATAGCTTAACATGAAGTAATTTTAGGTTTAAACCACGCAATACTGATAAAACCCAAAAGTTAATTGTTCAATTTTGTGTAGTGTAGAGTTTTGAGTTGATCCTAAAGACATGAATGAAACAGCACAACGTAAAATTCACAGCAGCTACAAAAGTGCAGTTCATTCACCTCCCCGTTCCAACACCCGCACACATCACCCCTATTTAGTCCCACGGCACAAATAACAAAACAATTAGTTAAATAGATCAGCATAATAACTCTGCCAACTCCGTAAACACACAAGCATCTGGAGATCCTGCGGCTCGATGATGCCAGTGTAGCACCTCACTGTACCTCAAAAATGGACGCCCGTAATTCCATTTATCAGCTTGCAGAATAGCATTTAAAACAGTCTCTATTTGTGTCTTTGTAACGCAAATAATGTTATAAGCCATGACAGCTGATGCCATTATAGGAATGCTTCACAGTTGTTCCAGTTCCAACACAAGATCAAACCAAACCACTTCCTTTAATAATAACAATAACAACAACTCAAAGAACAGGCGGTGGTTTTAGTGGATGGAGGATATACAAAATTTTCCATAAGAGAGCTGAGTTTAACTCCTGCTAATGCTTAGCCAGTACAAGCACTTTAGTTAAATATTAATAAAGGCTTTTTCAGTCATTTGTGAACTTTATCTATGTGAACTTTCTCTGTATCAAACCATGCACTATTATCTTCCCATAAACCTAACAAAGTGTAGCCAGTGCGTAACCATAAAAAGTTTAACAATGCTGTCAAGTATCACAGTTGTTTATGATAGCCTCCTTCTAAAGTGTCATGAACAATTAAAACACTGTAACACCACATGTCAAGAAGATCAGCCCACTTTATTATCCTTGTAGGCATTTGCATTATACTGATCATAATGCATACACTGCCTAGCATTAGCAATAGCATTAGCAAATGGATTAGGAGTAGTGAGCTGCCATTGAAGGCAAACCCACTCCTGATCCTCATCAGCATCATGTATTGACAGGAAAAATAACTTATATGTACCTGTATTTAATGGCGGGGAAACTGGAGGAAAGAAATCTGGTCAACTCAATACAGAAAGGCTCTGGTCCAACCGAGAGTTGAACCTTCTTGCTGTGAGGTAAGGTACTAACCACTGTGCCTCTAGAAATGCATGCATGCAGGTTTGCACAAACATAGAATAGTAACCTTTTCCTCTGATGAATGGAATGATGGTGCACATTCCTTCAGATGTCACTTGACATTCTTATTCTTGGACGTCTGTCACTAGTTATAGCTTGTAGTCTGCCATCCCATGAAGAATGTATGACTATAATTTTCTAATCTGGCATAATGACAACCAGGACAGAAACACTAGCCTATACATTAACCTGGTAAAAAAAAAAACAACAACAACAAAAAACATTTTACTCCCCCATTCTAAACGTTTATGAAGCTGCCTCGTGTGTAGTTTGTGGCTGGTGGCTCTTGTGTTACGGAGACTAATCTGAAGCGAGTGTTAACAAATGAACTGGCATTCAGATGACAAATGTTTCCACTTGTTTCTTTAAAGTTTCGGGCTCCAGCTGGAGAGCATACATCACAACACGATCGGTTGGCCTCCCTGCTTGGGTGAAAATCAATCAACCTCAATCCCCACTGAGTCCTCCTCCTCCTATTCACAAACTCGCTCACACAGGACAAACTAGTAGGCGGTCGACTGTAAATCAGACGCTTCTCTCCTTTGTGACGGCTCGGACCGACAGCTTTATCGACTCAGCGGAGTGGCAGAGGAGAGGCAAAGTTATGAGCGAGCTGAAGTGGGAGTGAAGAATAACACTCCAGACAAGTGCAGAGGGAGAAACAAGGTGAAGGGTAACAGTAAAATGAGGCATTATGGGAAAGAATACTGAGTAGTGCATTAGTGATTAGACTACTTTATTAGTCAACGTTTCACTCTATAGTGCAGTTTGATAAATATCTGACAATATTATTTCATCGGCCTATTTATTATTTTTTTATCCCTTGATCTAAATAAGAATCTGTTTTTCCACACGTAAAGGGAGTCTGAGCTGCAGAAACGTCCCAGACACTTGATCATGTTTAGAAGCTGAAGTAAAATTCCTCATTCTTCACCCATCTGGAGAAGTGATCAGATCATAAGTAGTTGTCCTGGTGGCGTCATACATGATGAATGGTATAAAGTACCAGTTTCACTCTTTGGTTTGTAGTAGTGGGGAGTTACTGACACATGTGGTTTGATTTTAACAGTATGTCTATGTGTCTGTCCACAAATCTTTGATATGGTTGAACAGTGAAGACTCACACTTTAGGCCAAACTATGTAGATTAACCCATAAAGACCCAGTGCTACTATCATGGCAGCTCCCAAATCATATTTTCTCTATATTTATATTTCTTAAGTGATTTATGACCATTTATTACAACATTATCTTCTTTACTTTGCGTTTTTTTGGTGCAAATCAGATATTTTCCCTTATTTAATTTACTGATCACATAGATGTTCATAAAAGCTCACATTAAAAATGAGGGTTTTTATATTAGAAACAAAGAAAAGTGAAGAAAAAGTGACTTTTTAAGCAAATCTATCATTAATTTAACATAAACCAAGTGTCTCCATCCACTGTCACTGATCCAACTTCATGGGTTTTACTGGTGAATCAATGTTGTAGAAGATGATGGTGTTTCCAGGTTCTCTACGGAGCCTCTGAACGTCCAAATGGGTCATATGTGATGACCATAAAAGATAACAAACTGTAGGATATGGATTAGTGGATCATCAGCTTTTGGATGACGGTAGATGTTTGGGTCTTTATGGGTTAATGTTCCTTCAGATGAAAACTGTTATTAATGAGCATAAAAAACAACTCACTTTTCATTCACTGAGGCAATATTGTTCATTAGTTATAATTGAAAAGGCTGCATTTGATGTTTTTACTGGTTCCAACAGGTCATTGTATAAAATCCATACTTCCCATCATGTGTCTAATTATGACTAATATCATGTTTCGGATACAGCAGATCAACCGTAAACCATTTTATCAAAGCAAACTTTTCCTGAAGGACAGTTTTACTCTGCAAAGTCTCTCTCCAACAGACTTGATTAATGATTCGATGAAGAAAATCTTTGTTCTCTTCTTTCCATTTTAGTCTCTGCACCCCAAGCTGGCCTTCTGTCCACTCTGTTGTCAACATTTTCCATCCATGTGGCTTGATCCTCTGCCTCTTTGCCCCTCATTTCCTGGAGTCAACCCTTTCTCACACAGTAGACGTCTGCTCAGCGCCTTTAAAAATGTATCCATCGATAACTAGGATTCTGGTGGAATAATCACTTTGACAAATCAGGATATTATCTTTCATGCAGCGTTTAGTTTTTCGAAGTTGCTTGTAACTAATTTGTGTCATGTTTGGGGCTGCATCTTACAAGTAAATATGCAGAAAATGGCAGAAAATAGTGAAATTTCTGATTAATCCATCAAGACTCTTTTTGTGGTCATTCCCAAATGATTATTTTTTCTTTATATTTAACATTTCTTAAGTGATTTGCCACAGTTTATTACAAAATAATCCTCTGTATTTTGCACTTTTCCAGTGAAAGTCAGGTATTTTCTAATTTTAAATGCGCTGATCATGTAGATGTTCATAAAAGCTCAGATTAAACTTGAGGGTTATGAGATCAAAAATAAAAAGAGAGAAAACTGAAGAAAAAGTGACTTTTCCAGTAAAATATATCATTAATTGAACATAAAACAAGTGTCTATGACCATTGTTATTTATCAAACTCCATGGGTTTTACTGGTGAATCAATGTTGTAGAAGATGAAGGTGTTTCCATGTTCACTACTGAACACATGGTCATATCTGATGACCATGAAAAGACGACAAACTGCATTTTACACCAATTATTTACATGTATTGATAGGATTAGTGGATCAGCAGGTATTATACATTTTAGATCAGTAGATAGTTTTGGTCGCTGGTGGATGTTTGGGTCTTTATGGGTTAAAAGGCCCAAGAATAGTTTTCTCAAAGTGCTTGACTAACAAGCCAAAAGTAAGAAGAATCTAGTTTCAGAGCAAACTAACAAAAATGAATTATCAATGAATTTAGTTAAAAACTATTTTTTTTTATTTTTTCAGTTAAATCCATTGATATGTTGTGATTTCTAATAGCTCAAGAAGATGGTTCAAGGGTGACTGACTTGTTTTGACTAAATCGGACGTAGAAAATTAAGACAAGAATCCAGTGAGAAGCTGAAACCGGCAAAGTCACTGAACATTTGGAATTTTCAATGGGGGAATCAAATAATCTGTTTCAGTGAAAGTTTTATTTTCTTTTTGCAGGGAACATTTTTATGCAGCATGAAGCTATATAAAATGAGGGAAATGTGGAAAATCTGTGCAGGACTCCCAAATCTGCTAAAAGCAACAATATTTTTGCATGAGAGTGCTGCAGAAGTTCAGAAGTTAAGTTGACAAAGATGTTGGTTTATCGTGTGTGACATCTCTGAAATGAGGCAAACCTCCACAGCAATGAGGAGCCCAAACAAAAACCAGAATCTTCAAAGCCCATTTGGTTCAGTTCGGGTCATTAGTGCCAAAACAAGGGGGAAACGGCCTCCCTCGGTTAACCACCAATACATCAGCCTTTCATGACGTCATGATGGAAGCAAAAATAGCCTTTAACAGGGTGAGATCATGAACACAGCAGTGGAACAAACCATCTCACCAGCCCAGCAAAGAGAGAGACTCTGCAGATCCAGCTGCTCAGCACTACAGAAAATACCTTTTAATGCACAAGAAGGCAAAGAGGTGAGGTTTAGGAGAAGCTAGGGGGTTAGAAAAAAGACAAATCATCTGACACATGAGCATGGCAGAAAAATTCCTGAAGCTGTCTGCAAATACCAGAAGCCTGGAGGAGAGAGGGAAGTATTTCTGTGCATGTATACCCTCCTTAAAATTCCCATGGGTGACAGAGAAAGCAACAGAACACTGTATAAACAAGAGAGGATATGCAGAAAACTGAGGAAAACGCCTGCAGAGAGAAGGAAGCCATAAGTAGCACAAGGAGTGGAGGAAAAAGACGTTAAAGTTCAGAAACCCTGAAGAAAATGGGCTGATGTTGGGCTTTTTCTGACAGACTTAGCTCCTGTTTTCAGCCGAGCTGCAAACAGTAACTGACAGGATGACGATGGAAATATTTGGCATCTTTCTTATCTTCTTAAAAATGCCTGACATTCCTTAGGTGGAGCTAGTAGCTACTGATGATTTTTGATTAGTTATTTAGTTATACATGACAGTAAACTGAACATCTTTGGGTTTTGGACCATTGGAGATAATACATTGTGTTGTTAAAGATATACTGCACTCACCAGCCAAAATAGAATGACTTTGTTCAGATAACGGGTCTGATATAATTTTTCTACAATTTATTTTGACAAATTCCTCTCGAGTTTGTCCTAAAGTAGTCACAAAGATTAACATCACAGTAAAAAATATTTCCTTCTCGGTGATAAAACTGTATATTGGCACTAAAATGACTGATGCTGCAATGCACCTTCAGCAGGTGGACATGTAAACATCTGTCAGCTTCTAAACTCATAAATTATAGGAAGGGTGGATGAAAAGAATAGTACTTTTTGAGTAGAGAGCAGCCATAACCAGTTGATTTAAGGTTGAAAAAGCAGATTAATGGTCATTTAAAGAAGCTGCTGTATGCAACTCACAATTAAATAATCACTGATTTCTATTTCTGTGGTTGAAACTTACAAAAATTACATATTTCATCACGATTTTCACATTTCCTCCCATTTTATTGATGCTAAAGACATTTTGTTTTGTCTTTTCCTGCTTGCTTGTATGCATATCTTCCTATTAGACACAGCCTTCAATTATAATTGCAACATATTTAACTTTTTTTTTGTATGAATCATGATCGCCAATTAAAATTTTATGATTGTGACAGGTTTATTTTCACGCAAAATGTGTGTATTCTTAAAGGCAAAGTGTAATTTCTGCCACTAGTGATCTGTCAATCAAAACAGTAACAAAAACTCTTGTAAATTGGTGACTTAGCAAAGCAGAACAGCATTATGGGAGTTGTAGTTTTCACCAGCATCGGCAATGAAAATGTTGATGTGACTACAGATGAAGTAATATACTCAATTACTCACATTATGTTTAGTAATGTGCATAATGACTTCATGCAACTTCATTGTAATAAAACAAAACAATAATGTTATATATAAGTAAAATTATGGATTTATCTGAATCTCAACACTGTCAAAAAATATATATATATAAAAAAGTAGGGTTAGACATATCAAGATATTTGTTATGTATAACAGCTTTAATATTCATGTTACAGTGCATCATGACAGCCATAGTTGCAGCAGTATTTTTCAGATATTACACAAAATCCAAGTATTCTTAAAATGTATGGTTTGTGTGATAAGACTTCCAAAGGAGCTGCTGTGTTTTGCAGACACATTTAACTCTTCTTCTGCTGTAGCAGGCTAACAGTAGAGTCATGGAGTAGACCTGAATTCTTCGTCCGTCTGTCTGTCTAACACACGTTTCTGACACATGTACATACCGAGAGATGCAGTCATGATGCGACCCTCTCAGAAGTATCCTGTAGTTTTCTCAGATCTGTCCTGTTTTCTGTCTTCCTCTCAGCGTGAATGAAACTCTCCCTATTTCCACAATCCCCTCCTCTCTTTTTCACTTCTTCTGAAAAGCAATCTGAGCCCCTGCTCCTGCTCCTGTTCCTCGCCGCGCTGGAGGATTTTTTATTTTTTTTTCCCTTTTAAAGACTGGATCGTTTCACCTCCATGCCCGGTTCCTTTGGAAAAATAAGCTCCCGGTTTGTTCCTGACTTGTTGTGACACCGCTCGGATTTGTATGGAGGGTGGGACAGAGGGAGAGAGAAAGCAGAGGTAGAGAATTTCACCCCCTCCTCTCCTCTCCCCTCCCTTCCCTTCCCTTCATCCTCATCTACACACCCTCCCCTCCCTCCTCTTCCTCTCGCTGACCACTGAGCATTGTTCCTGCTGGGCTACTGTGAGCACTTTCCCCCAATCAGAATGGATTCCACTGAGGTCAGAGGTCACATGTGGCCTTTTATGGACCACAGTGAGGAGGAGAGGGTGTGTGTGGGGGGGTGATCTGGGGGGGGGGTTCTCTATGGCCTCTCTGTCAGGGCATGTGTCACCACTCCCACCATCTGCTCGCCACAAACACGGAGACAAAGGCATGCAGACACAAACTGACCACGTCTCCTGCCATGTGTCTCATCTTAGCACTTCATAAATTACACCACAAAGCTTAGGATTCAATCCAGTCAAGTGGACTTTTGTTTTTCAGTGGAGGCATGCCTTGTTTTAACCTGTGTGTCGCAGGAAATGAACTGGAATGGACATCCGTCAGTCCATCTGTGCCCCTCATCACTGAGTTGATGATGATGATGAAATTCTTTATTCAGTCATCACGTAATACAGC
The DNA here is from genome assembly GCA_037367295.1 of Apogon hyalosoma. Taxonomy (NCBI): domain Eukaryota; kingdom Metazoa; phylum Chordata; class Actinopteri; order Kurtiformes; family Apogonidae; genus Apogon; species Apogon hyalosoma. Next base: position 13,691,706 of record JAPQRP010000020.1, read on the forward strand.
CACTGTCAACACTACAAACATTACCAACAGGTTAGTGACTGAAAAGGCACAGGCAGAAGCATAATGTTTATATTAATGCCTGTCCTACATAACAAATTAAGCAGCGTTCAATATAGGAAAAAGAAAAAAACACAAACAAACAAGCAAAAACATAAAAAAGTGAAACTAAACCAGAAAAACAGAAAACATAACCAACCAAATTAATAGTAATTTAATGAAGAGTAGAAAATTAATTAGATTCTTATTGATTATTAGATCTTAACAATTGTAACCCTCAAAAATCCCCCAACATACCATTTCGTTAAAAACTAAAAATGAGCTACACCTTCATAAATCCATGCTGGCCTCATTCTATAGTTTAACTCCAGCGACAGATATACATCTTCTTTTAGTCTCTTTTCTAGCTTTTTGTACAACAAATTTACAAACATCTCGCAAATCATATTTGGACTCATGTGTTGAGAAGAACCTCTGTACACAGACAGGGAGTAACTTTAATTTTGCTTTATACATTATTTGCATTAGTTTATAGTAAACCAAATAATTAAACTTCATAATATGGGATTTCATAAACAATTGATTAGTACATTCATAGTAACCGGCCTTATTAATAATACGTATGGCTTGTTTTTGTAGGAGGACTATAGTATTTACTGTTGTTTTATACGTCGAGCCCCACACTCCAACACAATATGACATATAAGGAAGAATAAGTGAACAGTGAATTATATGTAGTGCCTTATGAGTTCACAGGTCTATTTCAACAACAGTCCCAGGTTCTGGGTCTATATTTACATGATCACCACCATTATAAGGCTTAGGTGCAGAAGCCAAACATTTTTGGGCACCACTTAGTCAAATTAATGGACAATCATTGTACAAAGCATCGAAACTAAAAGGACTTTTCCAGATCTAATTACAATAAAAATGCATCTGGAATAAAGTTGGTGAAGATTTATCAAATTTCAGTCACAAATAAAGAAAAAAATAGATCAAAAGTGCTGGTTGGTTGTAGTTTTTAAGAAAACGATCAGGTCAAATCTTAAAATTCTATGCATTAATGAGTGGATTGGCATTACTCAAAAGTGTCTTTAATCTACTAGTCCTACGTTAAAACACTGTCTGCACATGAGAATACAATCATTTTTTTTAGATTCATTCTACTGTCTATTATAAACATATTTATACATGGAATAACTCCTCGTCATGTATCGTGAAAACATTAGCCAACCAACACTTTTGCGATTTTTTTTTTTTGATTGATTTTTATCAAAGTATAAGATTTAGTACATTTTATGTCTTATGCGCATAATTTCCAAATTTTAGACCAGAATACTTATTATAGTTGTTCCTCAGTGCACTTCGGCAATACCTCGGATGCTTTTTGGAATATCTATACAGATAATGTGTATATGATAGTATAAGTAGTCCACATTAATCAATAGATTTACATGTTTGTTCTTGAATAATGTGGCATTTTCAACAAACTTAAGGAAAAGGACAGAGCCCAGATAGTATCTAAGTTCTCAGAAAACCAGTGGAAAATACTGTTTCTTTATATTATTTAAACTGATTGAAATAATTCTAATTACATATTCCAACTTAACTGCTTACAGAGATGCTAACTGCAGTGATCTGATGTTAAAATGTATGTTGACATGCTCCAGTTAATAAGAATTTAACTTTTTTGACATATGCAAAGTGGTTTCACTCACTGTGAAATCTCCAATTTGGTTGAACGTCAACATTTTTTCTATATTTTCTGCTTTGTTCATCTTTTTTGTAGCACTTTTACTCAAATACTGCACTTACTTGCAACATTAGACTTAAACACTCCTATATTTCACAGAAAAAGAGAATATTTCCTACTTTACTTTCTACTTTTTTTTTTTAATCAGCTTTAGTTTCTTTTCGTGTCAGATTTTCATCAACGTCCTGTCCAGTTAAAATGTACAATGGCATATTAGGGCCACATGGGAAAAATAAAACACTTGTCACTACGAGAATAAAGTCGTATATTTCGAGGATAAAGCCAGAATATTATGAGAATAAAGTTCAAGTTTTTAAAAAAAAAATCATAATTTTACAAAAATAAAGTCATACTTTTACAAGATTAAAGTTGTAATATTTTGAAAATAAATTTGCAATTGTGCGATAAAAAGTCAGAATTTAGAAACTGTAAGCCTTAAGCCTTGATATGACAGATTTTCTGGTTATAGCTTTCTGGTGTAAGCACCGATAGCCCTGCAGCTGACCACTTCCAGTCAGTTCCTCCTCCACAAAAGAGGCAATTTGCTCCAAATCTGTTCAGTTCTTATGGTGAAACAAACCCAAACATGTGCAAACTCGCTTCAAAGTGCTTAGACTAATGATAATGTGTTGATGGTGGGCTAATAGGCTTAGTGTTTCACTGTGTGTCAACCCCAAATGAAAGTATAACCTCACAAAATGTTCCAAGTTTCCATTATTCAACGAGTGGTTACAACTTTATTCTCATGAATTCTGATATTTTTCAAGACTGTTTTTAAATTACAATGTTACTCTCGTAATATTACGGCTTTATTCTTGAAATATGACAACATTATTCTCACAATATGACGACTTCATTCTCATAAAAGTATGACTCGTTTTGTATTCAACTTTATTCTCACAAAATTACGGGTTATGTCTCAATATTTTACGACATTATTCTTGTAGTGACAAGTGTTTTTATTTTGTTATGTTGCCCTAACATGCCATCGTAAAACTGCAAACCCAGGGACATTTTATTTTATTTATCCATTCATTTTTAACTTTTATTCATATTGTTTACATTGACTCTTCGTTTGTGCTATTCATTTTAAAGGCAAATTATTAAGACATTTCTAACAATGACATTTACTGACATTGAAAACTAAAATTTGACTTCAGTCTGTGCCTTGTACTTACTGCTACTTCCAACCTATTGTTTACATTTACACAGACTGAGCGCTGATCTGCTGAAAACCTTTAAAACCTTTCTGTTCAGTATCAGACACCGTTCCTGTGTCTTTCTTATTTATGAACCGTTACAAACGTCCAAAAAGGGAGAGTTTCTGCCCTTTCTGTCACCCCCCCACCGTCTCACCCCCCCATGCTTTCTCCTGACCTTTGACCCCTGAGGTTTAGACAGTCAAGTGTTTGTCTGCCCATCTGCCTCTGTTAAACCTCGTCTCATAACTCGGACATTCCTCTGGCTGAGTCCTGCTTCCTCTGGCTGCGAGCTCCTGTATATACTGTATCCATGTTTGTTTTGATTCGACCACATGTACACAAAGGAAATGTTATGTAACTTTTTTTTTTTTTTTTTTTTTTTTTTTTTTGGGCCGCACGAGGAAATGAAAGTACAGAGACATCAGCGGGGTTCATCTTTGGGTTGATGCTATGTGAAGAACTGTGATTAAGGCGAAGGAAAGGATGTGGGGAATGTTCAGTAAAAGCTTTGGAGTTTAACCTTGTTTTTTTTTTTTTTTTATGGGTTTTATCTCTTTACTTCTGGTTGAAGTTTTTAAATAGAAAGAATTACACATTACTTTGTATAGCAACGCATTCCCACCAGCCCAGAAAAACTGACACAGATCATTATCACGTTATAACCTCAAATGTTTATGGTTATAACATGTTGTTTTTAAGGTTTAACCAAGATATTTTTATGTAACAAGAAATTTCACATTATAACATGTTTTGCCATGTGTTAAATTATTTTATGAAATGACAATATCTTATTACGTAAAAAACATTGCTATAACAACAAAATGCCTTGTTACCTTTCTATAAAATAAAAATACTGTTTTAATAGGCAAACATTTTCATAACATGACAATATTGTTGCTAAAATAATTATCATCAAAATCATCATGTTATAATATAGACCTTCAACATTGTTATAATTTAAAAATATAACATGCAAACATTTTTCTTGTAAAAATATCTCTGCATTACATGAAAATATGTTTTAAGACATTGTAAAACATTGTTGTTAAATGTAAATATATATATATATATATATATATATGAAATCAAAATATTAACATTATATACACAAAGTTGTTAGTTTGAAAAAACTTTTCACACTGACATGATCCATTTTTATTTTTCTGGTCTGGAAGGAGTCCACCTCCCTAACTGTGATCCTTTGTGGTCATAATGTTACTTAAATCATCTGTTGAAGTGAATGAAAACAGCATTTTCTTACCAATTTGCTATGTCCTGAAACTTTGGGATAATTTAATGTTCTGTATATTTCATTTTTAACTACAAACTGTTGAAGATAATGATTTGAGACTGACAGAAAACAGTGGAGCGGCTCTTAAAAAACACTGATAATGGTCTTAAATTCAACTTGTCGAGGCTACCAGTTTGATTTATAGAATGAAAAGAAGGAAGTGATGAGTTGCTTTGGTTTCAGGCCCTAAAAGTTCACTCACTGAAACACCAGATGCCTGACGATGGTTGATGTTCGGATGTTTTTTGATGTTTGTCCACTTCCCCTGCAGTATATTCATGACTGTTAATACTAAATAATAATAATATCTAACTAAAGAGTCTAACTGCTATGTCCAGACGTTGCAAATTGTTTCCCAGACGCTCATTTTTCTAACGTGGGAAACAGGAAGTCCCTGTCTGCTCCCCAGAACAGGAAAAGATATTCTGTCTTTTGTTAATTCTTCTGTCCATCCAACAGAAAGAACAAAAGCATCAGGTGTTTTTTCTTCTGTTAACAATAGTAGTTCCTTCTGCATCGTGCTTGTTCACCCAATAAACAGACTGATCTGCCCTTTAAAGGATCAACTGTTGAGTAAAATGTCATCAAAAATATCACTTCGCTTTGGCTCTCAGTTTTGTTTTGGATTTCTGCGGAAGAGAAATAAATAAATGCCATGATGCTCTAAATTGCACAGGTTCAACAGTCTTTGGTTCATCCAGGTTGACCAGCAGGATTTTGTGTTGTGTGTTTTGCTGCCCCAGACGAAATTATCATAACAACTGAAAACAACCGTACATTGTACTGTCTTTGAATAAGGAGAAAATCTGTCAGACAGCCACAAAATGACAAATGCAAATGATGAACAGGGGGAAACATAGTTGTACACTACCGTTCAAAAGTTTGGGGTCACCCAAACAATTTTGTGTTTTCCATGAAAAGTCAAACTTATTCACCACCATACGTTGTGAAATGAATAGAAAATAGAGTCAAGACATTGACAAGGT
>JAPQRP010000020.1:13701404-13712783 GCA_037367295.1 Apogon hyalosoma
ATTGCAAAAACACATTTTTGGTGACCTTGACCTTTGACCTACATTCACCAAAATTTAATGGGATCTATTCTAGACCATCTCACACATTTCCTGAAAATTTCATGGAAATTGGTCCAGTAGTTTTTGCGTAAAGTTGCTGACAAACAAACAAACAAAAAAAAAAAAACTCTCCTATGGGGGGCGGGGTAAAAAAATTCTACATAATAACTCTGGGCTTACCAAAAACAGAACCATACCTACAGCCAACAGCAACAAAGCACTAGCCAGACAGGTGTGTGTACAGTATGAGTGTGTTTTTGGTATTTTTATGCCAGAAATACATTCCAGCCAGTTCTTGTACCTTGTCAGACAGCAATTAAGAGTCAAAGTGTTTGGGTTCAAACTTCACTGCTGCGGTCAGACAAAAAAGAAAAACACACTCTGGGAAAGTGTACCTTGTGTCCAGCTGGATTGTTCCCACTGTCCTCCACTTCTGAGCTGGGAAAACTCTGAGAAGTTTTTCACTGAAAAGAACCAGAAAGAACTGATAAGAGGAAGAAAAAAATGCGAACGCCCATTGGCAGAAGTGTCCGTTTGAGGTTTATCTCTTACCATAGGGCGTTGGAGGAGACACTGGGAAGGCCGGGGTAGGCGGGACGATGTCCGAGCTGTGTGACTGTCCACGATAATCCACACTGTTGGTTTTGTAGAGATGCCCATGCTTTTAAGAAGAGAAAGAAAGAGAAGAAATGAGGAGAAAATTCAAGAACATGTTGTATGAAGTGACGAGCCCACACACACACACAGTCACACCAGCAGACATCAGTCTGCTGATCAGTGTGCGGCTACAGACTGTGTTTTGGTGTAAACAATTGGGCCATTCATGTCACAGAGCCAGAAGTCAGAGCAAAAGCAGAAACCCTGACCGAAAAACGAGGAAGAAATAAGATGAAATGAAACAGCTAGTGGTCTAAACATAAACATTTCACAAATTCATCATAAGAATATTTTCTTTATATATATTTTTTGAAGAGTTAACCCATTGGTTGCCAGACTCAACACATGTGAAGGTAAACCGGACTTAAATACCTTGTAATTTCTTAACTGGATTATCCTTAATAAGTCTAATAAGTCTGCACACAAGGGACATGGTCAAGTAACACATTTATTCTTTTGCACCTTTGTTTTCAGGAAGAACTTAACTTTCAATATATGCCCATTAATTAGCATTATTATAAATAACACATGCTTAAAACAGTGTGTTTTAGTAAAAAGAAAAAAAAAACAGACTTGAAGTTTTTAGCATATGTAGTATCAGAAACAACGGTTAACGTCCATAACAAAACTTTCAACTATTTTACATCTGCTCAAACATGATTTTTGGTTTTGAACATTCAGTATCCGTATTATGACTTCATATTTGTTGTTATTTCCAAGCGTATTTTAGCCTGTGTGGAAGTCTCTGAAACAGTTCCTTTCTGTTTGTAATAGAGTCCCACATTGCTACCGTAAAGTGTTGTATAGTGTTGGGAAGCTCAGGATATCAGCTTTCCAATTCCATTTGAATTTTGTGGATAAGGCAAATGGTTTAGGAGTTAAAGTAATTTGAATGCTGTAAAATGCAAAATGTAGCACCAGAGAGATTGCCGTTGTTAAAGGGTTAAAGTATGAGTAAAAACCTGGGCACCTGGGGGGACGCTGTGCAGATTCAGAAGCCGATTACATCACATTTCTACTCAGTCAGAGAGATTACATAAAGTCTAAAGAAGTTCATTTGATCTTTGACACAGGTGAAACAATAGTTGAGATGGGAATAACGGGACACATTTTACCTGTGGTGAGGATGTAAAGGAGGGACTGTAGAGGGGGGAGCTCCTGAGGCTCTGAGCTCCACCTCCCCTCCATCCAGGACTGTGGAGACCAGAATAGTCTGTCACATCACTGACCTGCTTCTGCTGCTTCCAACCTGTTCAAAAGAAAATGAATAAAGAGACAGGAAAATGTAGGAGGTAGACGAGGAAAGCCAGACAGTCAGACAGATACTGATCTGAAATGTATCCAAACAAAGATCACTCATGTGTCTCTGTGAAATGAAACATCAACAAATTGTTATGTCTACTGTCTTGAAATGAACATAACATTAAAGGTATTGATGCATAATTATGACCAGGTGGTAAGTTTGCAATTGAAGCGTGACAGTGAATCATGTTTGGCATGTTTGTCTCTGACAAAAGCTTCTATCAGTATGCTCATCAATGGTGCGTATAGCCGCTATCATCAGGGCAGATCTGTGTGACTAAAGCAGACTTCACTGTGACCAGATGGTGGAACAACATGGTGTCTTATCTGGAAAACATCTGCTGGAACAATCATCGTCATTTCAGATGACCCCCCTGGGCTGGATCTTATCCATACTTAAAAACTATTCAGCTCATTACTCCGTCTTCTCCACTACACAGATAGTCTAAACTGAATCGTACCCTGCTTTCTGCGTGCTTTCAAGTGATCATGACAACAAATAACTCTTAGATCCATCATCTGCTATTGTGGATCCAGGAACAAGTGCTTCTTAAACTGTCATAGTTGTACATCATATATAGGAAGCACAGATTGTGAAATTCCAAAAAAAGGCCTTTTTTTAAAAATAACAATTTGGATAAGAGTCAGTGCTGTTGGAAGATGGAAATGCTGAAATATAATATTAATCACATAAATACAGTAAAAATTGTGGCATTGTACTCATCACCGTACCTTAACACATAACTTTAACAACCTTCAGATGAGCCAGTATTAGGGGATTCTGCTGTGGAAATGTTCAATGAATTTAACAGGACAATAATTCACACTTAAACACAGATTAAGGTTCGGAGCTCAGAGTTACGATAAGAAAACTAGAAATTATGTGCTATAATAGATGAGATTATAATAAAAGTTACATTTACTGTTGAAGTAAATAAAGCTATATTAATAAATAATCAACAGTTTATATATAATACACTTCAGAATATGTTGAGGAATGACACATGCTTCTTTTTAAAAATGTTTTGTTTTGTTTTTTCTTTTAAATTTTTTTGGGGGGGAATCAAATGAATGGCACAAAATGCTAGAAATGTATATCAATCATTTAATTCCACCAATATAAGTTTTAAAAGTATCTAAACATGAATTATATCTTGATGCTCCATTTCAGGGTCACGGTAGTGACAGGGGGAGCACAGGCTCCCAGGCCTCCTAGTCTCCAGTAACTTCCTCCAGCTCCTCCTGGGGGGATCCCCAGCCCCACCCAGGCAGACCGGAAGATAAAATCCCCCCCGTGGGTCCTGGAACGGCCCCGGGGTCTCCACTCAGCTGGTCATGCCTGATGGACCAGAGAGGTGCTCATCCTTATCAGGTGGAGGAGTAGCAATGCAAAAACTACTTAAATATGGATTTTAACTACATTTATTTCTCATCTATCTGAGACCCAGGGAAGTAAAGTCGTTCCTTTTTTACATTTAATATTTGCCTTGATTGGAAACAGCATGATGCAACAGTTTTTTCAGATACATCTTTTCTTATTTATTTATGGAATGCCCTTTGCAGTACACAGCTTTTTTTCTTTTTCTTTTTAGTAAAGCTGTGAAACATTGCATTGCTGGGTCTCAGGAGGATATGGTACCCATCTCTAACTAAACTGAAATCAAAAACCAAGCTGAAAGCCTCAATTGACTGAGCATATTGTTTCTTTGAGGTTTGGTAATGCAGCCTAACATTACTCCAGAATCCACAGAAATGGAACAAACCAAAAACAGACCATAACATTGAAAGCTGTCGTGTGTGTCAGTGTGAGATTTACTAATATATGGCGTCAAATTCAATTGTGCATATCAACTATAAACAGTGATGGGAACATGGTGAGCTCAGCTTTCACTATAAGATCCATCATGTCAAAAACACATGAAAGGAACTCTGAAACTAATCCAGTTACTGTGCTACACCAGCGGGCCTGTGGAGGCTTTTACTGCGTCGAGTATCACTCGATAGCCACTGTTCTGTGAGAGGGCTTTTCTTTTCTGAAGACTGGAGATGATGAGAGGGTGAAACGGGGCATGATGCAAAAACACTGCAGAGCAAAGTGTTGTGTCAAACTTCAAAAGCATTCCTGATCGCTTACAAAGTCCTGCCTTAAAACATCCCACTGAAAAAAACATGTTACAGGCATTCACACACGCTGTCACAGAAACTACACAGTGAAACATTAGTTACTGCTTCAGACGCGTCCTGAGGGAAAAATAAGCCTGACAAACGCACTGACCCACATATATACAAACACATATGTTCCATTTCCTGTGCACAAATACCATGATTAGGAAAAACAACGTACAAGACCCCTCATTAGGCATGTCTCCACCCAAAAGACCTGAATGGGAATGCTGGAGATTATAAAATGTCTCAAAATGTGGCAAAAATGCAAATGTGTCTGAAAGAGTTGATATTTTGGGGGAAGAAATTGCCATAAAATGATATACACTAAAGGAATTCTATTACAAGAATCAAAAGCAGATGATCTGGACTAATGTAACCTCATAAAAAAGCAAAAGGCATCCTCCATTTCTCACTGTCCACCATACACACAATTATAGAAAACTAAGGTAAAATTAAAACTGGAAGCATAAAATAATTGTAACAAATTAAAGAAAAAACAGTACCAGTTATCCAGCTTTATACCAAACTAACATTACCACATATATGTATAAAAAGAGTGGTCAAAGTATGTTATGTCACCAAAATTTCACATTTTGGCCGTCACCATCTTGGCCACAAGTGACCATATTCTGACAAAAGTGCAGAGCTGGGAAATGGCCACATTAAAGTAAAGTCTTGTATTAGCCCTTAAGTCTTCTGAATTGTGCTATAATTTAAAGGAGTGATATTTTGATTTTTTGAAATGGCATTATGCATTTTAAAACATTTCCCTGTGGTCTACATAAACTGTAAATGCTATGTTTGGGTCTGAATTATTCATTAATTCAACTCCACAGGTCCATCTTCAACCCTATTTCTGAGTAATGACACATAAAAGGTTGTTTTGAGCGCTGGCCCTTTAAATGCAAATGAGCCACTTCACGCCCCACCCACTCCAGGTTGTTGGCTGTGCTGCTCTGTCCACTTCAACTAACAACTGAACATTTTAGGTAATCGGCTTGAAGTTTGGGCATATTTTCAGCATGGACTACAACCGCTGCTACTGACAAACAATGATGAGAAATGTTCGTCGGAAGTCTTGACCTTTTATGTGCAAATGTCGTGACGTAACTAGTTATAGACGTAAAAAATTAGGCAGGAATTAAAATGGGTTGTAGCAATCCACTTGATTTTTGCCAAAATGAATATAAAGATAGCTTTGCAGCACCTAGAGGGATCAAATTCAAACTTTATGAACTATTAGGGTCCAAATACACAAATAAATGAACCAAAGACTAATAAAAGTGGGTTTAGCTAAATAAAGTCTTGTCCATGTTGTCACTCCCAGATCATAACATGTAGCTGTTTAGTTATGAGCCCTTGTTTGTTGTCAATGCTTTGGGTACCCCATAATGTCAGTTTTCAACAAGCAGGGTACCGTATAGAAGCTAATGTAAAGTTCTTAGACGTCCGAAATTGGTGATATGTTGTTAAGTAGCAAAAATCGTATTAAGTTTGTAGACTTGCACACAGGAGGCCAGGGTTCACGTCCAATATCATGCTGTATTTTTTTGCTTTTTTCTCTGTTTATCTTGTTTGAGTTCTTCCCCTGATCCTTTTTCCCCAAACCCATGCCTTTTTTCTAACCCTAACCAATTTGTTTTTACAAGGGCAATTACTAGGCATCTTTCATACGACCCAGCACATCAAAAAATGACACCCACCCAGTGACTTGACAAATGATGGTCTAGGGGACCAGCATATACATAGAAATATGACACCCAGGTCTAGCAACAGTATGTGATAAGTTAGGAATGAGACTGTGCAGGAAGAACACGTATTAGAGGGTTTGAATAAAATTAACGTGACCAGAGTGACTCGGTATTTTTAGAGAAAAGTGTTAGTCAGTGGGAACCAGTAGCTACTTAATAACACTCACACTGGTTTTACGTCGGATCTAAGGTCTTCTAGGTTTGGATTTTCTCAACAGACCTGTAAAGGAACAATTCATCCTGCATTTGGTCCCAAACATTCGCATTTTATCGTGGTTTTCAGTTGACATGAAGGACATGAGAAACTGTAAGACAATGAACCAAAGTAAATTAATGTGATGTGAAAAAAAGTGTGTGTCTGCACAATTTTGAAACACTTCTTATGTAAATCTTCAAAAAATCTGTACACTATTTGGCATTTTTATTGTTTTCCACATTGCAACCCACCTAATTGTTTTTTTTGTTTTTTTTTTGTTAACACCAAATTAATTCATCCTGTACAAAATCCAGCAATACGTTCAAAGTCAGGATTAAATCAGGATGTTGTGGTAGTTTTTGTGACATATGCACAGTGATCAGTAGGTATAAAGACCATGTGAAAACACCTAGTAATCATCAGTAGTCATCATACCATACTTCAGTGCAAACCAATGTGAACAAACCACTGGTATGTTGTTAGCAGGATGTGCACAAACAGCTGTAATACGGCACTTTATCAAGGCTAAGTAGATGTTACGGACAGACTGGCAGCAAAAGATGTACCTCACAGTGGGCGGACACATGTAGCAACTGGTGCTAAGGATTGCCACAGCAGCCTGATACATCTCCCTGGCAGGTTCTTGTTACCTGATATAACAGCAGCTGAGACTCACACAGACTATGCACTGCTTCATACCGGTTGTGATCATACACCATAGTGACTGTGAAATTTCCCATGTGCATTTGGACATGTGTAATTACATGATGACAGCCATTACATGTCCTGAAACTGTAAACTGTAGACTGAAACATTTGTACAAAGTTAAGTTTTTTTGGTCTTTACTGTCAGTTTGAGATTGATTATTGACTCGACACTTGTAATGTTCTTTACCATACAACAGGGGTGTCAAACACGTGGGATGAATTTGTAAAGTGCAAAAATTACACTGACGATATTAACAGTTACGGGTGTAAAACAATTTAGTTCGGAGTCCACATGCAGCCCAAGCTGATCTAAGGTGGATCGGATCAGCATATGAATCTGTAAATTATGACAACTCTGAATTTTCCTCTTTGTTTTAGTGTGACAAAGTAAAATCCCATGATAAAAACGTTTACTTTTATAAAACTACCCTTTCACAAAAAATGTGAGTAATCCAAATAAATGAATGAAAAAGAACAACCTCAAGTGTCTTAAGAAAAATAAGCGGAATTTTAACAATATTATGCTGTTACTAGATGTTTTGTCATTGTCATTACATTTTGGGAACAGTAGGTTAAAGTTAAAATGTTTTATGCATTTTTAATTTTTTTTCCCCATTTGCTTATAATGGGCGAAATTTCAAATGTCTGTCACAGCAAAACTGTTGGTTGAATTCACACCAAATTGGGTTTATAGATTGTCAGTGATGAAGAATAGATGTGGTTACATTTTGAGAAAAGTAGGTCAAAGTTCACATTTTTTATGATTTTTTTTAGTCTTTTTTTTCTCCCATTTACTTATAATGGGTTAAATTTCAAATGTCTATGAAAACATCAATTTTGTTTCAATTTACTTCAAACTTGGCACATATATAGAGGCAACTGATATGCTGACATCAGCACACGCATAGATATGATGACATCAGCCGGATCGATGCCAAAATAAACTACAATATGTGTGAGGGGCGGGGTTTGTTGTGCCCGGCACCACTTGTTTATAAGTTATTATGCTTGTATTTTTCTGGTTTGGCCCAATTGTGATCAAATTGGGCTGTGTGCGGCCCCTGAACTAAAGTGAGTTTGACACCATTAGTATACAGTATTTGCCTCTAGAATGTCATGCAGTAGAAGCAGAAAGCAGCAGGAAATGGAAATACCCAAGTGAAGAACAATAATCAAAGTACAGCACTTCAATCTCATAAGTATATAATTGCGTAACAGTACTTCATTTCATTTCTCCACAGGTCAGAGGTTAAATGGCTGCGTTGTGCCGCTCGTATCCCATGGGTCAGCGATAACTCTGAGCGGTAAAGACCCTGACAAGCATGATTCAGGGGCTGTCACGACCGCTCCGCTCAGCTCCCATATGAGCCACCGGGCCACTCGGAGGTGAGCTTTGATGGAACAGCTGCTCTGCATGTAGAGTAAAAGCAGGAGAGAGGTGATATCACTCGTACACCTATGACCCGCCGTCCTTAAACAGAAAATGAATCAGGGACAGGGGGTCGCAGCAGAAACGCACCTCTGCCTGCAGGCGCAGTCCCAGTGGATGCACGAGGGCATAAATCTGTCATATGTGAGAAGAAACAGTGCTGAAGTGACGCACAGGTCAAGAGGATGTTCAGGTTCAAGTTGTGCTCAGCCTCGAGTCATGTGTAGTAAAATGTGTAGTACCCGGCAATGCAGCGAACTGACCGGAGTGTAGTTTTGGTTCAGATAAGGAATGACAAGATAAAGTCGCTTTTAAGACACATTTCCTGGTTACGAGTAAATCTTTTCACACCTCATCCATTCATTCACAAAAAACATTCGCTTCTCTCCTTTACAACTGCACACAAGTTCAAGTCCCAGGTCAGAAACCACAAGAAAGTTTCAGTCAGTATTTTCAGTCTGTCTAAGCAGGATATTCACTGTTTTAATGTGCACATTTTCACTGCTATACAGTACTGTGCAAAATTAGTAGCTTTGTTGATTTGCAGGGTTGTAAATATCATATAAATGTATTTGTTAATGGGGTCATATTTTGCTAAACCCACTTTTATTACTTTTTAGTTCATTTATTTGTGTATTCAGACCCTAATAGTTCATACAGTTTGAATTTGAATCCTCCAGGTGCTGCAAAGGTGTCTTTATATTCATTTTGGCAAAAATCGAGTGGATTTCCACAACCTGTTTTAATTCCTGCTTAATTTTTTACGTCTAAAACAAGTTACGTCACAACATTTGCACATATAAGGTCAAGACTTCCGACCAACATTTCTCCGAGTACGACATAATTGTTTGTCAGCAGCAGCAATTGTAGTCCATACTGAAAATATGTCCAAACTTCAAGCCAGTTACCTAAAATATTCAGTTGTTGGTTGTATTAACAAACACAAGTGGCTGGAAAGGGTGGGGTCATGTGCATTTAAAGGGCCAGCGCTCGAAACAACCTTTCTGGTGTCATTACTCAGAAATAAGGTTGAAGATGGACCTGTGGAGTTGAATTTATGAAGAATTCAGACCCAAGCATAGCATTTACAGTTTATGTAAACCACAGGGAAATGTTTGAAAATGCATAATTCCATTTTAAAAAGCAAAACATCACTCTTTAAGAAACAGAATATTACAGTAGATGTGTGCATGAAAATGTGAACGAACACACATGCACAAAAGAAACAAAACTAAGTGGCTTCTAGATGTAAAAGTCAGTATTAACCCATAAAGACCCAAACAGTCACTGGCAACCAAAACCATCTACTGATCTGAACTGTTTAATACCTGTTGACCCACTAATCCTGTCAATACATGTAAATAATTGGTGTAAAATACAGTTTGTCATCTTTTCGTGGTCAATCAGATATGACCCATTTGGACGTTCAGAGGCTCTGTAGTGAACGTGGAAACACCGTCATCTTCTACAACATTGATTCACCAGTAAAACCCACGGAGTTGGATCAATGACAGTGGATAGAAACACTTGTTCTTGCACTCACTTGTTGATATATTTGCTGAAAACGTCACTTTCTCCTGAATTTTCTCTGTTTTAATTTAAAAGTCATTGAATTAACTGTGAGTTTGCATGAGCATCTACATTATGTATAGAAAATTAAATATAGGAAAATCTGATTGACAGTGGAAAACTGCAAAATACAGAAGATAATATTACAATAAGTTACAATCACTTAAGAGAGGTCAAATACAGAGAAAAATTCATTTGGGAACTGACACTAAATTAGTACTGGGTCTTCATGGGTTAAGTGTGAACTGTCTATTGTTTGAGTTACACTTAACAAAGTCAAGCAATATAAAATGATTCACATATGTTGAATGAAACCTGGTGTAAAAGCACTAAAATATTAGTTCAGTAACAATATGACATTATCTTCAAAGGGAGGTCACAATAGTAGTCGACAATGGTCTGTAGAAACTGTTTTGTTTTGGGGTTTTTTTTTCCTAAACATATACAAGAAATGCATGTAAGACTTGTGCATAGTTCTGTATTTTACATGGATACTTTATACTCTCATCTACTGTCATGATGGTCATATAATGTACTTTCCCAAAAGCTAAGTCTGTTTTAAACTAGGATTGTACTGTTCAAATACATTATAAATATGCATATATACTTGCATCTATTGTTCAACTTTAACTATTATATAAGTAAACTTGCTAAAGATATTCAAAGCAACACCTGACCTGTGTACAAATGAAAATAATCAGCTAGAAAAAGTGTCTCTGAACGGATCAGATTTTATCTTCCAGCGAAAAGTAAACAATATCAGAAAGACAGGACGCCTTTATTTAGCGCCACCACTTGGAAAAGTTTACTTGAAGTAAAATGGAACAAAAGACTGAAATTGGTGGCGATATTTGAGGCCTTTCTCCCTCAGGTGTCTATGAATCCTTATAAAACTGGATTTCTAAAAGTATTGAAATAAGATGATAAATATAGGCGTGGCCTTAAGTAAAAATGCTTTTCAAATGTGCACAACAATACAGTTACTTAACAATGGATGGGGTAACATGAGCTGGAATGTGTTTACAGTAATTAAGACTAGACTGGAAGAAAACAAGTCTTACATTCAAGATATAATCCTACACAATTAATCAAACTGTATTTAATCTCGATGTTACTTTAAAGCTCTCCCATTAAAAAAAAAAAAAAGCACTCTCATTCTATTAACATCCTTTAAAAGTGAGTAAAACTGTGAAAAATCTACTCATTTAATCCATAAAGACCCAGTGCTACTTTTGTGGCAGTTCCAAATTATTGTTTTCTCTCTCTTTAACCTTTCTTAAGTGATTTAAAATCATTTATTGTAATATTAGCATCTTTATTTTGCATTTTTTTCAATGAACATCATGCATTTTCCTATATTTTATTTACTGATCATGTAGACGTTCATAAAAGCTAAGATTAAAGTTGACAGATATTATATCAAAACAGAGAAAATTGAAGAAAAAGTAACTTTTTCAGTAAAATATATTATTAACTGATCATAAATCAAGTGTCTCCATCCGCTGTCATTGATCCAACTCCATGGGTTTTACTGGTGAATCAATGTTGTAGAAGATGACGGTG
>JAPQRP010000020.1:13723566-13734424 GCA_037367295.1 Apogon hyalosoma
GCCTCTGAACGTCCAAATGGGTCATATCTGATGACCATGAAAAGATGACAAACTGTCTTTTACACCAATTATTTACATGTATTGACAGGATTAGTGAATCAGACGTTATTTCACATTTTACATGAGTGAATGGTTTTGGACACCAGTGGATGTTTGAGTCTTTATGGGTTAAAATTTTACACAACCTCAAATATTATCATGGAATATTCGCAGGAAAATCTTTTGTGTTCCAAAAGGTGCGGCTGCATCAAACAGACACAAACAAATGCAAATGATTTATTTTTTTTGTTAATCGTTCACAAGAAACAATGACAAAACTAAATTCTTTGCAGTTTCAGGCCCTGGATGTGTTTCATTATTTTGCTGAAACATCCAGTTTTGACCTCGATGGAACATGTAGGTTTAGAGAATGACAAAATACTAATAACAGAGATTCTTAATGCATTATATCACAAATGCATGGGGTTTCCAAAAGGGTTCTTCCACCACTGCACCGATGTCGCAGAAGAATGTACATGTATCTGTGTCCGATTCCTTTCATTTTATTCTGTGGCTTTGCTTTATTTTCTTGGTCTGATAGAAAACAAATTTCCCTTTAGAGATTTTTGTTTACATTTTATTTAACCTTTATTTATTGTTTTTCTATTTTAGCTTGTTTTATTTATTTGATTTCATTGTTTTTTAATGCTTTGATTAATTATTCTCTGTGTTTTTAGTCTTCTGTGCAACATTTTGGTTTTTGTTTTAAAGTGCTTTATAAATAAAGTTGGATTGGATTGGATTTAACCAGGAAAGACTCCTTAAGATTCAAAAATATCATTTACAACAGCATCCTGGCCAACACGAGCAGTAACACGGTCAACCAGGTGATAGGCAGGGCAGCAAACACACATACAAATGCACAGACATTATTTAAAATACAAGGTGAGAATTCAATGATACGTGCAAAGAGAGTAGTTTAGGTATTAAATTATTTAGGCGAAAATATCTATAAACATGTTTTTCCTTCCATGGCGTCTAAAATCCTGTGAGACCAGCTCCTAAAGTTTCAGGTCATTTTGTAACTGATTCCAAGCAAAGGGAGCTGTAGATGTAGAGGAGCTTTGGAACAGACAGAAGGAATAAATCCTGACACCAAAAACTGTAACTCCCTGTGCTATTTTGACAGATGTATTTTAGAATATGTGAAGGAAGCAAACCTAGGAATGCATTTCTATATGAGTGCATGCCTCAGTGTGCATATAGACAAAACCGGACCACAAAATCTGCCACGAGCAACAACTGTCAGTGATAAGTGAGGGCTTTAAAGTTGGTAATAAACCCCAAAGCTTCGAGGAGAACAGTGTTTAGACCATGTTAGCTTTGAGAGGATGCAGGTATGTGCTGTATATCGCATCACCGAAGTCCAGCGCAGACACAAATGTTGCAGGAATAAGTCTGTTTTTAGCCTCAAAAGCAGAAGCAAAAGAGAAAAATCCAGTTCAGTTTAACTTTTTTTTCTCAGTTGTTGAATATGAGGCATGAGAGGGAGTCATCAAGTTAAATCCCCAGACACAGACTCAATCTGATAAATAAAAGTGATCTCTATCTATGAGTAAAGAAACATCACATCTACACCTAAATCTATGCAGTGCGGAAGAAAAAAATGTTGCCATTAAGATTTAGATTTTTGTGACCAAAAGAAATAAACAGCATATAAATACAATATCATCATCATTTTAAATAGAATTACTGATAGATTATCTTGCATTAGTGCTGCAGCTGGTAAAAGGCTCATTTATTTTATTACTCTGTTGATCAGCTTAATAAAACACTAAAATTTATTGATCTTCATTTCACTTTATTAACATAGAAGTAACTAAAGTTGCCAAACAAATGTAATGTAATAATGCATATTTGTTTCTGAGATGCAGTGAAGAAGTATCTAAAAACAGCACAAAATACGAGTATCTCACATTCCATTCAACACTAAAACTCCTGAATAGCAGCCAGAGTCATATCATTTCATTCACTAAAAAAATAAACCGCACAAACACTAAACAGAGCGCACCCACAGCATATTATCACCTCATAAAGTCTTCATAGTTAGCAAACAGCTGCATGTTTTTCCACTGAAACCACGCAGATGATAGCTTCATGTACTGTACATCTGATGAACGTCAATCACTTAGTCCTGCGTTTCCTCTCCTTTCAGCTCTAGATTGTTGCCCTCATCTCGTGGGAAAAATATCGGGGTCTTTAGATGTTGCACTTTTTTCATCGATGGATTTGTGGAGAACAGCTGCCTGCCTCTGCTGGAAACTATGAGACTGAACTGGACTGTAAGTGTCCAACTAAACCGCAGTGTGTAATTACATGCACACTAGTGTTCCACTGTTGTTCAGAACGAGACAATAATCGGATCTGACAGCTCATATTCTGTTGGATATTCAGAATTATCCCTTTTCTGTTGAAGTCATGTGGGAATTTGTTGTTGTTACTGAGATTTTAGGAATATGCATTGGACGTGTGCATACAGCACATTCAGAATATATGTTTCAGTTGAGGTTTTTAACCACAGTTTGCAACACAGACCCTCATGTTTATAGTCAACGCACTTCATTTGGCACATACCGACCAGAGAACTGTTTCCTCAGCTGGATATGTATGGATACAGGAAAAATACAGAGGCAATTTCTGGTCAGAAGAAGAAACACTACTACTTTTCAACACTATGAAAGATAAATATCAATACATTTTCATAATGTTCATAAATGGAAAGCTGTTTTGATGTAAAGCATCACATTTTACAAGTTTATATTAATTGGAGTATGTATGTATATATACAGTCCTCTGCCCAAAGTGACAACAGCTCGTGGATCTCGGCGTCTCCCCAATTCAACATCTTTCTAGTCGTGTTGATATGTTTATTTACTGTACACGGCCCGCGCTCATTTTTAAATCCTCCCGGTGTGGGGGTCGCACATGCAATACGTCATCAAAACGGCACACCTTTGTTGCAGAATGAGAGGTGTTTCTTTTGCATAGTGTTCTAGAATCATGATTCCACCTTTATCACAGCTCTGTTACTACCTCCAGAGGCGTTACAGAGGTGGAACCAAATGATCCCATCATTTCGTTTACACAGACGTTGTTACGGAATAAAGGCTGAATATTACCGGAACAGAAAGTGCTGTGTAAAAGGAGCTATAGACTATGGATAACCCTGTAACGCCAAACGTATCATATTTGATACATGAGTTTTGAAGTCCTCTACATGATCAGTGTGACATTTTTTGTTTTGAAAAACCTGATGTATACAATTAGATACATGCAATACACAGATAATCCACCAGGGGGGAGAAATTTGTTCACCAGAGGCCTTTCCAGGACACTATAAGAGTGTCGTTAATGAGGAAGGAGGCAGAACTTTGACAATTTTGAAAAGGAATAACTAATTTGTCAGACACATTTGTGTTATATCATGTCTTTGTTCAAAAATAATATTTGAGCATTGAGACCCAATGTATCAAATATGATCAAAAATTGAAACTCATACATGGAAATATTTGGAAAAAAAACCCCAAACAAACACATTTTGGTTGTTCAGAAGGACCAATAAAGGCTCCAGTTTCAAAGAACTGGAATTTACTGTCAGTGAATTAATGGTTCAGGCTTTACAGGGTTCAATACCTCATACAACAGTGTGTTAAAAATCCAAACTAACACTTTAAGAAGATACAGCTTCCAAAAACAGGAGTACGGTCCTTGAAAAGTCTGAACTAAGCAGCAGCCGGTTGGCATTTCAGCTTGAATGCCATGCTCAACAGCAAGTAAAGGTCACCTGATGTTAGCGCAGAGCAGTTTATTTATCTCCCGTGGCGTGCTGTGTTTTTAGACAGATTTTCCTGTTAAATCCCATGTCATAACTGTGTCCAAAGAGCGTGAAAAGAACGTGCAAAAGAGCTAAAGGGCAAGTTAGAAGAGGTGTTTCTCATTGGAAACTGTCAGAAGTACTCTACCTGATGCAGCAGAAGTCGTGGCCTGATATGAATCTCTTCTGACCAAAGGGTCCAAAGTGTCGTAGTTGACAGTTACAGAGCGTCCGTTGTGCCACAGCTCTCTGCCTGCACGAGAAAATGACAAACAGCCAAGCAGACAAAGAGGCAGCGCTGGTCAGGAGTCAGTTAAACAACAACATGCACACAGACGCCTACCGAAAACACAGACACCAGCTGATTTCAGATTGACTCTAAATAATAACTTGGCTTCATTATTTACAAGGGCGTATCTATGTAAGTGTGTGTCTGTATTTGTGTACTCTGGTTTTATGTGTGTGTGTGTGTGAGCGTCCTGTGTACACTATCTATAATCTAAATTCCTGTCAGATATGTGTGTGTGATAAACCCCTCATATTGCTTCCTGTTGAGAGCTGAGCAGTGTGTTTGTACACGCTGAGTGGGCAGTGGCGCCATTGCACTGTCCTCTGCAACACTGCCCCCACCTGGACACACACCTGCGTCAACGCTGACGGTGAACGTTTTCATTCCCAAGTCCAGTGGTGGAATGTAACTGAGGACGTTTACTCAAGTACACATTCGAGGTTCTTATACATTAACCTATAAAGACCCAAACACACACCATCGACCAAAAGCATCTACTGATATAAAATGTTTCATCACTGTTGATCCACTAAATAATTGGTGCAAAATACAGTTTGTCATCTTTTCATGGTCATCAGATATGACCCATTTGGACGTTCAGAGGCTTCGTAGTTACCATAGAAACACTTTCATCTTCTACAACATTGATTCACCAGTAAAACCCATGGAGTTTAATAAATGACAGTGGATGGAGACACTTAGTTTTATATTTAGCCAATGAAATTTTTGCTGAAAAAGTAACTTTTCCCTAATTTTTTTTCTGATTTAATATAAATAACCTTTGAATTTAATCTTAGCGCTTATGAACATCTACATGATCAGTGAATTAATATAGGAAAATACATGATTTACACTAAAAAAAAATTCAAATGCAAAGGATAATATTACAATAAATCATGATAACTTAAGAAAAGGTTATGTATAGAGAAAAATCTATTTGGGAGCTGACACAAAAACATCACTGGGCCCTTATGGGTTACTTGTGGATTTCTGTTTTCTGTATCTTTATACTTCTACTTCATTACATCTCAGGGTCGAATATTGTACTTTTTACTTCACTACATCTGTTTGGCAGCTTTAGTTAATTTTCTGAGTGCAGTTTTGCATCTTCTTCCTGTTTGATGAAGTCCATGTATCTCCAAATGTCAGATAAAGTGTGTCAAATTACCCTTATTAATCTAAATAAACTAAAAACTCTCTATGATTGGCTGGTAAATGCATTGTAACCAAGCTGAAAATAGGCCTGTTTTTCATAATTCTCATTGGACATCCACAAACATGTGAAGATCTAGAATATGATGCATTGCTTTAGGTTAAACTATTTGGCAGTTTATAAAGTAGTTCAACTGAGCTCAACCTTAAACTTCCACAGCAGTAAAATGCTACGTATACATTAATGCAGCACTAATATGACTACACAAACATCCATCATAACAGTAACCATTTTACTTCACAGTGATTACTTTTACTTTTCAGACATTTCATACCTAAATAACAGCTGGCAACTAAAAATATCTACCTAATATAAAATGTTTAATAAGTTCAAAACCAGTAATCCTATCAATACATTGAAATAATACAGATAAAATGCAGTTCCTCAGCTTTTCAACAGCATCAGCCAATGTCTCACATTCACTGTTGAGACATTAAGTCTCAACAGTGAATGTGGAAACACCATCATCTTCTGCAACATGGATTCATCAGTAAAACCTATGTAGTTTGATAGAAACAGGGGCTGTAGATGCTTGGTTTTATATTGAATTGATGATAAACTGTGTTGAAAAAGTCACTTTTGTTTCCATTTTCTCTGCTTTGTTGTCATAACAACAAGCGCTGAACTTTTATGAACGTCTACATAATCAGTAAATTAGATCAAGAGAAATACCTGATTTTCACTAGAATTATAGAAGAGGATAAAAAAATGAGCAGAGACAAATCACTTAGGGAAGGTTAGATATAGGAAGTCCCCACAAATATAGTTGTAGGTCTTTAAGAGTTAGGTTGCATTGCTTATGTAAGGTTTAGATTCCAAACTTTTACAGTATTTTTAGTGAGATATTAGAGCTTTTACCGAAGGATCTAAATATTTCCATCACTGATTAGGACATTTCTGTGTTTTCTGAAGCATTTGCTCACCAGCTGCCTGAACAATGTTCAATCACCACCATGGAATATAATGTAAAATATAAGTGAAGGAATATTTTTCACATTGAAATATCTTCAGATTCTGAAAATGAAAGCAGAGATGTCTGGGTTCTGGATTAAAGCCAAACAGAAAACAGCTGAAACACATTTTTCACCTGTGTTGTTCCTCCTCTGCTGTCTTTATCTTGTTCCAGCTCTTATAGGTGTTTTATGTATAAATTCCAACAGCCATTGTTTCCCAGTAAAATCAGTTAAAATTCCTCTTTTGTGAGAATACCTGCAATCTTTTCAGGGCTGTCAGAGAACAGTATTTCCACTTTTCCATCTTCTGGGAAACGAGGGTCTGGAATATGAACAAAAAAACATCACAGTCAGTCAAGTTTTTATACTGGATATATTCCCATGTGCAGTCCACACCTGGACTCCAGTTCAGCTGATAACAGGTCCAAGGTTAGCTGAGGTATTTACTCAGGAGGAGGGGGATGGGCAGATGCAGATTTATTAGGTACACATTGATCACTGGGCAGAGCAGAGTGTGGCAGCAGGTTATAAATACCTTCACTGGCACAGTCAAGGTCCGCCTTCGAGAAAGTGAGGGAGTGTCCCTGAACGAGGCCCGTATGAAACTGGAGACGGAAGACGACCTGACGGCTCGATGACCCGCTGTTTTTGTCATAACAAACCACCTAAAATGAGAAAAAGGACACGTACATTGTGTTCTGCAGGGTTATTCACAGAAACAGGAGCCTTTTGGTTAGATAATTGCTGTGATAAGGCATAAATAGCTTAAAAAAAACAAAAAACAAAATAAAAACCTCAACAACAACAATTCCAAATGCAAAGAATATGAACTGTTTATGTTGCAGAATAGCTGCTTCAGTTATAACCCAACATATTTTTGATTATTTTATTGTGAAGCCACTCAGCAGGTTATGTTTTGCTTCTGTTAGTCAGCAAGACTACGTTTGGATTACTGCACAAATTTTAATGAAACTTAGTGGAAGTGTAGTACAAAGAATGAAGTCCATAAAGTTTAAAAAAAAAAGGGGCATATTCTATTTTTTTTTCACCTTTTCATACATTGTGAGACTTGTCATTATAGAATCGTATGTGCTTTCAGAGCACCCCTCCAGTTCACAAACTGCTCTGAAAATATCTATCAGATTCAATGTCTTTTATTACTTTGTCTGGTTAATTGGATTTTAACACTCTTTTAATGCTCATCTGTGTTTAGGTATTTGTACATTTTTGTGGCATTTTAACATCTGTCCCAGGACTGCAGGTGAAAAACTGGTGCATCCTGGTGCATTTGCAGAAATGTGAATTAATATACAATGTCCCTGTCAAAACCACCAATAAACTAGACAAAACTAGCTGTCGGAAGCGACGGCTAGGGGTATATCCCCGAACGCCCCCAATCCTTAACCAGACAGCTATGATGTCATGACTTGAGGCATCCCCAGGTCATGACCTTTCATTTGCTCTTGATTTGAAGTCAATCAGACAAAAAGTTCCAGAGATATGAACAAGAGTGTTTAGTGATTTTAAACTTTTCAGCGGCCCCTTGTGGCCAATCTATAAATGGTAAATCATCCGAAATCAAATCAGTTCTTCCTCTCCGTGATATTGATTGATATGGAAAATTTGGAATTTCTGAGCCCAATATTTTTCAAGTTATCGCGTTAACACGAAGGATATCTGGTGGCGGTTGGACCAAAAAACATAATATCCCTGAAACTGCGTTCGGGGATATAATTACAAAAGGGGTTTCGTTTAATTAAAACATCCATGGAGAAACATCGAGCTACATTATTTTGCAAACTCTTAACAAAGCAAAACTGGATAGTTGGTTTTATATTTTTGAAGTTTATGCTCCATGTGGTTATTGCTTTCCACTTTGTCCTTTAAAAATACCGGTAATAATCTTCCCGTACTTCTCGAGATCCACATAGACAGTAAAATAAATTAAATAAAACAAACAAAAGTGTCTGGAAAAAAAAGTAAAACATACACATTAACATCCAAATGTGTCCAGTCAACAATATTGTATCTCAAGAAGAAAGAAATCAGTTTCCACCATATGTAATAATGTGAAAGAAAATACTTGTAATAAAAAAATATTAAAAAAAAAAAAGAAAAAAATCTAAGCCTTTTTTTTTTTTTAAACAAAAGTACAGTTAAAGTTGAATATCAGCTTCTACTGGCCTTCACTTTTCCTATCAGATAATAATGTCTTCAACTTCAAGCTAATTAAACCTATTTCGGCACTACCTGTAATAGTAATATTTATGAGATACCAATAAACGTCACTCACCATGATGTCTCCCTTCAGCAGCTGAGCCGGTTGGAGCACAAAGTAGAGCCGATCAGTCAGAACTGCATTAACATGACTGAGACAAACATGGACACATATCATCTGGTGTCTTTAATCCTTTTGCTTTCAGATGATTGGATATTGATCAGTGATGTATTTCTTACTAGACTGCCGATGTGCAAACGGCCTGAAGACTCTGATAAACTCGCAGGAAGAGACAGCATCCTATGAGCAAGAATAAACGTTTATTATCAGTATTACATAAGAAGAAGAAGGTGCCAAAAAGTCATGATAATGTATACCTGCTGATTCAAGGTTTTAGACTTGAACCACTTTAGTAAGACATTTTTAGAGTCAAGCAGTAAAACATGCATATCTACCACGCTAACTTCTACCACTGTAATATATGGAGTTTGTTAAATCAAACACAAAACCAAAGCAACAAGTGGTACCAGGTACAACAAACCCCGCCCCTCGCGCGTATTGTAGCTTATTTTGGCATCGATCCAGCTGATGTCATCATGTCTATGCGTGTGCTGATGTCAACATATCAATTGCTTCTATATATGTGCCAAGTTTGAAGTAAACTGAAACAAAATTGATGTTTTTATAGATGTGAAATTTGCCTATTATAAGTAAGGGGGGGGGGGGCATTTTAAAAACTTCATTAAAAAAATGTTAACGTTGACCTACTTTTCCCAAAATGTAATGACATTTATTCTTGGTCACTGGGAATTTATAAACCCAATATGGTATGAATTCAACCAATAGTTTTGCTGCTACAGACATTTGAAATTTTGCCAATTACTGTATAAGTAAACGGGGAAAAAAAGATTTTAAAAATTCATTAAAAACGTAAACTTTGACCTACTGTTCGAAAAATGTATTCTTCGTCACTGGCAATCTATAAACCCAATTTGGTATGAATTCAGCCAATAGTTTTGCTGCTAGAATGTTAACAAACAAACAAACCAAACCAAAAATACCCCTTGCCTTCCCTTCAGGGGGCGGGATAAAGATGACATTCTTACTAAAGATAACACATGGCTATTTCTTAGTTGGACCAATAACCTTTTCAGAGTTTCAAGAAATAATTCCATCATGTAACTGTCCCTACAATCCAACAGTTCCATTCTATATGTGTTTTTAAGGAGGCTAAACATGTCCTTTTTCTCACCATGAGTACAAATAGAATTATTTCTAAGTTGTGACAGGATTAGTCTTAGTGTGGCGCTTCAATAAACATATCCCGATGTTACATCCTGCAACTGGTACCACTCCCAAAAGAAGTATATTCGACTCAAATATCACCTCAAAATGTAAGACAAAACCAATGTACTCAAATAATAGTGGCTGACAGGAAAAACATCACATGAACCATATGTCCTTGGTTGGACTCAAACCCGGGACTTTCCAGATCATTGTCAGTGTCTTAACCCTGTTATTCACAGGATCATCCCATGCAGTAAAAACACAACTTAACCTCCACCTCATCCGCTATTCCTGTAAAAATCCCTGATTATGTAGATATAGTTTCCAAAATGAAACTACTGGGCTCCAGATTTTTCTGCTTCTCAGAAAAGTTAACACATCACACCAATCTGTCTGTGATCCTTGCGTTTGCACCATAGTCTTTCATTTCTTCTGTTCAACTCTGACTACAACTGCATCAGTGTGCAACAATAGACACTGTTAGCTTAGAAACTAATTTCAACATCACAAAGTTCACATGAATGCTTCATTATTGACAAAGTGATAAAGCTAAAGCACTGTTATTTTCACCACTGGACACAGCTCTAAATGAAAACAATGGAGTTTGATGGTGAAATCACAGGGTTTCTTCTGTATGGGTTTTGAGGCTCATGCTTGATCTATTGACAACACAAACTGTACAGATAATGAAGGTGATTTGTGGTTTTACTGTGGCTGTTTTCAGAGCTGTAATGTAAACTATCAGCTGATACAAGTGTTACTCTGACCGACTGTCAAAATAAGCATCTATGAATTAGTTTGAGGAAGAAAACTTGACGATATCATAATTCAGATGTGTGTGCAGTATTTTATTAATTGTGATAAAGTCTGTGGATACATAGCATTGATTCATTGGTGGCTTTGATAGTCATAGATAGTAGAGTATGTTCTGGTACATGTTTCTGGTACTGTTTTTGTCAGTGCAATGCTATAGATATTGATGTAAGAACTGAAGTGATTTTGGTTATTATCAAGAAAACATGGAAAATGGATAGATATCAGCTCT
>JAPQRP010000020.1:13739513-13750855 GCA_037367295.1 Apogon hyalosoma
ATTGGGGCCAAAAATAGGACCAAAATTGGGACAGGAAAAGCTACCAATGTGTCAGTGCATTTGATCTGGAAAACATGACTTGAAATGGTCTTATATACCGCTATAAATAAAGACACTGCGTTCAATTTCATTATCCTAGAGTTTTTTTCTAATCCAGACATGTAGGTTTTTCATAAATCATCAGTCTCCATCCAGATTTGGTGTGTAACCCATCGTGTCCACTCATGTTACATGCAGAACCTGCCCATTTAAACACAAATAAATCACGAGACAGTGGTCATTTTTGTGAAACACGCTGCCTTACATAATTAGTTCAATTCCCAAAATGTACCTGTGAGATGCAAAAAAAATAATAATACTTTTTTTTAATAGTATTGCGTAATTTTCGTGTCCTTTTTACTGTGAAAAATGCAAATTTTTGTATAAAAATAATATAAAATGTAATTTATCTGAAAAATTGTTTCTCTTTTATCTCAATAAATATTTATTTTAAAATAGACCCAAAGTGCTTCCAAACTTGCTTCATAACATTAGTCTACATCTGGTTTGAATTTTTAGCCCAATGTCCTGTTTTTAGGACCAGTTTCATAGAAGCACCCATGTGTAAAAGAGGGTTGCAGTGTTTTCACGTTTGCCAATATGCATGCCAGCAGGTTTTGCAGATACAACACCGTCCCAAAGGTTTTAAATGACCATTCTCCAAATTAGTGCAAGTATTAAATGAAAGAGTCAAATGTATCTGAATAGACCTTGGTTTAGTAAAGGTAGAAGAACGTGACCTATTGTTTGTGACACAAAAAAATGACATCCTCTCTCAACATCCCAGAGGTACAAAAGTTATTTTATCCCCGGAGCTGTTGATTGTTTTAGCATTTTCACTGCTGAATTTATTAAATTTGGTTTTACTTCACTGTTTCCCCTAACAAAAAAGGCAGTGTTTTATTCTGTGAAAATTCAAGGAGTAAAACTTTTAAGCTCAAAATCCAGATCCTTGAAGACTGCATTTTTATTGCACACGTTTTATGTTTTATAAGGTACATGAGTTGTGAGTAAAGTATTTAGTCTGCCAAAAACACATTGTCAGACAACGAAATTGTCGTGCTCTGCTTATATTATGGAAGCAGTGGGATTAGGTCAGAACCACTGAACCAAAATGTGTGATATTTAACCATGTTTTAATCCAAAGAGAAGTAATATTTAACATTAATAGAGGATATCTGAAACAAGTGCATGGTTCAAATCCTGTTAAATCAAGACATATGTCAGGAAAAGTCATTAAATATCAAGGTATTAAAACAAAGTTAAATGTGTTTTTGAGCTGTTGAAGAAGCCATGTGTCCCCTTACAGAAATGTATAGTTAAAATATTTACACTCCTTTTATTGACATCACATAGGTATTTATAGACGCTTGAGATTCTGACTGTGGATTATTTGACTTTATTGTCATCTACAACTTCCCTGTCCTCCAAGGACAAAGAGTATGTTTGTTCTGCACAGTGTGTGGACACATTACCAGCTCTGATGTACTGTGTGTTACTTAAAAAAAATAAACATTCAATAGTCACTGCAGGTTATAGGTTTCTGCATGTGAACACTGCAAAAATCCAAATCTTACCAAGTGTATTTCTTCATTTCTAGTCAAAATATCTCATCACACTTCAAATAAGACATAATCACCTAAAGAGAAACTTTTCAGTGAGATATAAGAACTTATTTTTAGACAATAGATCTTAAAAATAAGTTCTTATTTTTCACTTACAAGTTATATATTTTGACTAGAAATGAGAAAACTACACTTGGTAAGATTCAGATTTTCGCACTGAAAGACTGAAGAAATACATTAGTGAGTGCATCTTTGTCGTGGTAAATAAATGGAGTAAAGTTAAAGGGAAGGTTTCACAGTTCTTCTGGTTTTAAAAGATAAGATGCATTTCCATCTGTTTTTATGCACATTTTCAATTTATGCTTTAAAAAAAAAAAAGACAAAATATTGATGACACATAGACGTCTTTGAGTCACTCACTGCTAATCACTCACTGTACATAGGAGATTATTATTATTATCCTAGTTTCTGTCGTCGAGTTCAAGATAGGTAGACACATGCTCTATGTTTATTTTTGTATTTCTTATATTTTTTACTCTACTTATCTTAAATATTTTTGATCCTGGAACTCTTTTCCACTGCTGCTCTTGTACTCTGCTGCTGTAATGCTGCAATTTCCCATTTGTCCATTTGTGGGACAAATAAAGCTCATCTCATCTGTGTGAACGTCTGTGTTATTGACAAAAGGTAAATATGAATGAGTGCAGATTTGGTGAATACATACGGACAAAATGGAATAAATTGTGTGTATTTGTCCACTTAGATAATGCAAGAAATGTCATATTAGACTGAAACCGCAAACACTCCAGCATGTATGACAATTCGAACAGCAAGAGATAGATGTTTTTAGAGAGAAAAGATAAGATCAGCCTCAGCTTTTCTGTAAATTATGTTAAAATTGGAACCATGAGTAAATGAAAACCTGACAATAATTTTTTTATTCTAACTTATATGTTTGCTTTAAAGTCAAAATATGGGATGTAAGGCGACATAAAAAAAATGCCGTGCACATAAAACCTGGTGAGGATCATGATAAAATTGACGTTATCCTTGTAGTTATCAAATAAATTAATCTATATTCTCAGTGTTACCTGGCTGACATGTTGGTGAAGTGGATGTAAGAAGCCACCAGGACCCCGATCCCACCTTTACGTCCCTGTCGCGGACAAACGCAGAATCAGGGTCAGCTGTTAAACGTCATAGACAGAGCTGAATAACATGACAGATCCATGACGCCGTGTCGTTTTTACCCGGCAGTGCAGCACCAGGACATGTTTTGGATGTGTTTGCAGCCAGTTCTCCATCACCGTGCACACGCTGAAGAGCTGATCCAGGTTAGGAGCCAACAGATCCATCCAGCCTGTGTCTAAAACCTAACAGACAAAACCACAACCTGCAGAACGCCGAAACACATGAGCTGCACTTGTGTGTGATGAGAATGACAGTTTTACCTTGTGGCTCATTCGGGTCAGAGTGTCATTCCTCTGTGACAGATTAATGAGCTAAAAAAAACAAAAAACAAACAAACATGAGAAAAGCATTCATTTAAATTCACAGAGACCTTTTGGACTGGCCTGTTGTATTGGATAAGTCTTCATTTTATTTGTTTGGTGTGAATTTTACAGAGATAAAGATTTATACCCACAACTGCGGCTGAAATTTTTAGCAGTTTGAGAGCATTTTTAGAGCCCTTTGACTCCTTACATAAATATAATTTATTTGCCAGTAAAAGTATTTAAGATGTGTGAAATACAGAGAATAGTCCTTCTGTGTAACTCAGAAACATGTGGGATAAAAATCTAAAAAACAGATGAAGCAGTAGAGCCTCAAAAACCTTTTTTTTTCTTTTTTGTTACCGTTATATTGTAATCCTTATTTGAAAAATGATGAGCTGTGCTTATGTGTGCCAATGAATGTAACTGCCTGAAACGAATAAAAGAAAAAAGTGTCACAGCCAAAACTAGTTCATGACTGTATACTTTAGACTGTAGACTTTTGTGGCAGTTCCCAAATGACTTTTTCCTCTGTATTTTGAACCTTTCTTAAGTGATTTATCACCATTTACTCTAATATTATGCCTCTGTATTTTGCATTTTTGAGTGAAAATCATGTATTTTCCGATACTGAATTCACTGATCATGTAGATGTTCATTAACCTATAAAGACCCAAACCGCCGCTGACAACTAAAACCTTCCACTGATGTAAAATGTTTAATACATGTTGATCCATTAATCCTTTCAATCCATGTAAATAATTGGTATAAAATACAGTTTCTCATCTTTTCACTGTCATCAGATATGACCCATTTGGACGTTCAGAGGCTCCCTGGTGAATGTGCAGAACACCATCTTCTACAACACTGATTCACCAGTAAAAGCAATGGAGTTGCATCAGTGACAGTGGATGGACACACTTGTTTTATGCTCAGTTATTGATATATTTGTTGAACATGTCACTTTTTGTTCAGTTTTCTCTGTTTCTGATAATAACCTTTGGGTTTACTCTGTGCTTTAATGAACATCAACATGATCAGCAGATTAAATATGAGTAAATACCTAATTTACACTGAAAAGACACTAAATACACAGGATGTTTTTTTTGTTTGTTTTTTTTTAATGATGATAAATCACTTCAGATAGGTTAAATAGAGAGGAAAATATATTTGGAAATTGCCACCAAAGTAGCATTGGGTCTTTATGGACCAAAGTTTAGAGTAAATCCAAAGTTTACTATATCAAAACAGAGAAAACTGAAGAAAAAGTCTCTTTTTCTGTAAAATCTATCATTAACTGAATATAAAATAAGTGTCTCCATCCACTGTCATTGATCCAACTCCATGGGTTTTACTGGTGAATCAGTGCCGTAGAAGATGACGGTGTTTTCATGGTAACTATGGAGCCTATGAACGTCCAAATGGGTCATGTCTGATGACCACGAAAAGATGACAAACTGTATTTTACACCAATGAATTACATGTATTGATACAGTTAGTGGATCAACAGGTATTGAACAGTTTAGATCAGTAAATCATTTTGGATGTTTGGGCCTTTATGGGTTAATCCTTGTTGTCATATTTTTCCAGTTGTCCAAGTTCATCTGTCAAAAATGTCACTATATTGTTGGATTCCACAACATGCATTGCAGAAAAAAATGTTGTTGTTGTAGATTTACATTAAAATGACCAGGTTTATTTTTGCATTTTGGTAAAGGCATATTTTTATTTTTCCGTACGTTTGTGTTTCCTGTGGGGGGATTTTTCACAGTTCACTGTATTTGTCCAGTCTTTAGATCTTGTTGTCGTTGTCTGTCTCGTCTCACCATGTAGTTGTGTCCATGTTTGGACTGCAGCATGTGAGTAATTTCCCTCAGGTTGTGGACATACGTCTCCTCTGAACACTCAGGAGGACAGAATATGACAATGATTCGTTCAGTGATGTAGGTCAGATCGATTCTCCGCGGCTCCTCCATGACTGATCTCGGTCACATGGACGTCTACGGAGACACAGGAAGAGAAAAGCAGGGTGTGAGAGAGAAAGACCTGGAAAATTTAGAGAAGTGAGAATTTTCCACACAGGTCAGCAGATGTTTAAGAAGCATTTATCTGAGTTTGAGCCATATCAGCTGGAAGTCAGCCAGGTCTGAGTTCAACTGAAGTCAGAGGCTTTAACCCAAAATCCTGTTTCTACAGGATGGAGGCTGTAATGACTCAGCAGAAGGACGTGCTGTTGGAACAGTCCTGAATCACATGGTGCTGAGGTTTGTTTTACTCGTCATCCTTAGATACTGCAACTGACACCAACAAAACACTAAAACACGTCATCTTTTTCCATCATTAAAGTTCAGAGGAATTTTGACAGAGAAAGCCAACACAGATCGATATGATTTTTGTCTTTTTAACCTTTGCAGACCTAAACAGTCTCCTGCGACCAATAGCATCTACTGATCTAAAATGTCAGTCATATCTGAGACTAATCCTATCAGCACATTTTAATAAATCAGGCAAAATACAGTTTCTTGCATTTTCAGCATCATCAAATATGACTCATGTGGACAGTGAGAGGCTCTATAGTGAATGTAAAAATGTTCTGCACACTGATTTACCACTAAAACCAGTGTAATTTGAAAAAAGACAGTTGTTAGAGACATGTCTTTATATGTTTGTATAATGATATATTGCGCTGGAAAAAAAGACTGTTTTTTTTTTTTTTTCGTTTTGAATTTACTCTGAATTTTTATGAACCTCTACATGATAAGTAAATTAAAATTAGTAAAACACCTGATTGTCACTGAGAAATGCAAAATGTACAGAATAGTATTATAACAAATAGTGATAAATGTAGAGAAAAAATACATTTGGAAGTCACCACAACAATACCTCTAGATCTTTGAGGGACAATCTATAATGGTTTTCATGAAAGTGTTAATGCTTCATAAATCATTAGTGACGAAAGAGTAAAGCTTCCAGCAGTGATGAGTCAGGTCATTTATTGCAAATTCATCTAAAAATAGTTGCAGATTGAAAGTCAGTATTAAATATGTGGAAGTGAACTGAAAACTGGATTCGGTTGCTGAACTTGTGACCAGAGGAGGGATGACCGTTTGTCACCATTAGTCACTCAAAGAGCAGATTTTATTTAATCTGGAATTTCCCCTTGTAGGACAAATAAAGGTTTATCTTATCTTATCTTATCTTATCTTAAAAATTTAAACTTTGACCTACTTTTCCCAAAACGTGACCACATCTATTCTGGGTCACTGGCAATCTATAAACCCAATTTGGTATGAATTCAACAAATAGTTTTGCTACTAGATTAACAAACAAACAAATAAACTGAACCAAAAACAATATCCCTTTCCTCCCCTTCAGGGTAATTACAGCACGGAAATATGTACATTTACAACCTATCCTTCCACAAAAAATGTGAAAAACCTGAATAACCATGAACAACCAAACATTTCTCAAGAAAACACCTGATATTTACACGTGTGCATTACAAATTACAGATTGCAATGGATCTGGAAAGGCACAAGACATTTATTAACAGGCATCTGGAAATGAAAAATATAGCATTTGGCTTAATGATCCAAATAACTGGTCCAGACTCACTGACACCCTCGACTGTCAGTGTCCTCTGTGTTATTTTGGCACTCTGCAAATTCATCCCATGGCCTGGATTGAACCCTTTGACGAGCAAATTTTGGCCCACGGGTCATATGTTTGACACCCCTGATTTAGAAGATTGACTTTATCCCATCCTTCAGAGAGACGATTCTAATGTGAATGGAGTTGCACAGCATTGAGACAGAAATGTATTTATTAACACTACAAATGTTAACTTAAATGTTGTTTTGTTAATGTTTTATCACAGTCCCGAGTTTGTCTTTCTAGACCTTTGTTGCATTTTATTACACAATATTTTACTTCATCTGTTTTTACTGTTAATTCCTCACTATGACTGCAACTATACATTACACTACAACAATAAATGACTAATGACCAATGTTATTCATTAATAAATAAGTTCAAAGAAAACTAGGCATTATTCTTAGTTGCTTTATGTAATGATATAATAAATGTAATTGAAATTATACTTCCCTAATGTTAAAATACACAATAAACTAGAGTTTATATCATTCCCTGTCAGAGAAAGTTACACTTAACTCTTTGTTTCTGTTAAATTACTGACACTTGTGTTGTTTTCTGACATTTTAATTATATTTTACTTAAACTGTGTTATTCCACTGTTCTAGAACTGCTAATTTCTAGAATCCACAGTGTAGTTTTATATGATCTGGAAGAATATTTGTAAATAGTTTCTCATCATAACAGTAGTCATAATCTATGCATGTGTGCAAATGCGAAATAAGTCAGTAAAACAAACATTATCATTGGAATATTTAGGATTGTTTATTTCTCTACCAACTACTTTTCACCACTATTATTTTTATTTTAGTTTAGTTTAGTTTATTCTTTAAAACACATTATTGTTATTATTATTATTTCTAGTAGTAGTGGTGACAGAAGTATTTTATATGTTGTAATGTTTGACTTTTTTATATTTTATACAGAAAAACATCTTGAGACTGGCCTACATGCACATTTCCAAATAAAATAAAACTAGAATAAATAGGCTGTCATCTCCCCCATAAACACGATGAATCAGGAGGCTTATAAATGACCAAACTGTGTACTAGCACTGGGACTTTTCACACTGAGAAACCCAGAGTTTAAAGGTCTATAAAATACATTAAAAAAAAAAAAAAGAAAGCTTTATGAAGGCTTTCACACTATAAAGTCCTTATCAGACTGTGATGATTTTGTAGACACTTTGCAGCAGCAGGAAGTTGTAAAAACTGAAAATAACATGTCATGAATGGCCTTTTAGCTGATTTTTATCAACTCTTAGAGAACATGTCTGTCTGTTTAGCCTTAAATGCCATATGTTGTCCAGTTGTCAATAACTCTGCTTTGTACTGCTCTTTTCACAGTAAACAGAGGCTGAACAGTAAAGCTGCAAAACAGGAAAGTCTCTAAAGAAGGGGTGTCAAACATACGGCCCGTGGGCCAAACTCAGCCCGCCAATAGGATCCATTCTCATCAATCAATCAGTAAATCAGAAGTTTAGTTCAGGGGCCACATACAGCCCAATTGGATCTCAAGTGGGTCAGAACAATAAAATAATAGCAGGATAACCTATTAATAATGACAATTCCAAACTCTAATATTTTAACAATACTATTCCTGTTATTAAATGTTTTGTGCCTTTGTAATCGACCTGTAATGCACATTAAATGACTAACGCAGGAATAATATAATTAACATTACACACATTTCTCTGAATGAATTGCAGGTTGATCATAGTTATTCAGGTTTTTCACTTTTTTGTGAAAGGATAGTTTGTAAATGTACATTTAGTTTCTTTTTTAATGAAGTTGTTATTATTTATTGTTTATTATGCTATTATTTCCCTAGTCCCGCCCACTTCAGATCAAATTGTCTTGTATGTGGCCCAAGAACTAATGAGTCTGACACCCATTTTATAAATACTTTAGTAATTATTCATAAATGTGAGTCCTCTTGAAGATAGGTAATGGTTTACTTTTTATAATTTTATTTGACTTTTTCGCTCTGAAGCCAAGAGAAAAATTTGCAGTTCTTATTTATTCATTTATAAGCCATCATGCTATAATGTTAATGGTCCGGCCCATCTGATATTAGACAGTGTGTGACCCCTGAACCCTGATCCAGAGTCAGGCGATAATTCAAAGTGATCAGTTGGTCTTTTCACTTCTCATTTCATCTGTAGTTATTATAAAAGTTCTGCTTTAATTCTAAACTGCTGCTTTTCTCTGAAAGCTTCTCTCTGGATGTATTCTAGGAATGCTCAGGAAGTGAAGTCCTCCCACATTCCAGTGTAAACCATAGAAAGGATAACTGTGGTCTGTAGGTTAACAAATGGACCAATGAAATTACATACGTTAGTTCATGTCTACGGGAGCGACTTCAGCAGACGGCGGCGAAGAGCGTACAAAGAGCCGTGGTTAACCTCGCCTTCACCCCAACCATGTGACCACAGCAGAGCAAACACCGATATCACTTTTTTCACCAGGAAACCGTGCATCAGGCTGATCCCATCGCAGGTTTGATATATTTACAAAGAAAATGTCAGTCACACTAAGAGTTCACATGTTTTATCATCCATCCAGAAGCTGAACACATCTCAGTTTCAACTGTGTAAGGTGTTAATACCAACACTTTAGTAAAAATAATTATAATAAATGGGATTTACAGAATTATTGGTGTCTGTGTATAAATATGATGTTTTCCCTGTTATTCCGGAGTTGTGCTCCACCATAGAAAGGAAATATCACATTTGCACATCAAATTAAATTAAATGTTATTTTATTTTATTTTATTTATTTAATTTTTTTGTGTAAAGTCCAGATGCTAGAAATAATGTTATAAAAACTAAATATATATTTCATTTTATGAACAGAAAAAGGAACAAAAACTCAAATCATTGCCCCAAACGTAACATCTCTTCTAAAACTACAGAAGAAACACTTAATATAAAGCATTAACTGGAAAAAATCTATATAATAAAAGGAATAGTAATAAACAGGAGTCCAAGGTAAGACTCATATGTTTAGTAAATAGAAACTCTACAATCCTGGATAAGGAGAAGTGACAGGTAATTATAACTTTCATTTACTGTAAGAACTATGATGCATATGTACTTACCCTTTTTCCATTCTTACTCCACTACATATGAGAGCTGCACTTCCCAGCTTAAAAATAAACTGAAACTATGATGTGAAAGTATTGTACAGTGTGGTCCATTTCCCACTCACAAGGGATGGTTCAGTTCTTGATATTTATACCTCAGCAGTGGAAATGTTAAATACTACTTTATTAAATGTAACTCTTATTTTTTCCATTCACATATTTCTCATTCCTAGCAGCAAACTAAACCTTATTGAGATTTTAAAAACAGCTTCATTCATTATTGACTTTAATGCCATTTTTTCTGAAATGAGGTCCTATGGGGCACAACAGGGGTGGGACTTCAGCTCACTGTATGTGTTCCAGTTTGCATAATGTCAAATTGCTAATGTAACATTTCTGAGATTGGATGAGAAGATGCTGCAATGCAGACTAGATTGATTACATTCAGAGTGTTTTTTGTTTTTTTTTTTTGCCATACATAAATAGATATATGTCTTTAAATTTGGAATTGAATTTTTTTTTTTTTTTTACCTCTGATGAATTGATTGTGACAATGTGATTTATTCCTGATTGATAAAGTGTAACTGGGACTCTGTATGTCATCATTGTACCTGGTCAAAGGTGATTACTGATTACTAAGAATAAAATTAGGAATGTGTCATAAAACAAAATGATTCCAACTTTTTGGGCAAAAGTGTAAGAAGAACCTAAAATATCTTAAGAAAAGTAAGTGAAATTTATGCCTGTTACTAAATGTTTTGTGTGTTTGTAGATCCATGATCTGTAAGTTGTAATGCACGTGTCGATGATGAGATGAAGCATAAAATTGTTAAAATAGCGCCTTCCACATTCCAACTTCATGGGCAATAGTGTATATATAAATCACAGTAACACTTGTTCTATTGTGCCATGTAACACTATCAAATAGTAAAGTTAGTTAGGAGGTGATTTAGCACTAAGTTAGATGTTGTCTAACAGTAACGAATGGATTATCAACTATGTGGTTTTAATTTGAAATATGGCCTGATGACCCTTTAGATTTTCTCTATACATTGACTTTTCTGTTACTCATTGATGACAAACCATTGGAATCATAATCATTTTTCAGATTTTCTGTTTATCTTAATTGAACAACAAATGGCTAAGAAATTATTCTTTTTTAACTGTGATTTGGGCTTCTAACTGT
This sequence comes from Apogon hyalosoma, assembly GCA_037367295.1. NCBI lineage: Eukaryota > Metazoa > Chordata > Actinopteri > Kurtiformes > Apogonidae > Apogon > Apogon hyalosoma. The sequence goes on from JAPQRP010000020.1 coordinate 13,750,532, forward strand.
TAATGTGACATCATAGCAATATGGCCGCCACGTGACAACATTCCACAGGGACAGATTTGTTCTGTAAACCATAAGAAAACAGAACCTTTGGGATGGATGAAACACTATAGGTTCATCGGTTCAACTTTCCCATGCTTTTGTTTTTGTGTCCTTGGTGAAACAGAGTTAGGGCGAACACAGCTGCTCAGTCTTAATGAGTGGCTAGTCTCCAATTATGTATTTCTGGTTGTGTTTTCTCAACATTTTTAGACCACTGTAATCTAAATTTGTCACTGCTGCTCCGCCTGAAGAACCAAAACAAACGGAAGTGTGTGACTTAACCAC
>JAPQRP010000020.1:13759127-13792627 GCA_037367295.1 Apogon hyalosoma
ATGTACATTATTTATATTTTGTATTGTAAATTCTATAACCAAGTCCTATTTAGGTAATGTTTCTCACCATCGTTTTATAAATAAACTGGAGGTTAGCTGTCAGTAAACTGGTTACAGGAGGCTCGGGTCATCTCTGCTCATTCATTGTGCAGCCATTCTTGTTGTAGTGTGAGTGCTGTCATTGTGTTTGGTTAGTCAGACTGTTAAACGAGTGTATTCAGCAGGACAATGCCTAGTGTTGTGCCTGTGTGAGCCTGCCCCTCCCTCTCTGTGTGGAGGCCTGTAGGGAGACACATCTGGAGGTAACAGGTGTGCTCTTTGGTTGCGCCAAAGACAAAAATCTCGTTTCTGCCGTTGTGCTGCCAGTGTTTTTGTTGTTGTTGTTATTGATGATGATCCTGTTTTGCTGACGACCAGAGTAAGAGGATGGAAAACTGCTTTGATCTCTTATGGGATTAACCACAGATTGTTTTTGACCTTATTTATGTGTTTGTTTTAACACCCAGCAAGGACGGTGGGGATAAAGAGTATTGGTGTACAACCTGGGCAAAAGATCATGTTTTTAATTGCAATTTCTTCTCAGTTTTATGTGTTGGCTTGAGACAGAATAAACAGCCAGTGGAAGTCTCTATTTGTACAATTAAAACACATCACATTCAAGGTAGCTATTTTCCTACCATACATTATATTTGCAGTATTAAAATGGTAAATACTTGCTGCATTCAGCTTTAATTTTGTATCTCAAAATTAAATAAAACTAGGGCTAGTCTGCCAAATGTTTATAATGTTTGTAAGTGTGAGTCCTAATGCCACCCTCAGTTTCCCATTGAGATCCTATTTCTGTGAATCCTCTGCACATTATATTCATTAAATGTCACATTATTTATCACACTGCATGTATTTTTGCTACTTTTACATGTATATCACCATACAGAAGAAAGATACTTGATGTAATTTGAAAGAAAAATAAATAAATATATTGCTCAGGATGAATGCAGGATGAAATGTGTAAATTCCCAACATGTACAGCTTGTCCTAACTAGTAATTTCATGTTTACGCCTTGCAGTGGTAATGGATTGCAGAACCGTCGCTGTAACATAAAAAAAATGCCTGTCGTCTCCACTTTGGACACATCACACGGAGAGTTGGGCGTGCTTCCCCTTCACCCCACTTTCGACTCCCACAGTCACACGACAGAGGAATAAAGCGTGACGTCGTAGAGTAATGCCTCTGAATGCAGGGGCCCGTCGGCTCCTGCAGACAGATAGACAGACAGCTGTGAAACTAGCACCAAGAGCCTGGTGTATCAAGAAAGGGGAAGTGCTACAGGCGTGACAGGAACAGTTATGTGTGATGTGTGGTGTGATGTGATGATAACTGAAACACATGACCTTGCCCAAGCTAAAACTGTTGCGTTGAATCAGTATTATGTACCACAAATATTCATGTGTTTGTGCAGAGATAGACTCGGCACATTTCAGATGGGAAAGGGCTCATAGTTGCAGTTTTTCATGTCTTGTCTGTGACTGTGATAGTGTGAATATCAACCAGTTTCAGTTTTAAAAAATCAGACTAAAAGAGTCTATTTTTGGATTTAGTTGAAATTTACATAGAACTCTGAAGTTTGTTTTTTTTTTTGTTAAAGTTACTGTAAATTGTTTCAATGCAGCCGAGTGCTTTTACTTATGTACAGTTTTATAATTCTGTTTCATTACATCTCACATATAAATATACTTTCTACTCCACTAGATTTATCTGAAAGCATTAGCTTAGTTACGTTTCATTGAAAGCAGTGAATCTCTGAATGTTTGGATTTTCAATAGGTTTTCCTTTATTTGTTGAGTTTCGAATTCTCCTCCCTCTTAAGATAAATAAACTCTCTTGGATTAGCTGGAAATCCTCTTGGATTAGTGCGAAAATGCATTGTCATGAATGTGAAAAGAGGCCTGTTATTCTGAGCTCATAAGACGGTGACTTTACATTCACTGGGTTTTCACAGGGCTGAAACATTGCAAACATATGATCTTATAGAATATGATGCATTGGTGTAGGTTAAACTACCAACATAATAGAGAGAAGTTCAACTGAGATCAACCTTAAACCTGTACAACAGTATGATATAACATACATGTTAATGCAGCTGTAAAATGAATCCAAAAACATCATATTTAATATCCAAACACTAAGGGGGACTATTTTACTGCACAATGACTGCTTTCACTTTTCATACTTAAGTGCCTTTTGCTGATAATACTTGCGTATTCATAACATCATAGAAGAAATGATTATGTGGGTTAATTTTCTGTTAATGATCTAATAATTAATGGGCAACACTGCAGCTTACAGGCCACCAGAATTTGCCATTTACTCAGTTCAGTTACACTTACATAACTGAAAGCATAACCCAGAAAAGATACCGAAGAAACATAAGAGAAGGACACACAGAGTTTGTGGGCCTGATAAGACACCTGTAATTAAGTCTTATTCACAGATCTTTTTGTTCTTTTTGATTTATGATCATTCATTCAGAGAGGTGTCACAAGCTAAATCTAATGAGGCATGACTTCATGAAATGGTGATAAGCTGTTGGCATTTTTATGTTTTGTCCACACTATACATAAGATATTTTTCTCAACAAATATTTCCCTCTTCTTTTTGGTGGTTTGGGTGGTTAAAGTGTCTTCTTATTATATAAAATCTCAGTTTTTATTACCTAAAAAAATTTATATGCACAGACAAAAGGACCAATGTTGTGTGGACAGGGCATTAAAAGGTTAGGTCAGGTTTTTTAAAGTGGGGTTTTATGAGCTTCTTGTATCCACACTAACAAACTAGCTAAACAACTGAGACAGAGGTAAACCAGCTACTCAAGTGGTCTGCCAAAAAAAAAAAAAAATCATTTCAATCTGTGCCAGTTTCCACAACACATCTATCAAGGATGTTTTTGCTGGGATTTGAGCAAAAATCAATTTTTATTTTATTTTATCTTTATACATTTTTTCCTGCATAGTTGGATTTTCTACTTTATGTTAACATTCAGAATTGAGCCAGAGTAGTCTGACTCAGCATAATAGCTTGGACAAAAAGGAGATAGCCTGGTATTTCTCTATGACTGTGCCTTATACACACACAAACACACACACACACACACACACACACAATGCTGACTGTAAGAGAAAAGTGACCTCAGTGAAACTCAGATTTCACTTCCTCAGTGTTTCGGATCTCTGCGCCACCGCAGCAGCAGCCTCCTCCTCCTCTTCGGTACCCAGAGGTCATCACTTCACTCTACAAAGTCAAACACTTACAAACAGATGTGTCTCATAGCTGAGACGTTTCAAGCACATATTCCTTTGTTGGTACTGGTCAGGTGATAGGAGAAGATGCTGTCAGGTTCACTTATGGACTTCTGCCAGAGATGAGATGCACCTAGTTTTTTTGGAGGGTTTCTCCCCAAAATGAGCAGGAAATGAGCAGTAGGCTAGGCATTTAGGCTACTTGATGAGAGACAGGATGTTCAGAGAAATGGACGGAAGGAAAGGGCATGTATGTGTGTATGTAATAACATTATGAAGCCTGTACCGCCCAAGGAAGGGTGGACCTGCACAATACACATTCCGTGTTATTGTTTAGTTTGAAATGATGTGTTTGGTGGAGTCAGCTGTGTCTTCTTTTTTAGCATCTCTGGCTGTGTCTGGTACATAAACAGAGCTGTGATCACCTGCTCTACATTTAGATTTCAAAAATAGTCAAATGTTTTGTGTGATTTTTATTAATTCATCTACAGAAAGAATTCTGAATGGATTGTGTTAGCATTGGCTTGATCTACCTGTGGGCAGCATATCAAATGTACACGATGCATTGTTCTACGTGGAATGTAGTACCTATTACATTTTTAACTGGTACGGGTTTTGTAGGTTTTATGGTAGCGATTTAGAGGCCCAGGAAGCTCAAAAAACCAATTGCACGCATTGTAAATTGTCTCTCGTGATGCTGCTCAGCTGAACCAGTCAGTGCATTCCAATAAGCATAGACCTGAGTCACTGAGTTGGATGCACACACAAGAGACAGGACGAAAGACAACGGCCAGAGAAATAAATGAGTCAGAAAAGTATTCCACATGGTCTGCTCTGAAAAAAAACAAAAAAAAAAAAACACACCTATTACATGTTCATTCTTCCCATTCTTTAGAATCACTAGGTTTGATAAGTGTGGATACTGTGGTGATTATTAAAAGTGGCAATGTTGAGCTCCAGTACAAATCTGAGCTGAGGTCACAGTAAACAAACAGTGATTTATTTCAGAGTGTATCTAGGTTTTCACAGGGCTTCGGTGCCGTCTGCACAGGAGGGTTTGAAATGAAGGGAATTATTATACTTTTTCATTTTACTTTCATAATATCATAACGGTAAGGTTGAATGAAAGCTGGCAGCACTAAGTCAGAGTCCAGTCATATTTATGTCAGCATTTATTTTTCCTTAGTGAAGGGTTCCTCACACACAACATTTTACATTGTTCAAAATGACATCAGATATAAGCTCTACAGACTCATAATGGGAGGTAAAAGTCTTTATCCTTTATTCGTCATTACAGTTGTTCTTATTTATAATGCTTCTTAATTGTGAATACTGATCTTATGTGTTGTTGAAATAATGAATTGCACTTTCTCTAATGAAATGTTCTCTAACTGGACCTGAATACTCCCGATATTTCCCAACATATCCTCTTGAATGGGATGAATAAGTCATGAATTAATTAATTAATCATGAATTAATGACTTGGTATGTAAGAAGAAGAATGTAATTAATTTCATGCATGAAATTATTTTGTGGCATCTTCTCGTATGGCTTTAGCTTGTTACTTACATCAGGAAATGTACTGAGATACGCAGTGTATGTTGCCGTGAAGCCAAACTATAGCGGTAGAATTGTTTTGTCCAATCTACGAACAAATATCTTAAAGTTTCATTAGACTTAGCGTACATACAGGACTTAAATATTCTGGGCATTAAATGAATGACAGTAGTTGGGTAATGTTTGTGAGAGATTAGAATACACTTTATTGTCCAGCAAAGGAAGTAAATGCATTTTTGTTCTCAAATATGTCTACAATATTTTTTTTTTAAATCCAGATGAAAAACATGTTGATCACATGAATTACTTGTCAGATGAAAGGACACTGTATGTTTTGACCAAGACCCTTTTTATTCATTGTACAAAGCCTCAAGAGGAACAATATTCTAAATAGGTACGTGTTGTGGTCACGCAGCCGGACTGAGGAGCGGCTCTGTCTCAGTGAAACCTAAGTGGCGTTTTGTTTAAGACAATGGAGGAGGCAACACAGAGGATCTGGGTCTGGTGTTGTAAGACATTACATAACAAGCTAATCTGATTTCAGGCCTCTCACTGGTTCAGGCTCTTCACGTCTCCCTTTCTCAGGTTGTCTGGTGAATGTGATCGTCAGAGCAGAAAGTAAAAGCCCACAGTCCCGATGCACGGTTTTGTAATAGATAACACATCAGTGCTCAGTCTGAAGTTGGTTTTCAGTGCATTTATGTAGCTGACTCCTGGTGTAGGCTGGTGTCCTTCCATCACAGCTATTTCTGTCCAGTCCCCTGCATTAGCCTGAGAATGTAACGGAACTGTTGCTGGTCTTTGTGTCAGCGAGGGGTTAATGTAACAAATCACGCCTGAGTGGCTGCTCACTCTCTCAGCCCACAGGCTATTAACTACAATTCACTTACATAACCGGCGCTCTGTGTCCCTCTCACTTTCTGAAAGAGGAACCCAGTGTGAGCGAGCTGATTCATAAAATCCCACAGAGCTAAAAATAACACCGTCTGCTGTGCAAATATGTCGCCGTCCGTGCGTTTAATGTGTCCTGTTGTCTTCCTCCAGGTAAGCCCCGCAGTGTTGGCGGTTCCGAGCGCGTGCAGCTTTCCGGAGTGTTCAACGTGAGAAAAGGGAAGCTGGCGCTGCCAGTGAACCGCTGGTCAAAGCGTCAGGTCACACTGAGTGGAACCTGCCTCATTGTCTCGTCTGTGAAACACGCCCACACTGGCAAGATGCACATCCTCCCTCTCATCGGAGGAAAGGTACTTTCTGAAATGCATTAATGTCTTTAACCACTGCAACATAAAGCTGCTTTGAGGGAGCAGTTTGTGGTTTTAAATCAGTGGTACACATTTATAGATTTATAACTTAATAACACAGCAATTAGTTATTGTCAGCTTGCTCTCTTTGTGACATTAGGAATGCAGTAGCAATCCACTTATGCAAGGTATGCAGCAGAGCAAAGGAAACAATACTTAAGTTGTGGTGTATGAGTTTATATTCGGGGTATTAACATTTTTTCCATTCTGTAACTGGTTCGTACCATCTTAACAAGCCTCATATTAAATTAGTCAAAGTCTTTACTATACATGATGATATCAAAATGTCCTGAAAGCAGATAAAGCCACCAATCTATAAAGCTCAGTCATACAGAAAAAGTCAGAATCTCAACACAACACATGGTTCGCTGTTACTCACTGGGTTCTCTTTTTTTAAAACAAAATACAGGTATATGAAAAAAAGGGATTTTCAGAGTTAAAGGGAGTGTGGAAAACAAATACAGATATTTTGCAAAGTAAACATTTTCCTCTCTGTTTTGGCCTCTAATCAACACAAACTGTGTTTGAAGTCACTCAAATGAAGACCGTCAGCAGCTGTTTTCCTTGGCTTATCACCTTGTTTGGTAATCTGATGATAAGCAGAAACTCAACATTGTTTTCTTTTCACATATGAATCACATTTTGCTTTCAGTTTCTCCAAAAAGCACCCTGAACTATGTCCCTGAAAGAATGGTGAAGAAACAGATGTCACATCTTTCAAATACGTCTGTTTAATATAGCGTCAAAACTGGAAAAAAAAAAAAAACATTTTTGACTGTATATTTTCCCAAGATAGAATGTTTTAATCTGCTTGAAATGTTCTGTATCAGTGGGTTACTATTCACTGTGGATTTATAAATACTTAAAACATCTTATATCATTCAGTATAGAGAATAGTAAAAATGGAGGCTATTGGCTCTGTGTATCAAACTTCAAAAATGGATGCCTTGCAAGTGTTTGGAATCAGTCTTTAAGTATTACACCATTCCATGAAGTTAACAGAAAATTTCCAAGAAAACTGGAGGAGGACCTGAGTTGGTATGGAATGAAACGTCTTTGTACCGTACAAAAATAGTAGGTGGATTCCTGCTGATTCAGCTGTTTCCAAAGATCAAAATATACATTTGTGGATACGTCCCCATGGTTTTGGGACAGCAGGAGTTTGTGTGAACAGGTCAGAAGTTGAAAACAGGGCTTTTTTGATATGTAGCCACCTGTAGGCTAGATGGTGGATGATTTAACGTGAAGTAAACTTAAATATGGTTGTTTCTGTCGCAGGTGGAGGAGGTGAAGAGACACAGTCACTGCCTGGCTTTAAGTTCAGCCGGTCCTCAGAGTCAGACTTACTACGTCAGTTACGACTCATACACAGAGCATCTCCGCTGGCACCGGACCGCCTCCAAGGTAAGCATGTCGAAGAGCTCGCATATTTAGAACACATGCACTTGTTCTTAGTAAAAATATGGACTTGTGCTATGAAAAAAACACCATAACATTAGTTAAAGATGCAACTGTACGTCCCATAGAGGTCTTTTTCAGTAAGTATTTTTTTGTTTTGTTTTTTACTTCACTTTCCTTTTTTTACTTCATCTGAACACTGAACTCTTTATGACAAATGCAATTAACACTACATAGGCTGTTACGAAGGTCTCATTCTGTATCAGATTAGATCAGTCTTTCAATCAAATATGGTCATAATGTGTTGTAGTTTTCAGGCAACTTCAACATTCCTAAAGTCATCCAAAGCACAAATATATGTGATATATTTTGAGGTTGTAGAGTGTTTTGATGTTATGCAGAAATACTTGTGAACTGAACTCAGGGATTAAAAAATTAATTAAAAGGAATTATCAATGATGTTACATTCACATGTAAATCGGATTCGAGGTTCACTTTATTGTCCCACCCCATTGGGTTTCCATCTGTGCTATATCTACAACAAACAATAAAAAAATAACAGGATGTTCTACATACATAAAAGCACATACATTGCTATAAAATACTCATGCATACCAATACACAGAGAAATAAAGTGTGTTATATTTCATCTGTTATTTAACATTTATATTGCAATGGTGGTGAGAGTTTTCTACAAGTCTACACATTTTTTCAGGGAAGTAAAGAAATGACCACCTTAAATTCATACAAAATAGTTCCAAAATATTCACCAGCATACCTGAGACTAAGTGTTTGGATGCTCAATATTCCCGGAGGCTCTTGCTTAATGTGTCTTGAGTGTCCAACAGAAGCTTATTCTCATGATGCTCATACGGATGCAGTTTCTGGCTTGTGTTCCTGTCCCCTTTTCCTTGGTTCTGAGGTTATAATTATCTTGTCATCGTGATGATTTAGTTGCTAATCCCACACCGTTGTCCTGTCTGTCCCTCACTGTGTCAGATTGCATCCCAGAGGGTGAACTCGGTGGACCTGTCGTGCTGCAGCCTGGAGGAGCTGCCTGCTCAGCTCTTTTACAGCCAGGACCTCACTCACCTCAATCTGAAAAACAACTTCCTGTCCATGCACAAAGGTGTTCCAGCACTCACCAGGTGAGTCTCCAGCAACACCCTCTGTTTCCAGGAAACCGACAGCAGGATGAAAAGCAGTATTTTCCTGGTTGTTGTTCCGTCTTTCAGTTGTGGAATGTCCCTCAGCGGTTTGTCTGTCTTGGGGAGCGACCATATGGTCTGAAGAGGAAGCAGCTTAGATCAAATTACAGATGACGTGTGTGTGTGTGGGGTGGCTGTGTGGTTTAGATGATTAGAAGCAAGCTGCAATGTGATGAAAGATTTGACATCCAGACCCTTGACCTCTGGGCTAGAGGGCTTTTCCTTGTTTTCACATCAGACTGTCAAATGGGTTACTGTTGACACGGTTTAACGTGGGAAAGTCAGTCTCTCCTCTTCTTCTACTTCATAACAAAAAACAAATTTTTTTGTCATTTTCAGCTGCCACAATCATAAAAGTTTTGAGGATTAAGTGGTGTGTAAACAGTTTTATCGTATTTTTTGGTCATTTTTGACCACTTGTATAATATAAATCAAATAGTAGTTTTAGTTTAATGTCAAGATGGTTGTTGAAATGTGGTTGGTTTCAAATTAGAAGACAGCAAATACAGGTTCAAAATATCACATATTTTGCAGGTTAGGCCAATAATTCCCCAAGGATTATACAATTATATCTCCTACATAACTATAAACAATAATACAACTAATCTAACAAGGTATAAAATAAGCATCAGCAAATAAAAGACATAATAGATTTAAATGTATACTTATTAAATTGATATGTAATAAGTTTTAAAGGGGTTATATTTAGTATTCATAATCCAATTTCTCAACAGCAGGGGGGAGTCATGTACCAGAACATGCTTACGACTACCAAAACCACCAACAAGACTCACGGTGTAGTCTGAGCTGTGGATCAACAGTGAACTTAGCAAAGATGATAACATCACATAATTACTTTATACTTACATAAGTCTTATAATCAAACTCACCTTCAGCATCAAACTCTATTCTTTTCATTTCAAACTGTTTCCAGTGGTGAAAACACCAGTACTTATAGCTTTTATTACTTTGTCTTTGACTCTGACTGTCAAAGTTAGCCGTTCTTGTCCCATCTCATCAGTTTTCCTCACCATTAGAGACCAGCAGAGTGACTCTCTACTCCCTCTAGTGATCACATAGCTCATATCTCTACGATCCAGTACACCAGTATCTTCAGCTGCATTTCATAGTATTTTATTTTAATCTCTCTAATGATAATTTAAAGTCATTTTTAAATACTTACCTGTTGAAGTACTACATATAGCCCCTTTAAATTGATAATTGTCTACTCAGTGCCATTAAACCATATAGAAGAAGGGGAGATGGCATCAGATTGTCTCAAAGGAAATGGAAAAAATTAATCATTTGTCTTGGTTCCACGTAGCTCTATTTATAAAGGTGAATAGAAACCATTCTAACCATTATGACTGAGATCAGGGCATTGTGTAATAACCGTCATAGCCCTGTTTGCCACCACTGGTCTCCAGAATTTTGTTTAAATCATGTTTAGCAGAATTCCACTGTCTTTGAAATGTACACTGCACTAGGGCTGGGTGAGAAAACAATCTAATGTTCTTGTCGATATTAATGATAAGCATTTGATATATTTAACTATGTATCAATATGTAGATGAACAGCCCATAACAGGGAAGAAATGGGTTAAGTTCAACACCCAGATAGGGGCCACATGTGTAGATTTTCCATATAGTGAGTCATATTTTTACCAAAGTATATAAATGTAGCAAAAATAATGCTCAGAGTTTCATTTTCAAGCTAAATTAAGCATGTGAGGAAGTAGAATTAGAATGTGAAAAGCCCCGTTTTCTATATGTGTGTTTTTTTTGTCAATTTTAGACACAAGAACATCCCTGTAACCACCTTTTTCTATGTTTAATTCACTCTCCTCCATGTTTGTTGTATTGCCCTCATGCTAGAAGCACACAAGTGGCATCCAAAGAAGGCAGATAAAACCGAGACTATGATTTATGACACAACAAATCAAATGATAGAATATAGATGATAGACATTGATCATATAGCGCAGCCGGGATGGAAACGGCAGCAGAAGAGAACAGATCAGATGTTTGAAAAGCCGAGAGTCGACCCAGTATCTGAGTCGCCTTGTCCAGCTTCTCACCACATGTTGGCTGTGATGCACTGTTTATTTTGCTGACAGAGGATAAAGAGATTCAGCTGTTTTGGAGATGTGAAGGAATTGTTTGTGTGTGTATGTGTGTGTGTGTAGCTGTTTGGACACCATGAAAAAAGGGGTCTACAGTACAGAGCAAAAAAATTAAAAAGAAAAATGTATGCTGGCCATCTGAATCCTCAGTGTCAGTGCTCTTAACTGAGGTCATTCACTGTCTGTGCTTTGTTTTACACATTTCATCTATCACCATGTGTTGCTGAACTTAAATGGCACTGCTTCTGGATTCCTTGTACTGATCAAAACATCTAAGCAGCTCTGTTTCTTTGTGGTGTGCAAAAAATGTATTTACACTACTACAGATGTTTGCCGATGTTGCCCAAAAGAAAAAGCTCATGCTCTTTTCTTTCCTTTATTATTTACCAAAGTGTGTGTTTACTTCATCTGAGTCCTTCTCCACTGGCTCATGTGTCAGGTGGAGACTGGGTTGAAGGCTGACATTAACTTGACTGAAATAAATACGTTCTGTGTACATGCAGCCATTGTTCCTCCATAAACACCCATTTCCCAGGCAGTGTTTTCAGGAATGTGTTTTTCCCGTGAGGTGCCTGTGACTTTCCCCCGGACGGACGTGTGTCTGCCTCAGCCTTTCACCCCAGCCCCTCTGTGAACTGGATTACGTTAGGCTGCAAAGGCCAGGAAACACATGCGCATAACTAGTGCTTACCTGAACCACACGCTGCATTGTTTTGGTGAAAACTCTTAGTCGTGTAAACATTTGGCTTTAAATAGTGTGTGTACTTGACTTGTTATGCTTCTGTATCCTTGAGAGCTTGGCCAGACTTCCTCTATGGTCATCTTTCTTCTTGTTTGCTATGCAGGGGTTATGTAACTTAAAAAGGGTTTAGTGATTTTGTTATCGCCTCAGTGTAGAACTCTGACTGTAGTACTGATTTATTAAAGCCTTTGTGTCTTCTTCTCTGTCTCCCCTCTATCTCTTTTAGGTTCTGCAAACTGAGAAGCCTCAGTCTGTCCAATAACGCTCTGGCTGAATTTCCTCTGGCCTTATGTGACATCACTTCACTTACCGAGCTGAACCTGTCTGGAAACCGTCTGTCCTCTCTGCCTGTGGAAGTGGGAACCATGCATAAGTAAGTGGGCTGAAACAAAATGATGACCTCTGGGCTGCTGTTATAGATGATGATGATGAGGATGAAGACAATGATGTCTTACCCAGGAGCTCTACTTCTCCTCTGTGACCTACACTTTGCTGACATAAGCATCAGACAGGCGTCTTTGTCGTTTTGGTTCCAGCCAAGCAGATTAATCTCCCTGTATTAAATGAACAGCTGGCAGAGCACCAGGCTCCTGACGGTGCACAGGTTCAGGGGGTTTAGTGCACAGTCATGCTGTCCCACAGGGCCATCAATGCAGGACTGTTATCAATAACACACATGTGTACTTATGTTTCTACTGCACTGCATTTCAGAGGCAAACATTGTTCTATTTATTGCACTGGTTTATCTGACATATACAGTTACTTGGTTAGAGCTGCAGACATTTGATTTAATTCATTAGCCGATCAGCAAATGGACAGTGTGTGATAACTCTTTTTTGTGGGCTAATTGTTGCAAATGCAAGCTGGCTTTTTGCCTATTACAGAAAATAAGCATTGTGGCAAATAGATTCATGAGTGGAGTATAAATGTTAGTGGAATGTTTGCGATCTCAGGTACGATCTGTGTCTTACTTATAGATCTTCTAAAGCAGCACTTGAGCTATGACACTGCCCAACGCAAATGTATGTAATTTCATATAAATTTTAAATTGGACAAATCTAATCATCCTGTCCAATACAGACTGTGCAGCCCAGACATTTTATCAAACACCTAGTAAGTGTTTTACAATGTTGTGCTTAGGAAAATTGGTAGTTCTTTAAGTTACAAATAAAATATTTTCATTATCATCTAATACAGTATATGTAAGTGCAAGTTCTGTGCCATGTGACCTGAGGACAGGACAGTTATTGCTCAGTTGAAATTAGTTGACAAAAGATTTAAAGACCACTGCACCTTGTTATGAAATAAAAACGGTCAAGTTAGGAGTAGGCCATTAAAACATAAGAAATCATAAAACCATGAAGCTACTGTTTAAATCCAATCAGCAAACAGCTGCCATCAGCCAGCAGTGATCTGTTCTCAAATGAAGTGCATCATCAAAGTCAGATTCGGGGTTTCCTTCATGTCCTTTATACCTTTTTTCAGTATGGACCTGAAAAAAATCTTAAATTTAATTTGCTACCAACAAAAACTGTTACACTCATGTTTAAGCAACAACATAAAAAGACCCTTAAGTGTGTGACTAGGTTTGCTCATGGCTTGTGTTTCGTGTGCAGCCTGCAGACTCTTCTCCTGGATGGGAACTGTCTGAGTTCGTTACCTGCAGAGCTGGGGTCTCTGGAGAGCCTGACCTACCTCGGCTTATCCTTCAACTGTTTCAGCTGCGTCCCTCCTGTCCTGGAGAAACTGCGCGGAATGGAGAGACTCTGTCTGGCAGGAAACCAGCTCTCTGTCCTGGATATGGCTGGCCTGCAGTGGCTGCCTGCTCGCCACATAGATCTCAGGTAAACATATCCACACTGACATTTTTAGAAGGAACAAAGCTTGACTGAAATCTAACACTTCCCAAGATACTGCAGAAAAAATGTGCTCTGCATTTAAACATGACAGCCTGTTCTGCAGGTTTTATCCTGTGGATGTTTATGTCTTAATGTCAAATAATTAACTTAGGCCTATTTGATTGCAACAAGAATTTGATTTGTTAAATTAGTTCAAGCCAAGGTGCATTTACAAGGTGTAACTCAGCAAACACATTGTCATCTTCTGAGTTTAGTTTTATGATCTGAATCACCTTTAACACTGGAAAAAATCTAAATCTTACCAAGTGTATTTTTCTCATTTCTAGTCAAAATATCTCATCACACTTAAAACATAATCACCTAAAGAGTAACTTTTCAGTGAGATATAAGAACTTATTATTAGACAATAGATCTTGAAAATCTTATTTCAAGAAGTCTTACCAAGATAATTTTCACTTGTTCTATTGGCAGATCAAGTGAAAATTATCTTGGTAAGATTTCTTGAAATAAGATTTTCAAAATCTATGGTCTAATAATAAGTTCTTACATCTCACTGAAAAGTCATTCTTTTGGTGATTATGTTTTAAGTGTGATGAGATATTTTGACTAGAAATGAGGAAAATACACTTGGTAAGATTTTGATTTTTGCAGTGAAGACCTTCAGAAGAAGCCTGTGTGATTATTGTTGTGCCTTGAGAAGAGTATTTTATCAAACAATGAGAACTCAAGGTCTGGTAAGTCTTTTTCAACTGATAATAGTGGTCAAAATGGAGTGAAAGACTTACAATTAGAGAGGAAACAACTTATTCTTTTATCAGTTTGCAACAATCAAGAACCAGGATTCATTGTTTAGGTGTATATGGGGCAGCTGTTTTTGTCTGGTTTATTTCATTTTCAGTGTGAGGTTAGTTACATGAGTCTTAAATCATATTATAGTAATTTTAAAAAGTCTTTGAAGTAACTTCTAGAAACCTGCAGAAATCCATAAACATATCACGTAAACTCCACGTTAGTTAGTTTGGGATATTCAAAACATTTTTGACTGTTCAATGATGAAAGTGAACTTTATTTGTAACCAAATTGATCCTTGTGGCGCTTAACCCACAGCTGTCCTCTCCCTTTAACCTGTCCTTATGACCTTCGCTGTTTCTTCTTGTACAGGCTGAACTGGCTTCAAAGTGTGACAGTGGGAGATCCAGAGCAGCTGGTCCACATTGTCCATCTGGACCTGAGAGACACCGGTCTGCAGGAGTTGGATCTTTACTGTCTATGCAGGCTGGAAGTCCTTCGCTGCGACAGAAACCGTCTTTCTGCCCTTAGAGTCAGTGGCCACGCCCTAAAGAGCCTCCACGCTTCACACAACGGTAATGCTTAGTGTGTGCTCAATAAAAGTTAAACGTTATGTTTGAAACTACACATCGTCACAGTGATGTATGTTGTGTTTGTAGAGCTGAAGCAGCTGGACGTGTACCCTGTGCCAGAGAATCTGACTGTTCTGGATTTATCCTGGTATGAAGCACCTCTGTCCTATTTACAGTGAGGAAAAGCAGACTGTGTGCCTGTCCTAAGCTGATTGTGTTTGTTTATTTAAAGGAACATGCTGTGCTTTGTCCCTGATTGGGTGTGTGACAGCAGCAGACTGGAAGTGTTGGACATCAACCATAATTCTGTCACTGAGCTGCCCATACAGTGAGTGTCACACTAATAAATGACCAGAAAGTCAGTGCATTTCCAGACCAACTCTGTATATGTTGTTGTGTATGAAGTATTGCACTTTACCTTACAGAGCTTTGACCATTTTATACAAAGCCAAATATCCAGAGTCAGACTCTTCATTAATGGAACAAATATGTGAATACAAATAGTTTTGATATGACTGTTTGTACAGATAAAAACAGGCAGATTTTTAGGTTTTAAGCTGAGCTAAATTCCACTTTTAAGCAATGTAGTAAAACATTTGTAAGCTTACAGTAGCTGAAGTTGCAGACTGTTGTAGAGGAGCAGAAGAGGGTCACTTAACATCTCCAATAAGCATAATGGTTTTTAGAGAAAAAACTGACCTGAGTTCCCTACATAGAAATCAAAGTACAGACTGGTGTCATGAACAAAGGCAACTGAGATGCCTGTTGGCTTAAAAATGTAGTTAGTTAACAACAACAATTACACAAAACAGTGTCCAGCACAGACAGGTCTTGGATATTGAACTTTTACAGGTGAGATACCTGCACAGTTCTACTGATGTGCAGCTAAAAAGACAGCAGACATCTATCATTTAAAAAATTCTTTTGTGCAAAATATCAGTACCTGTAACAACACTCCCTTTTCTAAACATAGTGCTATTTTGAGTCTGACCACAGCCTTCAGCAGTGTCTACGGTCAAGCAATTAAAACATGTTCACTGCTGCATGCAAGTGGTTCCCCACAAGGTTTTTTATACAGCACACAGACAGTATAATCATAGTTTTTCTTAGGGTGCATGTGCATGATGATATCAGTTTGTCGTCTCCTGCAGGCTACAGAAAGTGCTACCGTTGAGCATGTGGGTCAGAATCTTTGTTTTTTTTTTAGTTCTCGTCTCCTGATTTACAGGCTTGTTTGTGTGTTGCAGGCTGTTGTCCTCTGGGAGCCTGAGGAAGATGCTTGCAGGTTGGAATAATATGTGCCGACTGGCGGAGAGGCTGGAAAGATCACAGCTGGAGGTGCTGGACCTTCAGCACAACCATCTGACTGAGCTCCCAAATAACCTGTTCATCAAAGCACAGAGGTAAACAACAACATGCATTTTAGTTTTCCTCCTTGGTTCATGAACATGAAGCCGAACTCAAAACTATTCACATTAAAAGTTTGGCCACTCTGCACTAAGAATTAACTCCATTTGTGTAAAATCTTATCGAATTCCTAAAACCTTACATTTAATTTCTTGAAAACATGCCGAAACCTTGTAAAACCACTAATTAGTTGTATTTGTCTGATTTTTCTGGTAGTTTGCGATACTTAAATGTGTGTGCCAATAAGCTGGAGAATCTCCCTCCAGCCAGCCTATCAGAGGACAGTGTCAGTGGCCTGGAGGAGCTTTATGTGACCAATAACAGCTTGACAGACAAGTGCGTCCCGCTGCTGACAGGACACAGCCACCTCAGGGTGCTTCACCTCGCCTACAACCAGCTGCAGACCTTCACCGCCAGGTACCACGCACAGCTACTATGACAAGTCATTATATGTCTGTAACAAACGGTTTCTCTGTGTCCCACTTTTACTAAAGTATAAACATTTAGCTCTCAAGTTGGAGAATCCCTCTTACAGTTGTGTATTTAGTTACATTCCTGTGTCTCGATTCTCTCTCTTGCCCCAACTCAGACTTATTTAGATTCACAGAAACATAATATATTTAAAAAGAGACATGTCTTTAAATAAGGATGCAGCACTCAATCTAAGCACTATATGGTCAAATTAAACCTTCTTAAAATCAGAGGTAAACAGCAAAGTAAAAAGCTTTGTTTCTGGGAAATGAGTCATATTTTTTCCAATTAGAACAAAAAGATTAATAATCGCTGAAGAAATAAACATATTATTCATTAGAAAAGTAATCTCATTTAAGAAAATATATCTGACTCTACCGTATTAATATATTCCAGCTAATACTGAGCTAGATTTAATCCTTATTGAACTAAATGAAAGAATTATGAGACAAAACAAGGGTTAAAAATTATTTGCATAATATTTCAGCAGAGAAACAAGAAGGTTTTATCATTTTAAGAGGGAAACCGACTTGCACAACATCTCAGTGTAAGAATATTAAGTCTCCCAATGCGAACCGTTCAATTATTTTGGATGGCTTAAAAAGTGAGAAATCTCCCAAAATAAGTGGTGCAGTAATCATTCCAAGCACTGTATTGAGTCAATTACAATCAAAACTGGTATGTCAGACATTTTTCATGGTTCCCAGGAAAAGCAGCTTAACAGTAAGTGGACTGGAGCTGAAATATAGAGTTGAGTTTACAAGTGGTAGTCAGGTAAGAAGTTCTTACACTGAAGACTTTATTTTATCATCCAGCCTTTCTTCACAAAGTGGTTTAGGTCATGAGAGTTTGAAAAATGTGTCTCCTAAAATAAAGTTTTGCAGCGGCAGTGCTCTGACATAACTGTGCATCCGCCTCCTGCAGTAAACTGGCTCGACTGGAGCAGCTGGAGGAGCTGGACCTGAGCGGCAACAGACTGAGGGCCGTGCCCACCACCATCCTCAACTGTCAGCGGCTGCACACACTCTCCGCCCACTCCAACTGCATCAACGCCTTCCCAGAAGTCCTCCAGCTGCCTGAGATCAAGGTTAGTCTGAGATATTACCCAGGTATCTCTTTTTAGTTCGGTGCTTTAGTTCAGTGGATCCACAAATTAAGGATGAAAATCAATATAGGAGTAGTTTGTAGAAATCCATCTCCCTCTGGCCATCTTTATCTACCTCGGTGTTCATCTTTAATGGTTTGTTCCAGATCAGGAAATCCTTTGTAATCTTCCAGCAACTCCCTAATCTCTGCGTCTGAGCTCAAATGGTGGTTTTATTCTCCTATGTGCGTGTGTGTGTGTGTGTGTGTGTTGTAGGGATGCCAGAATGCATTATGAATCTCTCCTGATACACAAAACTCCTGAGTCAGAATCCAGTAAATGCTGCTCCAGGAATAATATATTTTCAAAGAGTAAGCAGGTTAGGAAAGCATAGCATGATGGGAAAATAATCTTACTGGGTCAGAGGTTGGTTAAGGTTAAGAAAGATGGAGTGGTAAATGTAAACTTTAAAAGGTAAGGTAAACTTTACACTACAGCAATAAATTGGTAGATACAGTAACAATGAAAAAGTAGTATGCACAAATATCTACAAAAGCAGCAATATTAATATAAATACTCCTAATCCAAACTGCCTTTAGCTGTTGATGTTATGCAGTGAAATGTATCAGACTGTTTCAGAATGGGTGTTGTTTAGGATTATTCTGTTATGAAATGTGTTACGTCCTCATCTCTCTTACTGTCTCCCTTGTGTTTCAGTGTGTCGACCTGAGCTGCAACGAACTGACCGAGGTGACTCTACCAGAGACGCTCCCTCCGAAACTTCAGGAACTGGATCTCACAGGAAACCCCCGCCTCAATCTGGACCACAAGAGCCTGGAGCTACTTAAGTATGAACCTGAACCGTACTGCAGACATACTGTTGCGCAGCCGCATGAGCCAGCGGAGGTGCAGCGCATGTGATCAATAAATCAGCATGCTGATGTTCTTTTCGTTCTCTCCTCCCCTCTGCAGTAACATCCGGTGTTTCAGGGTGGATCCATCTCCTTCAGCTCCATGTGTGAATGAAAGCCACGGGGCTCCTGCGGTCTGGAGCCACAGCTACACCGAGGCCTCTGGAGTCAAAAACAAGTCTGTGCCTCCTCCATCATGTCCACATATTCAGCTCTCACAATTCAGTTTTTATGTGTTAACTTTAAAAACAGTGGAAATGTTCTGATTAAATACTCTGGCACATATGAACTTTATTCAGCATCTATATAAAGAGCCAAGTTGGAAATGCTAATCGGATTGATTTCAGTCAGACTGAAGAAATATTGCCCATGTAACTGCAGCTACTGTTTATTGTTGTGCTTTTGGCCTCTTATAATTGTAAATCAGGTACTAAATGCTGTTACGTGCGGTATTAAAATGTTCTTCAATGTAATACTTTGATTGGTCAACTTGCAGAAACCACTCTTACACATGTTTCCTTTAATCATAAGCAGGTTGCGGATCAGAAATACTCGAAGGTCTAAAATCCGATTAGCAGAATCTTTCGTATTTAAAATGCCACAGTAGCCTCTGCAGTGTAATCAGGACTGCAGTATTTTTCAAGACCTGCTGCTGCAGTGGTGGTGTAGCCTTTAAATGAAGACTTGCTTTTATTGTTTCCATTTGTTGTTGTTTCAGTGCTACATTAATAGCTTCTTCTTGTGTTTTGGTCCTCAGGCTGTGTGTGGCTGCTCTGGCTCTGGACAGTTTCTGTGGCATTCGAGAGGCTCTGTATGGAGTGTTCGACGGAGACAGGAATGTCGAGGTGCCTTACCTGCTGCAGTGCACCATGGGAGATGTGCTGGCAGAGGAGCTTCATAGAGGTCAGAGGCAGGAGGACTACATGACCAGCACTTTTCTCACAATGCAAAGGTAAACACAGCGGAACGAGATTTCTTGAACGATGCACAAACATGATTGTTGAAGAAATATGGTTACAGTAGTGAAAAAAAGTATTCAGACACCCTTAAAGTTTTACGTAATCTCAAATATTATCATGAAATATTTGCAGAAAAATCTTTTTTGCATTTCAGAAGCTTTTGCTGCATCTGACAAATGCAAATGATTATTTTGTTTATTATTAACAAGAAAAAATAACAAAACTACATTTTTGACGCATTCAACATATCATGCCCTGGATGTGTCAAGGGGTGTTATCATGCCAAAACAGTCCACTTTTGACCTCAATGGAACAGAGCATGTGCAGAAGGGAATTAAGAGATTCTTCATGCATTGGGTGTCCAAAAAAATTTCCATCACTGTATATTTACATTATTTTTGTTAAAGGAAACCACCAAAATAACAAAAACAGGGTGCGGAACAAAGCATTTTCATCAACTGAATAAAAACAAAAGGAGCTGGATCTTGCCTCTGACAAATACCCCCAAATATAGCCCAAAAAGAGGCATAGCAACCCCCCTTACAGAACCAAAAGGGCACAGAAAACAACAGGAGAAATTGTTGTAAACGTGAAACTCCCTGCTCTAACTGCAGTGTCTCTGTTGCTCCTCTGCAGGAAACTGGGCACAGCAGGACAGAGGATGGGCGGCTCGGCAGCTTTGTGTCACATCAGACACGATCCTGTGGCTCCGGGCGAACACAGCGGCTGCTTCACCCTCAAAACTGCCAATGTGGGCCGGTGTCAGGCGGTGCTGTGTCGAAACGGCAAAGCTATGCAACTGTCCACCGTTCACACTGTGAAGGAGGAGCAGGAGTACCAGAGGGTCCGCCAGCACAACGCCATCATCACAGAGGTGAGAGGGACCGGTGTGTTTTAGGTCCTGCTCCAGAAGGCTGAATGTGCACATAGATGACGATGGATTTTTGTATTTATTGTTATTGTTATTATCATTATGAACCAGGTAAGTGTGATAATAGAAAAGTAATGCCAAGGATCAGAATTGTACCTTCCCATGTGAGGGGAAAAAAGGAGGGGGTAAACCTAAGAGGATACTTCTAAGATCAAAGTTGTAAATTTGCATGAAAGGAACTCGGATATTATTTTAGGTCAAAGTGGGAAATTTATGTAATTTATAAGAAATTCATTCTAAGTTAATATTAAGAAAAAACTATCATGTGATGGTGATATAAATTTTTTTTTGTCAAAGAATCACGTTAACTTTGCAAGGTTTGTATGACAGAGGTTGAAACTATGAAACTGAAATGTTCAAGAAAAAACAACTTATTATTGATCACAGAGAATCTAAGAGAATATCACAGAGGAAGAACTAACACTGAAAGAACTTAAATGCAATTAAATTAGTTTATAGATATATTGTGAAGAAAAAATTTGTGGCGAGTTTTTTTCTTTAAAATGTTGGATGGTCCCGTTCATCACTACAGACACCACTGCTTGCCTTGTATTATGTCTGCAATAACCTTATCAAATCATACTAATTAAATTATACTTGTGATTTTAGTCCATAATGACATAATAAGCGTCACACTGTAGAGACATCACTGTGGATAGATGCTGCTGCCTCGTTCCATACAGTTTTGACTTTAACTGAGTTTTTCCTGCTTTACATTGTTTTGTTTGATTGATTAAAGGTTAAATATCTCTGGGTTTAGATATTAAATCTCTGCCAAAAGAAAGTATTTGAGGCTCTCAAATTGTTCAGTTAATAAACTGCTACTGAAATAAGCGATAGAAATAATCATAAATTGAAGCCTTACTGTGCATGTTGTAATAATGACTCTTTCTTCTTCTCCAGGATAATAAAGTCAGCGGAGTTACCGACTGCACCAGAATTATGGGTTACTCCTTCCTGTGTCCATCTGTGACGCCCCGTCCCCACATCTCCACGGTGACCCTCACCCCACAGGATGAGTTCTTCCTCCTGGGCAGCCGGGGCCTGTGGGACATGTTGTCTCCCAGCGAGGCGGTGGAGGCCGTCAGGAACGTTCCTGATGCTCTGGCCGCCGCGAAGAAGCTGGTGACCCTGGCGCAGAGCTACGGCTGCTCCGACAGCCTCAGCGCCGTGGTCGTGCAGCTCAGCATCACAGAAGACTGCTGCTGCTTCTGTGAGCCGCCGCCCCCGCCGCCGAGCCCCGGCCCGGGAGCCCACGCCCACGGCAGTACTCACCCGTACTCAGGAACCGGCGACGGGGGCATCCCGTTACCGCCGGCCTCCTCGGGAACAGTGAGCGAGCTGAGCAGTGAGTTCAGCACGTCAGAAATGAGCAGCGAGGTGGGGTCAACGGCGTCCTCAGAGGAACCGCCGCTGCAGGCCGAGCCCCTCGCCTCGCACCTGAACCTGCCTGGGAGGCCTGGAGCACGGAGGCCCGCGGGCGGAGTAGGGGGGTTCCAGAGGCAGTTTTCCGGCGCTCTATCCGATAACGGGCTCGACAGCGAGGACGAGGAGCCCATCGCCGGAGTCTTCTCCAACGGAAGCCGCGTGGAGGTGGAGGCTGACGTCCACTGTCTGCACGGCCGTGAATGCTCCGCCCCCCACGCTCACACACATCCAAACATTCCTCCTCATCTGGATCCTTCACCTCTCCACGCCTCCTCCCCTTTGCCCTCCCCCATCCCACCGTCCTCGCCGTCTGGGACTCTGGGCCGCAGAGCTCGCGCCAACGGCTCCGTCGCTTGCCAAGGAAGGAACCAGGATGTCATTGAGGAGGCGGCCGACGCCCCTGTCAGGAAGCAGGGGGGATACTTCAATGCGCCCGCCCAGCCCGACCCCGACGACCAGCTCATCATCCCCCCGGAGCTGGAGGAGGAAGTACGGCAGATCATCCAGCAGCAGCAGCAGGAGCAGATGCAGGCACACAACCAGCAAGCACACGCCTACCAGAAACCGGCAGACTATTTCGTCACACCGCTCTAATTTCTACCAACAGCCTCTTCCAGGATTTCAGTTTGAAGATGGAAAACTCGGTTGCTGCTCCCTCCAAAACCTCAGAGTATTCTGGTTATGCTTTACTGAACTGTTACGGACCTGAGAGACTGTGTTTAGTTTAGGATTTTTGTTAATTTTATACTGTTAACTCTATGCCCCAGGAAACGCAATGCAATTTTATAACCCTTTCTGTTGATTAATCTTCACGTTTAATGTCATTAATTTGTACCATATCATTCATCGGAAGATGCACCTTGAACGCTTTTCATTTGACTTTTGACGTGAATTCTCCAGACGGGTGACAAATTAAAGTAAAAGCCTGATAGGACTGGTCTCATGGAGAATAGAGAGAAGTAAACATAAACATTTTGGTGTCAATTTTTTTTTTAATAATGCCAAGACGAAATGCCTTTAACAGTTATGTGTTCAGTTTTTACAGAGTTGTATTATAATATTCCTTATTATTTTCTTCATAGTGTACAGTTACCTCAATAGACGCTGTTTCTGTTACCTTAGATTGATCCGTCTCTATCTGCAGAAGGAGCAGTTCACCTCCCCCATCTGCTAGGTTTCCACTAAGCACATTAACTCGCCTTCAATAAAGGCAAAACCAAAACACATGAGCATAAAACTCAGGTGTTTTTGTTTGTTTTTTCCTTTTAAATTTTGCCTTCTCCATAAACACTTCAAATGCGCATAAAACACATTAACAGAATCAGCTAATGTTTGAGTGTGGACCAGAGTAAATATCACCTCAACCAAAAAGAACGGACAAACTGAACACTGGCTGGACATCCTTTTGTATTCTTTGCAGCCACTGTAGGGGAGGGTGAGGGAAGGGTCTTAAACTTAACCACTAGATAAAGCACAATTCAGTCATATTTAAACAGCTTTTTGTCAATTTTGGCTTTGAACTAAAGGGAATATAAATAGGAAGTAATGTAATAATAAATAAATGTGACTATTAGTCATGACATTACTCTGGTCATTCCTAACCAAGGCAGTCAAAATAGAGCACTTGTAAATTAATTTTATAGGGTGAAAATGAGACTGTTGTAAAAAAAAAAAAAAAAAGCTGAATATTGAATATCATGACTTGTTGACATATTCCAAAGACATGTAGAATCAATGCCAAGGCCTCACTTTAACAAAACACTGTTTTGTTTTCCTTTAATTTGTCACCCATCATTGGTAAATGGTACTTTGAGGAATGGACCTTTGTGTTTTACAGTCGACATTTCCCCTTTTTGTCGTCGCTGTTGGCCTTACAGTTGTCAGAGTTAGTGAACTGTCAGACTAACTCATAGGAGTTTAATACTTTAAAGTGACCTAGTCACTGAAGCATACTAATTAATATTCTCTGAGAGAAAAGCTGATTTTTCACAAGGCTGATGTTCCAGGTTTGTGTTGCGGGGGTGTGCAGAGTTCAGAGTGAGGCTGCAGTGGTGAGGACACGCTGATTGGAGGGGTCCCACAGTGATTACCAGCTCAATGAATGTTCTCAGAACAGTGTTACAAACTACAGACAATGGCAAATCGCACAAGAGAGCTACTTTTGCTATAAAATAAATTAAAGTTTTCAAATAAGCACATAATGTTGACTTGGAGTTTTTGAAGACGTGTTGGTTCTGGTCTGTTTTAATGAGACCATCCTGTCACTTGGACCGTTTTCATTGTCACATTAGGTTTGCAGTCTGCAAGTCATAGCATCTATCACAGTTACATAAAACACAAATACAGAGAAAGTAACTGAAACCAAACACATTTAAATTTATAAGGGAACTTGTGAAATATGCAAACCTTAATCCTTGACAGTAGTTTGTAGATGCTCCTCTTGATAAGTAGTTTTTCACACTTGGTACAGTATCATGTCCAGTTTTTCCAAACTCTGATCATATGCAGACTTATGATCTAAACTATATACTTTTGCATTGTTCAAACTACATTCATTCATACCTCTAGAATTCATGAAAGCATTTTCCAGCAAAATCATATGTCTGGAAATTAAACTTTTAGTTCAAAGTTAAATAAAATGTGGAATATGCTGCTTTTTAAGAAAACTAAAGTACATGTTCAAAATTCGACATTCTGATTTTCATGAGAAGTTTATTCAGTTTGTGTTGCAGCATTAGTAAAAGAAAACTGGTCATATTTGTGTTGAAATATACATGTATAAGCAAAATATGTAAGTGTATAGGTGTGAATATTTAATAATCCTGTATTAGTTACAACAGTGATAACAGATTTACTGTGTTCAGTAGAGACAGCAGATGAGGTTTCTACATGAACTCAAACCAAAACATGATTTAAAATGAGTTTTTTTTATTACATTTATAGACCATACATATGCAGTACCAACAAACAACATCAAAAGGCAGCACTGGATTATTTATTAAGTAAAAATTTTACAAAACAAAGCACCACTGACTCACTGTAATGACTGGACAAACATTACAGTGCATAGAATAAACAAACATGCGTGGGTTGCATTTAAAATTTATGTTCAACAATTAAGAAAAGTAAGCAGTGATCTTGATAATCTCTGATTTAGTTATTAGATTTACACAAATGTTAAGGCAGCATGAGTGTTTTCAACCCTTACAGTTACTGGAGTGTGAAAACTGAACAAGAATCCGTATTTTTTGTGTGAACTGACCCTTGAAGAGACCATCCCTAAAATCTACAAGGAATGAATATAACTGACAGCAGCACAAAAGTTGTATTTTTGTGTCCATGCCGTGACGTTGATGCTGCTGTGCCACAATCACCACATTGTGCTGGCGGCGGTGATGGTACGTTTGGAGCTCTGCTAATTCCCTCACTCTGGAGGATTTCTTTTGTTGGTAATTATGTCTTGACTGAACGGTTCGACAGTTACATCACTGCTGTGTCCTTGTGTGTATGTGTGGCCCTTTGTGCTACAGTGGAGAGGGGACACAGCGGTGATGTCAGAGCTGGCAGGAAGCCCCTGGAGGGGACATGAGGTGACCCCAGTAGCAGAGCTCTGATGCCCCCTATAGGCCGTCAGGGTCATTACATATGTGAATACAAACTCATGAGGTGAGGTGTATAAACAGGTTTATTTATGGAGCTGTGTGGTTTTATAGTATAAAAAATGTACATCATAAAAATCACACAGTATTAAAAAAAACAGTTTACATAACTAGCAACTGAACCAGTATCAAAAAGCACTTAAACCAGGGGTGTCAAACACATTTTAGTTCAGGGGCCACATACAGCCCAATATAATATACTATTTATAATATTATGTCAATTCCAAACGTTTCTCTATGTTTTAGAGTGATAAAAAGTAAAATCACATTATGAAAATGTTCACATCTACAAATTATCCTTTAAAAAATGTGAAAAACCTGAAATTTCTAAAGAAAAAAAAAAAAGTGCAATGTTAACAATATTATGTCCCGTCTTATAAATTACAAATGTGTGTTACATCTTACAGATCACAGTGGATCTGCAAAGGCACAAAACATTTAGTAACTGGCAGAATATTGTTAAACTTGTACTTCTCTTATGACATTTAAGGTTGTTCATATTTGTTCAGGTTATTAAGATTTTTTGAGAAAGGATAGTTTGTAAATGTCAACATTTTCATGAAATTTTACTTGAAAGACAAAAATTTGGAGTTGATATTATTCACAGGGTATTATGATAGTATTTTACTCATCTAAGATTCAACTGATATGTATGTAACACCTGAACTAAAATAATTTTGACACCCGTGACTGTTAATCATTTTTGCATTTCACAACTTTATCCTAGGGGCCAGACTGGACTGTTTGGTGGGTTGGGTTGGGTTTGGCCCACAGACGTATGATTGACACAACTGACTTAAATACACATTACAGATCCTGTTACCGGTGTGAGTTTACTAAACCACCCACAAACACACTAATAATCAGTGTTGTCTCATAAAAACAGTGGATAAACTGTATTTGTATTCACTGTGTCTGAGTCTAAAAGCCTTAACACTCACAAAGATGAGCATTAAGGCGTGCGCGCACACACACACACACACAAACACACACCTACACACACACACACACACACACACACTACAGTCCAAAGTTTAAGGACACCTTCATTTTCCTCAAAGGACAGATCTACTTCTTTTGTTCATGACTATTTTCTAGTTATGCCAATTTATACACTACTGTCTGCAGAGCAATACTGTTCAAATACTGCTGAAAATGAGTTTATACCTGAGATAATCTGACTGCATCACACAATATCTGTAACTACATTATTTCAGATACAAACACTACAGTGACATGCCCACAGAAACATTAAACGAGACAAATAAAGCATGTTCTGATCCTATAGCTTACACTACTGTGGATGCAGAGTGAAGTCCAACTATGTCCAAGTCACAAATCAGACTTCAGAGGGTGTTCCAGTTAATATTTCCAAAACATGTACATGAATACACTGTTTTTATACAAACTTTAAAGGCTTCATTTACCTATAGGGCATACTCCTGATGAAAGTAAACAGTAGATGAACATCACAGTGACTGGTAGCTGATGGCCGTTAAAACATCAGTACCTCAGCGAATCCATAATGTAAAGTTCTTACATTTGCATTTACTTTCATTATCTGCCTCTTCGTATTAAAGCGGTGTTAGAAAAGCCTGAGTTACTGCAGTCTCTGAATTGTATTTGGACAACACCGCACTGCAGAAAGTAGTATATTGATAACATAACCGTAAAAAAATGTCTGCCTTTTGGAGAAAATGGAGGTATAGAGGTGGCGTGTACTGTCAGGGGTAAAAGAAACCTCTATTAATAACACAAGGACATTAGTTTGGTAAACTGTCACTGGTGTAAATCCAACCTGAAAGCATGCTTATAATTATCATGATAAGTGTCTCCATTAACCTTTTAGAATATCGGTGTTTCTATTAAGTTGTCCCTGTATTGCAAACAGTGCATTAGTCTGCTCCTCCATGGGAATGATGAGTCCAGTGTGCTGAATGACATGCATACTTCTCTTTGGCACTCGGCCCATGGATGTACTGTAAAACTGGACTTCAGTACACCGCCCACTCACTTAGGCTTTGTGAGCCCATAAGCCAGCTGCGTTTTTATGTTCATTACAGTTCGTCCAGTTGGGTATGCGCTCCCACTCAGCCTAAAGACTTTACACTGAGTGGACAACGGGCATTATTAAAAAACACATCTGGAATGGAGACAAAACCCTGCACAAAAGTATTGACACTTGGTTTTAGAATGCGTAGTTAATATTATAAATAATCACAAAAAGGTCAAGGTCAATATCCATATGACTGTTACTGCACAATATCTAATATCTTTTTGCACTTTTTCATCCCCAGTGTAAATGCTAATGCTTGACTGACAAGTTCAGAACAGGACAATACATCATCAATGTAGGGGGAAAAAAATGCAAAGGAATAATGGTGCACAATCTCAAGAGTTGGACAGAACTATGCTGATTGGATTTTGAAATACTTTTGGTTTCTCAGCTTCCCACAAATGTTCAGTTTAGGGATTAGATAAAATATATTCTATTGTACAATATATAAGAATAATGTTGGGATTAAATACATAATTGATACTTTTTGCCCCTTTAGATGTATGTTTTCCACATAATGGTGCTGCAGAATTACTGTATCCTGTTGCCGTCATTATTGAGGGAAACTCATCATTATTACCATTAATATTGTGAGTTACTCAGTGAATCAAATCCTTTATGAGATCATGAAAATGCATTTTAAAACCAAGTGTAAACAGGCTCTTACTTTGATTTTATCGTTGAGGTCCTGTTGATCACCAGAACTAACTTGCAGCTCTGTTCCTACATCCATAGATCCATCTCAGGCAGCTTCTAACCCACTGATCCTGTTTGTGGTCCAAGAGCCCAGGTGGTCCGTCCTATTTGACCCCTCACACAGCTGTGGTTTCAGGTCTCAGTGGCTCCCTCTGCGGCTGTGATCGAGGCTTCTGTTTTCGCTCCTGCTCCCAGAGCTTCACCCACCGGATGGTTCTGATTGTGAGTACAGTCCCGGCAATGTACAGGATGGCTGTGATGAGCCCGAACAGAGCCACCGCTGCATCCGCCCCGCTCACATCACAGTTCATCCAGGTGTAGCCGTTGCGTGCGTACAGCCTCTCACGCTGTTTACACACATCTGTTGAGTTGACCCCGATGATGAAGTGTAAGTAGAGCCCGACAGCGACCACGTAAACCACTGCACCCACTGCCTGAAAAATCAGCGCTCCAAACAGGAGCTTCTTGGACATCAGGTGGGGAGGTTTGTTCCCAGCGACGACAAAAAGCAGTGACAGGACGCCAAAGGTGAGGCTGAAGGCAATGCCGCCGTAGATGCCCGGCGCTCTCATCTGGCTGTACTGCATGTCCAGGTCTCGTACCTGCTGCAGCTCAGTGCCCTGCAGCTGGAAGTTGGAGTTGATGTTAAAGCCGCCCATCCCGGCTGCAGAGGACATGCCTGTTGTGACCATCTGAGCTGCGATCACACAGATTAGGACGAGGGCATTGGTCAAAACTGCACAAATCAGAACGACGCCTGAAAAAAGAGAATCACGGGGAGGAGCTTCAAGACTCATGAAAACAATTTACATTATATCAATAACACATTCTGTAAAACACAAAGCCTGACACATTTTCACTTCACTATGTAACAACAACCACATTCTGTGATTACATACTATTTAATAATCTGGTCTTTAGTTTACTAGATGAGATTACTAGAAGACTTCTAGGATAATTTAACTGTTAAAACATCAAGCAATTAAATATGAAAGACAGAAAACTCATGAAACTCCAAACAAACAAATTCTTCTACAATTAGAATATCTAATAATGTTCAACAATAATTTGTTGTAAAATAGGATTTAATCATGTGATCTACATCCCATATGTACATGTGATATACATAATTATTATTATTATCACATAAGTAACATAAAATAATGAAAAGCAACAAAACTGACAAATAATCTAATATTTGACTTGAGTTGGCCACGTCATCAACAGTAATCATGACTTTGTTTTATTCGTTCACACTTCATATTCAGTTACAAGTTGAACTTAAAATTTGCGCAAAGAGTTTGGATAGAACAAAAATATTCAAACGTGAATACCTGCCTTTTAGTTTGTCTAAATGTAATAAGAGATAGGCCTTTAACTGACCAATTTATAAGATATTAGATTTTGTTCATTCAGTGCAGGCCTACTCTGGGACTTAAAATGGTTTAAAACATGTTGTTAATGTTTTCTAAAGATTTGAGGGGATCAGCTTTCTCCCTCATTAATGGGTCGTGTTACTCTGCTGAACTCTGAGAAAAGACTTGGTAAACACCAGGAAACCGGTCTGTCCAGTATTCAGCGGGAGGAGGAAGGTACGCACCGCAGAGTGAAACCAAAGTCCGCCCGGTGACGCAGCACCTCCTCCTCTGTGAGGAGCTGACTCTGACTCACCTCTTCTGGAGCAGATGTATGCGCATTTGGACTCCTGATGCTCCACTGGATTAGTGTCACGTACGTCTCTGGGAGGGGGTCCTGCTTCCCGGGGGTAGTACGGGGGTCGAGAGGAAGACCTGATGCACACATGGAAATACATGAACACCATTTAAGGAAATGAATAAACAGTAGTCAGAAAGAACATGTAAAAAACTAAAAATCTGAACTAAATGGCTTTTGCAGACTTGAGAGGCCGAACAATAAAAAACGTCTGACATATGTTGAATGAAACTTGGAATAAAAATGACTCGGTAAATTTCATATTGTCTGAACTAAACAATTAAAGACATGTTGAGTACAGAGGGACACAAATGAAGTTCTTAACAGATAAAGTTCTTTCAACTGAAACGAATAACTCCAGTAATAGAGGAAGTACTCTGATATTTAACTTCAGTAAAATCAACAGTACCATAGTGTGAAAATATTCTATAGTCAGTACAAGTACAAAACTATTACCATCAAAATACCACAAGTAAAACTGCATACTGGATCATTTCTGAATAATATTCCTGGGTTAAAGGAAGCTAATAAAAAATTAAGTACTCAAGTCAAGTACAAAGTACTCTGAATTTGGGCAGCAGTGGTACTGAGTGTCTGGTGCAAACACATTTTACTGATCAACTGTTCGACTTGTTGGTTTAATAAAGTTAAAATGACCACACATATGTATTCGTCAGTTTCTGTATTAAGATCCAATCTGGATACAGTCATGGAAAAAATTATTAGACCACCCTTGTTTTCTTCAATTTCTTGTTCCTTTTAATGCCTGGTACAACTAAAGGTACATTTGTTTGGATAAATATAATGATAACAACAAAAAGAGTTTAATTTCAGAGCTGATATCTATCCATTTTCCATGTTTTCTTGATAATAACCCAAATCATTTCAGTTCTTATATCAATATCTATGGCATTGTACTGACAAAATCAGTGCTTTTATTCATTCCATGTTTTCTTTTCTATCTGTTTTAGTCACATGATACACACAGGAGTTAGTACTTGATTGCATAACTACTGTTTTTGATAACTTTTGAATGTCTAATATTTTTTTCCACGACTGTATGTGCAGTATGCACAGCAGTGAAAACTAAAGTTTCAAGGAAAAAGCAGCTTCAATAAACCAAAGTGGTAGTATTTAGCATCACCTCCCTTTACTTTACACTCAACATGTCTTTAACCCTTTTGTTCTGACAATATCAGATCCATTGCATACATTTTCTTTTGTTTTACACCGGGTTTCATTCAACACGTCAGATGTTTCCAACTGTGCTGCTTCTTGTCATGGGGTCAGAGGTCACACTAAATCAGTACTTTAACCTTTACAACCCTTTTAGTTCAATTGTTTATGTATCTTTTAAGGCTGCGCACATATTCCCTGTGTTTTCGTGCAGTATGTGAAGAAAAGAAAATTAGAAATAAATAGGCAATGTATGCTCATTTCAACCCTGCAAAAACAAGAGCAGGACGTTTGCACAGTACTGTACATCTTCATATTAAGGCTTTGATTACTATCTATTTGATTACTATCTATTTACTATTACTTGGATTACTATTACTGTCATGTACTGTTGATCACGTGACCTACACCCAGGAAGTAAAGTTAAATTAGGTTTTAGGTACAATATATATAATAAATAAATACAGAAACACATAAATAAGTAGGTCTGCCTCACCTTTGAAGTAACAGTACTTGAGTATAAATACATTCCACTAAAGAAGTTACTCTATATCTTTAAACACAATAATAAGATGAACCTGTGTTATTTCATAGAACCGGACGTACCTGTCGGGTGCAGCCCGCCTGTCATCCGGGGACTCCCGGCGGTGTCTGCGGTCTCCGTTTCGGTCCCGGTGCCCCCGGTCTGAACGGGGCGGATGGCTCATACCTGCACCGAAACCAACACAATGACTTTTACAACACAAGAAAGAAAGAAATAAGGAAAGAGAGAGAGAGAGAGAGAGAGAGAGATGTTAGCATATATGTACGTGTTTGTTAGCTAGAGTTCAATTCGTTTCGGTCCATTAAACACATTAAAGGTCATACTGAGAAAAAACCAAAAAAAAAAGAAAAAAAACTGAAAAATACTGAAATTATGGACTTATTTCTATTATAGTCTTTTCTTTTCTGTTAACCCTGTCAAACGGACTTATTCTGGAACAACAGCAGTAAAAGTTAACACCAAACCGCCGCCATTGAACAGGTTTGTTTTTGTTTTTTATTTATTTTATTTTTTTTTTACCGTAAACCGAAGCTCGTCCTCTCCCCAAACCTCAGACTAACCGTTAGTTCCGTCAGAGCAGATAAAAGCTTTCAATATCGGTCAGAAACTTCGTTCTCCGGTAAAAGCTGTCGAAGTGACGACATTAGTGAGGGAACCGTGGCTCCTGTCGTCAGGTGGAACTCCACACCCACCTGGCGGGAGGAGGCGGAGGCGGACACCCAGGTAGGCGGCGGAGTGCTCGGGGACGGCGGGAGTGTCCTGCCCCTAAACCGGAGCCTCTGACACAGACTGTCTGTGTCCGTGGAGCTGAAGGCGGCTCTGTTTGACGGTTCTGCCTCTGATTCAGGCGGCGTGGGCCTTTTAATAAGACTGTCTGTCTGTGTCTGTGGTGTCACTCAGGAATGTTGTTGTTTTAGAGCCTCTTTTATTAAACCAGATTTATAAGAGGCCCCTGCAGCCAAGAACAAGAAGTCACACACTAGTGGGAACCATCAGTGTTAAGGCTCTGATCTGACAGAACAAGCCCTCACACAATGAGCTAGAACTGCACAAATCAATAAATAAATACATTTGGGTCATTTCCTTCTGTGTTCGAAAAGGAGGAGGCTGAAGAAACCCCCAATTTAAGTCACCAACACACAAACTATAGTAACTTATATTAATGTAACATGTATATACTGCATGTTTATATCAATCAAGATAATAATAATCATATATATACGCACACACACACACGCAAAATCCGCTTTATATGTCCTAAATATAAACCAATTGCTTTGATTGTCTGATGACTGATTTCTTGTTGCATGCCATGTATTGTGATCATTAAACATCATTATTCATAATTAATTCAGTTTGTGACTTCTTCTGTTGAGTTTTGGTGACTATCTGTCTGTCTGTCTGTCTGTCTACCTATCTTTATTTCTTTCTTTCTCTCTGTCTGTGTCTACCTTTCTTTCTTTCTTTCTTTCTTTCTGTCTGTCTGTCTACCTTTCTTTCTTTCTTTCTTTCTTTCTTTCTTTCTGTCTGTCTGTCTACCTTTCTTTCTTTCTTTCTTTCTTTCTTTCTTTCTGTCTGTCTGTCTACCTTTCTTTCTTTCTTTCTTTCTTTCTTTCTTTCTGTC
>JAPQRP010000020.1:13810955-13828162 GCA_037367295.1 Apogon hyalosoma
CACCCCACCCCCCCACCCCCCATTCATGGGTCTCCTTCACTGTAGCAAAAACATACCGAATCGAAATTTTTGTGGACCGTTACACCCTTACTTGAAAAGGCATTAAATTTGATATGGTAGGTCTTAAATTATGTTGCCATAAAGTTGTTGGCTATATTATGTTTAAATGTGTCTGTTAAATGTCCAGGCTGCAAAGAGCGTATCGTTAGTCTACTCACTTCCACCCGTTCCAACCTGACAATTTATATTGAAATTAGGAACCAATCATCAATAACTTTGCTGCCCCCGGTGAGAAATTATCACAGAACATTCAGTTCTGTCTACAGTATGTATGTAATATTCAATCTCTGCTGATGTAAATAAATATATTTTCCTAAATTCTACGAGTCAGGAATTTTTACCAGTATGGCCTTGAAATAGGCTGTGAAATGGGCATTAAATTCAGCTCTAAGTAGGCTTAAAAACTCTTAAATTTAACTTGTAGGAACCCTGAAGATAACATTCAAAACACCAATTTTTCTATTTCTTAGAGCATTGAAGTCGACTTGAGTCTTATTAGTGTCTCTAAAACCTTCCAGGTCACGCATCCTCTGTGCAGCGCGAAAGAAACTAGAGCAAAGGTCCAAGTTTCCCTCCAGACTCTGCACCCCCGACACAAGAGGCTGCAGGATCCAGACTCTTACACAGTGAGACTCGCACACAAACTGAGAACTGCAAACTCAATCTAACAGACATGCTCTGCATACAACAAAGATCCCCTTTTGTTCTCTTTCCACCAGGTGGCGCTGTCAGAGAAACTCCATAAACTGGTTACAGAGATCAGAAGAGGCAGCTCCAATGACAGCAACTTTCTCTGGGCCAATTAGAGATTCACTCTTTAAATGTCGTCCTCATGGTTTCATGTCTTTTTGTTTTACATTTTTCCAAA
Source organism: Apogon hyalosoma (assembly GCA_037367295.1). Taxonomy (NCBI): domain Eukaryota; kingdom Metazoa; phylum Chordata; class Actinopteri; order Kurtiformes; family Apogonidae; genus Apogon; species Apogon hyalosoma. The sequence goes on from JAPQRP010000020.1 coordinate 13,811,884, forward strand.
GTGCCTAAAAGTAAAGGTAGATTAATTTATAGAGCTCTAGAAAAATTTCAAACAGTATTACCATTATACTCATACAGAGAATCACAATAGTATTTGTTGTGAAAGAGTTGTGTACGTTGAAAACTCCAACAGTTGAAGAAAATGAAACTACAGCAGCATCGTCTCAAAACTGGTTTCAATCAACTAACAAAAGATCCAAGTTTAGACATATAATGGACAACATAACACACAAGCACAGTCAGATGCATTTTCAAAAACAAAAGAGACACCTCACTGCTTAAAGTACAGCTGCGAGAACTCAAATAATTCTGGATTTTCTTTTTTTTCTGATGGGGGGGTGATTTGTTTACAACAGAAATGACAGTTAAAGTTTATTCTACTAACTGAAAGTCTACTTACTAGCAGTTTTTTAGGGTGGAATAAAATAGAAACATAGTCGAAAATCCGCTGATAGGTCAGAGGGTCACGTGAGTAAAGAAATACATTAATACTTGTAAACACTGAGCTCTTTATTTCATTTCTTACTTTTGTGAGAATACCACAGTTGCATGTACATGTGCATATGAAGACTTGCAAGAAATAAGAAGTGAAGCTTTTTTTCTTAGCATACAAGTGTAATTTAAGACAACCAGTTCATAAGCTGTATTTCTGTTTTCAATTACCAAAAAAGAAACTGACCTCAGGGTTTGTACCTCCATCAACAAGCATGATGTTTTAGTCTCTTCTGAGTTTTTTGTGCTACTTCTGAGATTTTAACTTCTTTGTACTGCCTTGATATATTCTCTGTATAGGGTTATTAATGATAATGTCAAAGCTGCATTAAACAGTAATTTTATTTCACGTGATGGCTGTCACTCTGATGTTAAAACAGGTTCCCAGTAACTCTTTTTCAGCTTCTTGTTGCCCACATACTTCCATACTTTGGGGATATAGAGGCAAAAGGGTCAGTCTGTCAGTGCCTGTGCAGCCGAGGGTTCAGCAGGATAAACACCATCACAAACTAAGAGCCTGTTGCACCAGCTATACTCATGGTCATACAAATATACAAGTGTCCAAAAGCATCTACAGATCTAAAATGTTCAATAGCTTTAATGCTGTTACTCCTATCAACACATGTAAATAATTGGTGTAAAATACAGTTTGTCATCTGTTTATGGTCATCAAATATGACCCATTTGGACGTTCAGAGGCTCCGTAGTTACCATGGAAACACTGTCATCTTCTACAACATTGATTCGCCAGTAAAATCCATGGAGTTGGATCAATGACAGTGGATGGAGACAATTGGTTCATGTTCAGTTAATGACAGATTTTACTGACAATGTCACTTATTCTCAAGTTTTGTTTTTTTTTTCTGTTTTTGGTATGATAACCCTCAAATGTAATCACAGCATGATGATTAAAGTACATGATCAGTAAACTAAATACAGGAAAATACCTGATTTTCACTGAAATAATTCCAAAATGGAGAGGATAAGATTGTGATAAATAGAGCTAGATCACATAAAGGATTAAATAGAGAGAAAAATTAATATATGAAATTTCACAAAAGTAGCACTGGGTCTTTATGGTTTAATCTGCGGGGTGCTTGCACAGGTCTTGAAATGTATGGAATTTTGAAATGTTGTTATCCAGACCTTGAAAAATCTGGAATTTTGCATGAAAGTCTAATAAAGTATGGAAAAAAAGTAACTCTTATAGTAAAAATTTTAGAGTATGCGCAAAGGGACATAAGCTTGTAAGATAAGAAATACATGAGAAAACATAAAAAAACGTGATATGTCATTAAGTGGTCGGTATTAGAATGGTTCCAGTGAAACTTGTTTGTGTGATATTCATGAACGTTTCTGTCAGTAAGTCATAATTTACTGCGAATTATGCATTCATTCATTCATTCATACAGTCATTAAATAAATTTTTCTAATACAACAGGTACAGTTTGAACCCAAACGTTGGCACACAAGTGTAAAAATACATAAAGTCAAGGTCTTAGGGGAAAAAAATAGCAGTTTTGAAAAAGTCTGGAATTTTTATTTGGATAAAGAGCAAGCACCCTGTCCTGAGACCCAGGAACATAACATTTTTGGCTTTTTATTTACATTAAATAATTGATAATTATCTTGATTGGAAACAGCATGATGCAGCAGTTTTTTCAGATACAGTTTTCATTTCTTATGGAATGTCTTTGTCAGCGGACAGCTTTTTTTTTTTCTTTTTTTTTTTTAGGTCAAACTGAGAAGAATATAAAGAGGACAAAAAATACATTGCTGGGTCTCAATAAGTTAAATGAAATGCTGAAGTCCTCATTAAACAACATGTTCAACCTAGTCAGTTTGACTCATGTTTGATGACACTGTTAATACCTTAGATTCATCTTAAGTGTAACATCTTTTACAGAACCTCAAAACTGTATTTTATTTTGCTTAGTTTGTGTTTTATGCCACAGCAGTTAATATATGTAAGAAAGAAGTCTGATACTGGACTGAAACAGGAAAACCTTTTTTTTTTTTGATTATTGCATTTCTGAACTGCATGTAAACACATCAGAACCCATTGTTAGAATTATCTGAATACTCCCAGTCATCAGATTTGTATGGTCATGTAAACAGACTCAATGAGACTGATTCAATCAGATTAAATCCCATTAAGAGGAACAGCAACAGTATCAGACTAAAGCAGCATAAATACAATGACAATCAGATTCATCACGTTTCTTTTTCCCCATGTTAGACCATTGTCTTTTATACAGTATGAGATAAATGACCCAACTCAGTGTCTGTCAGGTCCCTACAGATCAAAAACTGATCAGTGCAGCTTTAACTATTGCCAGTATTGTTTCTGTATCCTGACCTGTTTGCTTACTCCCCCAACTATGGTCATAAGTTGAATCTGGTCTGAGTTTCTGTTTGATATTCATCTCTTTCTTTGAGATGAGTTTTTGCAGTTTTTATTACATTTCTCATGATTTGAGATACTTAAAATACCTTTACAAGTTTTATTATAAGTTTTAAAATGAAGTAAAAAGGCCAAGTGGAATAAATATCTGGTTTGCACTGTTTTCGGAGGTGAACTAAAAGGTAACACACTGTGCAGCTCTCTTCCGTTTTGCTCCATAACACGAGTCATGTTTTCTTAAATCCTGATTGGCTGCTTGCTGAGCAGTGGTTATAGAAATACACATAGTGAGACATATGGAGCTGATTAGACACGGAGAAACAATATCATCCAGGACGGCTGATATCTGTCTCTTAGGACGAATCCTCAAATGATTTTCACACATTTTACTGTCTGAAAGCGCAGAATAATGCTCATCACTGATGTTTTCTTTATCCCAGCAAATTTAATATTTAGCAGAGGTGAAGATTTAGTTAGATTTTTATTAGAAGCCACAATAAAAGTGATCCAGTTGGAAAACCTGAAAGTGTTTAAGCATTATCATCAGAATAAACACCTATAAAAAAATGTAATGCTACCATGTGACATTAACCATTATCAGTGATAGAGCTTTATCTCTCCTCAACAATGCATCCTATTCACTAAGATTATAATGTGTTTGTAGCATTGACAACCTGTGAGAACCACATATCTAAGTATTTTAAGCCTTTAATGAGCTTTTGCAGAAGACGGCAGAGAATGAAATGTATCATCTTTCATCACATCTGGAGATACATGGGTTTCACTGGACAGGAAGTGGATGAAAAACTGTCTGAAAAACAGCTAAACTATTGCTGAACAAATATGAACAATGTGAAATGTCTTAAGAAGAGAAGTGCAGTTTTAACAATTTTAACTAAATGTTTTGTGTCTTTGTAGATCTACTGCAAACTGTAAATTGTAATGCACATGAGTAAATGATAAACTGAGGCATAATACTGAAAAAGGCATTTCAAGTTAAGTTCATGTTATTCACATTTACAAGGATAGTTTGTAGATGTAAACATTTTCACTCTAAAATACAGAGGAAAGTTTGGAATTGACATTATAGATTTTGAGTGTTTTTCAATGTTATTATTTTACTGGTTGAGATCATACTGTGTATGTGGCCCCTGAACTAAAATGAGTTTGACATCCCTGTGTTAATCAAATCAAATCAAATTTATGTATATAGCGCCAAATCATAACTAAAGTTATCTCATAACACTTTACATATAGAGCTGGTCGAAATCAAACTCTGAAGCCAAAAACTCATAAATGTAATAAACAGCAAATATAGTACAAATTTGCAGCTTTTAATAGAATAACCCCACAATTGTAATAACTTTCCCACAAATGTAATAACAGTTGTCTACCACAAACATAATAATTATTATTTTTGTGGAGATTTATTACATTTGCCGGATGGTAAAAATTTCAGTTTCCAAAATTGTAATAACTTCCTTTTTAGAATGATCAAATGTTGCAGTTACACCACATGCTACTAATTCCAGATTAATAGGTGATTAATTACAAATACAAGTAGAGGAACAAAACAGAATGGGCAAAAATGTTGTAAAGGTTTTATTATAAAAGCTTCAGTATGAACTGGATATTATTTATTTTCATTAAGCATAATAGAAGCCTGTGTTTGTACCATAAGAAATAAAATGTCTGGATATGATTATGAGAACAATGGAGAGGGTAGGAGCACACTGTGGGAAAATGAGGTATTATGTTTGTGGGAAAGTTATTACATTTGTGGGATTATTACATTAAAAGCTGCAAATTTTTATTATGTTTGTGGGAGTTATTATGTTTGTGGGGTTCACCCCTGTTTTATGTTTTTATGACCTGAGTTTGCCATAGTCTTTGACACTATTCCCTCTGGTACTAATGCTCAATCAAAAATTCATGATCTTCCACCAGCATCAGTCTCACTGCCTGACCCCACTGATCACCAGAAAGAAAGATTTATTTTTCTTTGAGCGCTCATAGAAACATCAACAAAAATACATGAACATTATTTCAGAAAGATATTGTCTCTACCCCATGTGTAATAGTATACTGGAATTGTTTTGTTGATGATATTGATTGGATCAAAGTTTGGATGATTCCACAGAAATACCTTTTCACCACCAAGGTGCTCCTTCAGCATTATTCACAAACATTAGCCTGCTAACTACTACATGTTGAAATTCAAAAAAGACATAAACAAACTGTTCTTTTTGTGGGGACCATCCAGAGACGGTGCTGCACCTCTTCAGGCATTGTTCATACACCAAGAAATGGTGGATGAACTTCAGCAGATTTATTATCCACCATCTTTCCAGAGTCTTTGTCATATCATGGAAAAATGTATTATTTTGTTTTTACAGATACCCCAAAAAGGAAAAAAAAAAAAACAAAACAAAAAAACCCCACCTTTTTATAATCAATTTATTTCTCTTACTTGCTAGATTTTTCATTCAGAAATGTAAGTTCTGTAATATATATATATATATATATTTTTTTTTTTTTTTTTTGAAAGATGTTGAACTTTATTTAAAGTTTTTAGATAAAAAGGCTGTAAAAACCATCAATATTTGTTCTGATTTAGACTTGGTATTATAATAATTGTATAATGTATGTATAATAATTGTATAACCCTTCCCCCTTGGGGAAAACTTGCAAACTTGCTATTTTCTTGTTGTATACACTGTTTGTATACTTTATCTCATTGAATAAAGATTTAATGGGGAAAATTTTTTTTTATGACAACTGAACAGAAATCAGCCCCAAATGTGAACATTTTTCAATCCAGGTTTTATGAGTAATCTCTTTTCAGTCTTGTCTTTTAAATGCACCTTTTTAAAATTATTATTTAATGTCTTGCTTTATTTTAATTTTAATGTTAATTTTAATTTCCCTTTTTTGATTTTAATGTAATTTCACTGTTTTGTTTTTTTTTTTCTTTTTTTTCTTGTGTGATTTTTTTTGTATGCCTCTGTAAAGCACTTTGAGTTACCCTGTGTATGAGTAGTGCTATACCAATAAACTTACCTTGCCTTGGAAGAAAATACTTTTTGTGTGTATTTACATGTATAAATGAATGAAAAAATGTTGTTTTTTTTTTACATATGAAACTGTAAGCCTATTTCCCACTGGCTCCACATAAACACTAACTCCACATTCATTTTATTAAAAGTCTGACACGTCAGTGACCTCTGAACCCCACTTCACCCCTTGACTTGACTTTGCCCCCAGCCCGGTTCTGAAGCTCATTTCCTCCCCCTCGGCTGCACATCTCCTGGAGGCCCGCGGAGGTCGCTCTGCCCCTGCGTCCTCCTCTGCGCTCTGACTCCCTCCACTCCCCTCATCTTCCCTCAGATATACTACAGCACAGGGAAAAAAAAAAAAAAATCTGATCAAGCTTTTCCGGTCTGCTAGCCCTAATTTCCTCTCAAGACCTCTGGCGTACGAGCTGAAAGGGGGACGCGCAGGCACGGATCCTGTGGCCGAGGAGCGAACGCCAGATCCGGGCCGTTGGAGAGGAACGCGTACGGCAGCCGCGCGGCTCTGGACGGCTTCAGCTCTTTCACAACCACCGGGAGACTGCGTAGGATCATGCATCTTATCGGTGGCTGGTTGGGAACGTACGGGAGAAACGTGTGAGCGAGTGAGTGAGTGAGTGAGTGAGTGGGGGGAGAGCAGAATGGTTCGGCGGATGGGAGCGCACAGGGTTCTCTCCGCGGCCGCTCCGTGCTCTCCCATCCGCGCCGTCACCGCCGTGAAGCCGCCGATGCCCGTCCTCCTCTGTGCTGCACCTCCGGGTATTTGTCCGACTCGTCATTACATAACTCGGCGTCTTTGTCCCTCGTATTGACTACATCCCCCCCAAGAAAGAAAGAAAGATAAAAAAAAAAACCACAACAACAGTGGGACAGTATCCATCTGTTTACCGCCCGAGCGCAGCGGCATCAGCGGCAGGCGTCGGCGCGCTCCTGGTCCTGGTCCTGGTCCTGGTCCTGGTCCTGGTCCTGGTCCTGGTCCGGGCTGGAGCTGGAGCTGGAGCTGGAAGCCGCCGTGCTGGTTTTGCTGTCGTGGACTTAGCAGGAGGGTGGAAACCTGAGTCCAGCTGTGATGAGAAGACCAAGTGAGTCCGAGTGGATTTCGCTGGTGAGCTGCCAGAAGCATCTGGAAAGGATAACACAAGGATCCAGATCCACTCCCCCTCCAGAGGACCACAGGATCATTTCAGTGTTTGAGCTCTGTGGCTGCTGAGTGATGTCTTTTAGCTTGTTTTTTACTGTTAAACTGCTTTGATTACACAGTAGCCTGCATGGCCCTGAGTTGGCACGGTTTGGATTCATAACCAGGTTTCCTCCCAGTGGTGTGGATACCTGCTGTGTGTGGCCTTTGGTGCATTTGTCAAAACAGGCCTCCTCACCCCATAACAGATTAGTAATCCTGCAAGGTTTCCTCATAGCTATGCAGTGAAGATGTGTGCTGCCAGGTTCAGTAACTGCCTCAATGGCTGTGCTGAGGAGGCCTCTGCCGGTGCCGCGGGGGCTGCTGGTCCACTCATGGCCTCCCGGATGCTGGACTGGACAGAGGCCGGTCCTCGCATCCTCCACAGCCTGGAGATGGGCACGGTGATGACCATCTTCTACCAGAAGAAATCCCAGCGGCCGGAGAGGAGAACGTTCCAGATAAAGCAAGATACCCGGCAGATAGTATGGAGTCGAAACCCTGACAAGATAGAAGGAGAGAGTGAGTATTTTTAAACACTATGGTACATTTGACAGCTCATGTCTGTGCTTTATTCACATCAGTTTCATTGTGTGTTCGATGCAGGGGTAGAGGAAGTATCTAAAAGCTTTACTTTATGTGCGACACTGTGAAAATGCTCCACGACAAGTGAAAGTTCTGCGTTCGCAATCTGAAGTCATCAAGTAACTTACTCTGACCTTTGCCAGTCTGGCCAATACCTTTACCTCGGTTTGGTACTGATAGGGCTGGTACTCAACTTAAGTATTTCAATAGTGCTGGGGTACTATTAAGTGTCACAGGGGTGTCAAACATATGGTCCGTGGGCCAAAACCGGCCTGCCAAACAGTCCAATCTGGCCCACAGGATGAATCTGTGAAATGTAAAAATTACGCTTTGGTATTATCAGTCAAGGGTGTCAAAATCATTTTAGTACAGGGGCCATATACAGCCCAATGTGATCTCAAGTGGACCAGACCATTAAAGTCTATATTATAAAAGCTAAGTGGCCTCTGTGTGTGTGTATGTGTCTTGGGATCCATGCAAAATCCAGAAAGAGCTGACTGCTGTAGTTTGGCATACTTATGTATTTTTGGTCAAGGAACAGACTAGTGAAAGCAGCAAGTTGATAGGACCAATATTTTGGGAGATATTAGCAATTTTGGAATATAATAGCCCTAGAATCATGATGCTAAACCCACAATGCTTTGGCGATGACTGCTGGACAAATGCAGTACAGCATGCACGAATACACAACGGCACACAGACAACCACATCTAGAACCTGTGGATCCCCACATGTCAACACAGTAGAACTATCATAATAGCCTAAAAATAATGACAAATCCAAATTTTTATTTGTTTTAGCGTAAAAAAAATATGAGAAACCTAAAATGTTGTAAAAAAAAAACAGTTGTATACCTGTTAATAAACGGTTTGTGTCTTTGTAGATCCACCGCTGCAAGGTATAATGTACATGTGTCAATGATAAACGGAGACATTATTTTGTTAAAATTGCACCTATTTTTCTCAAGAAATTTCAGGCTGTATGTGGTTGTTCATGTTATTCGCATTTTTGTAAACAATAGTTTGTAGATGTAAATATTTTCATAATGTAATTCTACTTTTTTCGCTCAAAAATATAGAAAAAAGTTTGGAGTTGACATTATTTATAAGTTAATGTTATTTTTTCACTGGTCTGGCCCTCTTGATATTATGGGTTGTATGTGGCCCCAGAACTAGAATGAGTTTGACACCCCTGGAGTATCGACAAAGTACATGGCATTGTTATTTTCAAACATAATATTATCTTGTTTCAAACGTGCTAACAGAGCTGCTGGGGTTTGATGAACTGTAAGTGATTTACTGCGTGGTGCACATTGTTTTTGTTCACTATGAAGGTCATGTTCTTTGAGAGGAGATGTGAAAGACGAAAGTTGCACCAATATAGCAATGTAGCTGATGTGAAGGTGATAAAGGAGTAGACAACGCTACGTGTCTGTGTCATTCAGTCTCCTCCATGTTTGTTGTGTTGCCTTCATGCTGGTTTCCTATGTGTGCACAAGTGGCATCCAAAGAGGACAGATATAACCAAGACTGCGATCTGTGACACAACAAATTAAATGATAGAATATAATAGGAGATGATGGGCATTGTTCATATAGTGCAGCGGTGGTGGAAACAGCAGCAGAAGAGAACAGATCAGATGTCTGAAAAAGCAGAAACAGCTGTTCTCATTCCATCTTGTTTGTTTTCTTCACCCTTGGAGACCAGCAGAGTGACTCACTACTCCCTCTAGTGGTCACATAAATCTGATGGTCTGTCGGTGTAAATATATTCAGTTCATAATATCCCTATAATCCTGTCATCTTTCGACACAACTTCAGAGCACTTTATTCTTAACAGTTTAATGATAATTCTAAGTCATTTTTAATTCTTGAAAGTAGAAGTACTGCATATAGTCCCATTTAAACCTTCACAATCATGGTTTTCAATAGGGATATCCCGATCCAATCTAAAGATTGGTATTGACTGCCAATCTGGGATAATTTAGAAGATCGAATCGGATTTAGTCATGAGATCGGGCCGATTCGGGCCCAGTTCTGGGGGGGCAAGAGGGAGCAGTGCTTCCTTAAACAAACATCCTTTCCCCCTCAAATTAAAGTTTACACACGTAGGGAAAAGGAAAATGAGCTGCACAACAGCGGGAGACTTAGAGGAATTAGTAAAGCGTCTTAAGTTACATTTTCACTTTGTACAGTCGTATGGTTTATGCATACTCATTGTGAGGTATGTACGGCACGGAAACCCCCCCCCACATAATCCCTGGATGGACCTGTCTATAGACATGCTATAGTAGGGGTGGCAAACATATGGCCCACGGACCAAAACCGGCCCACCAAAAGTTCTAATTTGGCCCACGGTATGAATTTGGAAGGCACAAAAATTCTACTAAAGTTATTAAGAGTCAAAGGTGTCATACTTGTTTTAGTTCAGGTTCCACATTCAGCCCAATTGTGATCTCAAGTAAAATAATAGCATAATAACCTAGAAGTAATGACACCAAACTTAAATCAAAATTTCATGGTAAAAAGTATCAGTATCAGATTGGTATCGGCAGAAGTAATCATGAAAAAAAATCCGATCAGAAGCAAAAAAAATCCAGTTTGTGACATCACTAGTTTTCAATAGACAGATTGGAATGAAACCTGAAATCTGAAAACTAACTTGTATTATGAGATGAATTTATCAGGGGAAAAAGTACAGTATTAACCTCTGAGATGTACAAGTGCTTCAGATTTATACTCAAGTATTGAAGTAATCGGATTACCGGGGATGATTTTGTATCATAAGATGCTGAAACGCAAGCTCAGGCTGAAGAATATGAGAACATGCTGACAGCCACAGAAACAAAACACCAGGGATGGTTTCTTATTCTGCAAGTGCATGTTTGGGAACTGTGACTCCAAACCAACCAATCAACCTTTCAAAATAAAAAGTGCAGACAACTTTTATTAACCCATCACTATTCGTATGGATACAAATTAAGAATTGGACAATTCTGGGAGGGATTTTCCTTTACCATCAATGTTTAAGAGGTCAGCGTGTCCTAAAAACGAGACAAAAACCTGAAAAATACATTATTTGCAGATAAAGTGACTGTTTTACGAGGTGAGATCACATAAATAACCCGGAAACATCGACTGTCTTCTCACTATCTTATGCTAGTTGTGTCTGTTCAAGTAGGAGATTTGAGATTTATGGCTGTGGTTTGGCCGTTTGCCTCCATTCCTTTATAATGGAGGTGAATGGGATTTGATTTGTGGTGAACACTGCCTTGAAATCTCAGAGGGACTGCTGCTTGTTTAGTAAATACATCCAGTAACGACTATAACAGAAAACAGGGAAATAGTTTGACTCGAAGGACGTGCTGCTGTTGAGTTTGAGGTTTTAGGAACATGAACTAAAATGCATCCATTGTATTATTGCTATGGGAGCAGATGCTTCAGAGCTTCATTTCATACATACATTTTTTTTAGTTGGACATCACTGCAGACTAGCTAATAAGAATAAGAACCTAGTTTTTATGACTTAGTTTCGACATAAAAGCAAAGTTTTGGTAGTTTAGGAGCAGCAAGTTATGCTGCAATGAATGACTTTAACTAGGGCTGCACGATATTGGAAAAAACTGACAATGCAATTTTGTTTAACCCTGCGATATATATTGCGATATGAAAAATACTCAGCAGTATATAAAGCTGTGTGGAGCCGGCGTAAATGGTCAAAATAATTAGTTGCATTACCTCTTGTTTTGGCAGCAGGTGCAAGGCGCTATCGACAAAGAACACGTGTTATAATATCATCCTTCTTGTAGCCGAAATAATTCCAGATAACCGATGTTGCTTTTCTTTTCGGCACCAAGTCTTTGTTTTGGGATGATTTTTTGTTGTTTTTTGCTCATTTTTCAATATTGTTACCAGCGACTCACTCCAAACCGATTAAGAACGATTGTGACTGGTCGATGACTGCGTGCAGTGTGTGTCAGGTACCCTTGAAATTAGATGAGAACACGCTGAGTTCATTTGCCTCTTACGTTGCAGGACCTACGATGTGACTATTGCGCACATGTACACTGCAATGACGATGTTCAAACGATATATTGTGCAGCTCTAACTTTAACCCATAAAGACCCAAACAGCCACCAATGACCAAAACCATCTACTGAATCTAAACTGTTGATCCACTAATCCTATCAATACATGTAAATAATTGGTGTAAAATACAGTTTGTAATCTTTTCATGGTCATCAGATATGACCCATTTGGACGTTAAGAGGCTCCGTAGTCACCATGGAAACACCGTTATCTTCTACAACATTGATTCACCAGTAAAACCCATGGAGTTGAATCAATGACAGTGGATGGACACACTTGTTTTATGTTCAGTTAATGATATATTTTGCACAAAAAGTCAGTTTTTCTTCAGTTTTGTCTGTTTTTGATATAATAACCCCTATCTTTAATCTGAGCTTTTATGAACTTCTACATGATCAGTAAATTAAATATAGGAACATACCTGATTTTCACTTTAAAATACAATATACAGAGGATAGTATTACAGTAAATGGTGATAAAAAAAAAAAATCATTTGAAACTGCCACAAAAGTAGCACTGGGTTTTTATGGGTTAATCAAGACTGTCAATCATCTAGCTCAGTGGTTCCCAAATTTTTTATTAAGTTATTTTTTTATTGAGTATTTTGTTTTCACACCATTTTTACATATTTTTGTATGTTTTCCATATTATTTCATCATTTTAGGTCAGCTCTCTCTTGAGTTGTCTTTTCTGTTTGTAGGTAAACATTTCCAGAGAATAGTTTTCTTTTATTTAAATTCAGAAAATTAACATATTCTTATGATTGTAATTGTAATGTATTTGGTGACACACTAAAAACATCCCAGTGACTCATTTTGGATTCCAACTACAGCTATAACGATTAATCAATACTTGCCAAAAAAAAAAAAAAAAGATATAGATAACTTTATTGTCTGTTTCGAAGTAAACACAGAAATTCATCTTTGGTCACGGCTGTAAGACAAAATTTTAAAACCACAATCAGGCTTTAAAAACACCCCAACATACTCAACAACACAATTTAAAAACAAGTAAAACGCATAAAATGACTAAAACACCAAAAACATATTGCAGTCTATTTTGGAGGAAGGAAAAAAATGGTCACATTCCAGCCTCTTAAATGTGAAACTATGTGAATCTGATTTCTTTCTGTCTCTGTAACAGTAAACTGATGTTTGGGTTGTGACCAAACGAGTTATTTGAAGATGCTAAGTTGGGTTTTACACAGTTTTCTCACATTTTCTAGACCAAATGATTAAACAATTAATTGAAACCATATCAACAGATTATTCAACATTAAAAATAAGTTTTAATTGGAGCCCCTGACTTGGTGTAGCTCCTGACCCTACATTTGGGAAAAGCAGATCTGACTACAAAGCATGACTGATCTTGTTTAGAGAGTAATATATTATGCAAGAGTAGATTGTGTATTATTATTATTATTATTATTAGGAACATTTGGATCGTTGGGTCATACTGATGCTAATATATATCGAAGACCACCAGAAATGTGTCCCAAAGTACACAATTGCCAAAACCGTTCCACTTTGGGAGCTATACCCTATTGTTACCCCACCCCCCAAAGGGGAGGCCAAGGGTTTTTGTTTTTTTTTGTGATTCAGTTTGTTTCTTTGTTAACTCTCTAGCAGCAAAACTCTTGCTTCAATTCATACCAAATTAGATTTATAGATTGCCAGTGACCCAGAATAGATGTGGTTACATTTTGGGAAAAGTAAGTCAAAGTTCAAATTTTTCATGAATTTTTAAACTCTTTTTTGTCCCCATTTACTTATAATTGGCTAAATTTCAAATTTCTATACATCAATTTTGTTTGAATTTACTTCAAACTTGGCACATATATAGAGGCAACTGATTTGCTGTCAGCACATACATAGACATGATGATACCAGCTGGATTGATGCCAAAATAAGCTACAATATGTGTGAGGGGCGGGGTTTGTTGTACTTGGCACCACTCGTTTCTTTTATTTGTAACTCCAATATTGTGATGCATGAGGCACTTTGGGAAATTCCAAATAAAAGAAGAAACTAATGCAATATTATAATTGTTTTAAACCATTTCTTAATTGAATCCACTGACTTAATTTATCATGACGTATACCATTACTGCCCTATAAAGTTCCAAGTATTGCCCAGGACTAGATCTCTGGTAATTTGGTGAATCTTAATCTTTTGTGAATCTGCCATATCTTTAATATGTACAGTAAAAATCCACCAAATTACCTACCTCATTTCAGGAAGCACAGATGTCCTATGATATACAAGTCCCATGCAAAACAACACTTGTGTGATTTTTAATATTTTTTGTTTACTCTATGTATTTGTTCTGTCTACTTCCTGGTCATGGACTATGAACACTGGCTGATGAAAGTTTAGGGTGTTAGCTCAGTAAAGATATAACCAAAGAGCAAACTTAAATATGAATATGGATGCCTGTTCCATCAGTTATCTGCAAGTGGTAAAAGTTAATCAGCAGATGTGCATAAAAATCAGATTTCACTTATCCAGTATGAATGTGCTACATGAAACACAGATGGGGGGGTGTCCAAATAACCGGATATCCCCAGGTTAAACTAGTTATACTCCACAATGAAATATGACATTTCTGTTAGTATCACTCAGCAGTTTTTATGCAGCTGAATAGAAACCACTCATTGTCATTGTGTGAACAGGGTGAGCTGACCCTTTAAAGCAGGCGTGTCAAACTCATTTTAATTTGCCACATGTAACTCAATTCAATCTCAAGTGGGCTGGACCAGTAAAATAATAACATGATAACCTATAAATGATGTCAACTCCAAATATTCCTCAATGTTTGAGTGCCAAAAAGTAAAATTCGTTCTAAACCATCCTTTCAAAAAAATGTGAACTAATATGAACAACCTGAAATGTCTTGAGAAAAGTAAGTGGAATTTCAACAATATAATGCTTCAGCTTACAGTTGTAATGTACATTTACACACAATATGTCACAGCAGGTCTATGAAGGCATAACATTTTTAAAATTCCACTTACTTTTCTCAAGACATTTCAGGTTGTTCAAAGTGTCGCCCATAAATTTGGAATAATTTTGTTTTCAGACACATTCCTCTTGTTATTCCTATTTTTACACATCAGTAATCACCTTTGACCAGGAGTAAGTGCCAGTTACACTTTATCTATCAAGAATAAATCGCTTTGTCACAATCATTTCATGAGAAGAGGTACACATATTTTATTCCAACTTTATGGGCAACAGTGCATTTGTTAATGTTAGTCGCATTTTTGTGAAAGTGTAGTTTGTAAATGTAAACAATGTCGTCATGTAATTTTATTTAAAATAAGTAAATAAATAAATAAATAAAACAAAGAGAAAAATTTAGAGCTGTCATTATTTGTAGGTTATTGGTAGTATTTTACTGGTTCATTTGAGAGTGAATTGGGCTAAATCTGCCCCCTGAATGATTCTGACACCATGACACCATGTGTTCATGTCTTCAGTGTAATTTTTGGATTTCACAAATTTATCTCACAGACTGGTTTGGGCCCTTTAGTGGTCTGGTTTTGGCTCGTGGACCGTATGTGTAACACCCCTGCTTTAAAATAACACGTCTAAGGGTTTATTCAGTTTCCATGTGAACTGCTGGTGCTGTCAGAGCCTCTTCAGCGGACGGACACATTGCGACCCCGTGACCCCTGTCCTCTCCCCGTCAGCCAGTCAGCAGCTCTGCAGACAGAAAGGAGACCCTGAGACCTAAACCCCAGCTCCCTGTCTGTCTGTCTGTCTGTCTGTCTGTCTGCCTCCCTGTCTGTCTGTCTGTGGTCTGTGGTGACTGTGGCAGCCTGCTGGAGTCGGTTCAAGTGGCAGTGGTACTCTGAAAGCAGCAGGTTGTGCTTTTAGCTCGGCCTGTTGCTGCTCCGTTCTGCCTGTCTCGGGTGTGGAGGCTTTTGTCTGCGTCCTGGATTTTGTGGCCTGGGGGAGGATTTGTTACAGTGTCTGTTAGCACCAAGAAAACTTCTGACATTCACAACTGGCATGATAGAATTTCCTTCTGTCTGCCATGTGTTATTCTAACTCTCACTTTATGGCAGCACGTTGTAAAAAAAAAAAAAAAAAAAAAAAAAAAAAAAACCACCAGACTCCTCCTTTGTGAGATAGAAATAAGTCTAGTAAGAAGCCTGGCAGGTTGTGTTTTTCCATACCCTTGCTTTTTTTCTACGGAGGCCTAGAGGGTTCTAAGCAGCATGACACAAGAGAACTGCAAAGAAATAAAACTCAACAAGTCATAGTTATTAGAATAATGGATGTGATTACTGGAGTATCAAGAGCTTATCCTTACAGCGTTTCTAAGTTTATTTTAGTCTCTACTGATATTTTTAAATGATAAATACAAATAGTAGTAAACAAAAAGACACTAAATTGCAGAAAAAAACAATATTGACTGGAAAATTATAGCCAAAGCTATCACATATCAAACCAACCCTTT
>JAPQRP010000020.1:13835677-13855224 GCA_037367295.1 Apogon hyalosoma
TACACACATATTAACCTGTTCTCACTTAATTTG
Source organism: Apogon hyalosoma (assembly GCA_037367295.1). NCBI lineage: Eukaryota > Metazoa > Chordata > Actinopteri > Kurtiformes > Apogonidae > Apogon > Apogon hyalosoma. The sequence goes on from JAPQRP010000020.1 coordinate 13,835,711, forward strand.
TGTTAATTTCCACCATACCAAGTTCCAATAGCCCTTTTTACACAGCACGTCTGTTCCAGGACTTATAATAATAATAATAATAATAATAATAATGATAATAATAATAATGGATTCGATTTCTGTAGCACTTTTCAAGGCACCCAATGTGCTTTACATTATTGATCCATTATTCATTTGCTCTCACATTCACTCTCTGCTCTCTCTCTGCACTTTTATTCTGGAACTGTGTAAACGAAATGCTGGGATCATTTGGTCCCACCTCTGTCGTGGCTTTGTAACATCTCTGGAGGTAGTAACAGAGCCATGATAAAGGTGGAATCATGATTCCGGAACACTATGTAAAAGGAACACCTCCGTTCCGCAACCAAGGTGTGACGTTTTGACAACATATTGCGTGTCTGACCCAGTGCTGGAGGGAGTTAAAAATAAGTGCAAGCTGTGTACAGTAAACAAATATATCAATGCGACCAGAAAGATGTCAAACTGGGGAGAAGCCGAGATCCGTGAACTGTTGTCACTTTGAGCGGAGGACTCTGTCCATGCTAACATTTGTGGGCTGTCTGCTATGCTCGGGGTATTTCCAACGCGCAAGTAATACGTCACACTATACGCTGCGCTGTGTCACCGCCCCTTTGATTCCAGAACGCAGGTCCGCTGTGTAAAAGTCCAGCCTTTCTCACCTCCGTTACTCCTTTGGCTTGGCTGTAGAAATGGGCCATTGGTGGCAAAAAGGTGGGATCATCACCTCACCTTTTTTTCCAGGATCTCTGTGTAAAAGTGGTTGTAGTGCACAACTGAAGCACCACAAGTTAAAAAACAATGATGCCTCATTTGAAAGGTAACAACCTCTAGTTTCAGAAAATACATACTAAAAAATACTTTCTTGCTATGTGGCTAAAATACAACCTGAACACTATATGCACTAGTCCCCTTAACTACGACCAGTATCCAGGTGATTCTTTCACTAATTATGTTTTGGTGCTCAGAAATGCTGTAAAACAGTGATGCACAAGCTTTTTGAACCAAGATCTACTTTGAAAGTTGAGATCTACCAGTCCACATAGGAAACCATATCCAAAGCCTTATCTACACATTTAATAAGCACACAGCAAACAGAAAACCAGTTCAGACATAATATAAAGTAGTTTGTGAGTTGCAAAGCAGTTGCAGTAAATGTATTTCCCTGCCTCAGTGGTACCTCTGGCATTGGGAGGAAGGAGCTAGTTTCTTAGTCAGGACAGTAGGAGCGGGTTTGAAGCCTTATAGGCAGGAAACAAGGTGAACGTCTGTCAGTCTGGATCTGTATTTCGACTTGATGATTTTCATGAGAGAGAAAGCGGTCTCGTACAAATAAGTTGATCCAAAAGGTGCAGTCAAGTTCAAGGCACATCTTCTGTGGTTAGGATATATATTTGTTTTAGCAGTAGGTTCCACAAGTCTCCTTTCATGCCCTAGATTTGATCTCTGTGAGCCTGTTTACATGCACACCAATACTCCGATCCTTATTAGATTTCTGGAGTCGTCCGATTATTAGTGATCATGTAAACAGGATAATCTGATATGTTTTATCAGATAATGGCCGTTATCTAATTATGAGAAATTGGATGAACACACCTGGATTTCTCCCCCAGTACTCAGATGTATAACTGCATGTATACAGGTTAATCTGATTAATTTTGTTCTTTTACGTCTGCACAGGTGTACACACAATTAAAGTCACAGAGAACAGAAGTTAAGTAGTTAAACATGAGCGGAAAACAATAACAGGAAGTTTAAGTCTATCCGATAATGGACTGGAGCGTCTAAACCAGGGTTTTTCGATTATCACATTTCTTGAGTGCATGTAAATGCATTAGGTCTGATTATTACAATTATCTGATTACTCTCAGTTATCAGACTTTCATGGTCATGTAAACAGGCTCATTGACATTTTGCAGTATGAGACTCATTCTCAACAGCAGAGTGATCCGGTTGAAACAATGATGCTACTTTGGAAGCAACATAATCCACATTGACTGTAAAAAAAAAAAAAATCACTGTAATCAGACTTAAATACCACATTAACGCTACAAACAACACACAATGTAACTAGTACTTGGCCCACTTGAAGTGATTATGAGCAGAGTAGGAAACTTTGGGGAATTTCTGTTTATTTACTTGAATATCAGTATGATCTCTCGGAAAATCGCCTCATATTCCAAATCATTATCGTCATATTTTTCCTGTATCGGTTCTGCAGCTGTATATTTTCAAGTCTTTGCATTTTGTTTTGACCGCATTCTGTTTTAATAAGAGTTCTAGTAACAGATCACATGTGGCTTTGACTAACACCTGAACATCTGCCCACTTCGTGAAAAATACACAGATGTATGCTGTGTATCACCATTTCATCTAAAAATACTGAAATATGATGTGTGGTGTGTGTTGCTTGGCCCTAATTTGGAGCATTGTCTTCTGTCATGACTTTGTTTTCCATCACATTCAGTGTTATTGGGTAAATATGAGAACACATACAAGGAATGACTCTGGTTCTTGTTTCTGTCAGTGAACGTAGACACAAATACAGCAGAGCAAGAGCAACAACGGTCAACAGCCAAATCAGTTTTATGTCTGTTTCTGTATCACAAGTCAAAATTTTGCCTCAAAGAAAACGTCTATTCTCAACTCTTGACTCACCTATACATTTTATTAATTATTTAAAGGGGTTTTATGTAGTATTAATGACCCAAACCCACAACATCAGCAGGAAGTTGCATGTCAGACCACACTTTTGGCTACCAAAACCACCAACGAATCAGTGCTATGTCTCCACAGACTGTATCACTCAGTGAATAAAGTATGAAGCTCATTTTTTACACACATCTTTATTAAGGTGTCATCAAGTTTTCTTCAAACAAAAACTCTTAGCTAGTCGGTCTAAATGATACTGTGTCTCATAATCTTCACGCACTGTCTCAGCTGATAGTTTACATTATAGCTTTAGCTCTGTTAGCTCTTGTTTTTAGGCAGAAAACAGCCATAGTAATATCACAATTCACCTTTGTTTTCTTTATAGTTTGTGTCGTCAGTAGGTGCACTACAGACTTGTTTGGAATCGTCCAAACAAGGTCAGAATTGTCACAGTTTAGTTGGATCAACAAACGGCGAACGGCTGATGCCAGCATATCAGTTACCTCTATATATGTGCCAAGTTTGAAGTACATTGAAACAAAATTGATGTTTTAATAGACATTTGAATTTTCTCCCATTATAAGTAAATGGGAGAAGAAAAAACTTTTTATAAAAAAATCATAAAAAATGTGAACTTTGACCTACTTTTTCCAAAATCTATTGATATCTATTCTGGGTCACTGGCAATATATAAACCAAATTTGGTATGAATTTAACCAATAGTTCTGCTGCTACAGACATTTGAAATTTCCTCTATTATAAGTAAATGGAAAAAAAAAAGATTAAAAAAATTCATGAAGATTTTTTACTTTGACCTACTGTTCCTAAAATGTAATGAGATCTATTCTGGGTTATGGGCAATCTATAAACCAAATTTGGTATGAATTCGACCAATAGTTTTGTTGCTAAAGTGTTAACAATCAAAGAAACAAACTGAACCCAAAACAATACCCCTTGCTTCCCCTCTTTTTTTTTTTTTTGGGTGGGGTGGAGGTAATAACTTTATGCCTTCATAACTTTCATAGTGAAACTCTCCAGTTAGAAGAAATGCTTCCATTTCAGCATCAAACTCCATTCTTTTCATTTATATCTGTGTCCAGTGGAGAACACAACAGCAGTGCTTCTAGCCTTTATCACTTTGTGACTTTCTTTGACTCTATGAATTGTTTCTTAGTGGTTCTCATCCCTTCTGTCCACTTTCTGATGCTTTGGTCAAAGGCCCTGTAACGTTACTTTTCCTCACCATGTGAGACTGACAGAGTGATTCACTTCTCCCTCTAGTGGTCACATAAATCCCATGGACTGTCGATGTTAATATATTAAATTCATATCTCTATAATCCAGTACACTGGTGTCTTGGGCAGAACTTCAGAGCTCTTTATTCTAAACACTCTAAATGATAATTGTAGGTCATCTTTTAATTTCTGAATGTATAAATACTACATATTGTATATTACTACATATTGCCCCTTTAATGTCCTTGAACCTGGACAGATGTGGATTTTCATTGCAACCTGACTCTTTAGTTTTCGGGGATGGCTGTGGTTCAGGAGATAGCGTGAGTCATCCTCAAACTGGACGGTTGGTTGTTTTCACATTGTGTAGTGTCCTTGGGCAAGACACTGAACCCCAACGCCCACTGAATCAGATGAATGTGTGACTGGGTGAATTATAACATACTTTGGGTGCCACTGAGGTAGAAAACCACTCTACAAATGCAGTCCATTTACCATCGTTTTCTGCACAGACAAATTTCTCAGTGCACATTTTACAATGTTTTTTATTATTGGTATTAATTTTAGTCTTCAGTTTTGTTACCACACACCCCGAAGAGGAGGCAAGGAATGTTGTTTTTAATTTGGGTTGTTTCTTTGTGAGTTTATTTGTTAACACTTTAGCAGTAAACTACTGATTGAATTCATACCAAATTGGGTTTATAGATTACCAGTGATCCAGAACAGATGTCATTACATTTTGGGAAAAATACGTCAACATTTAAATTTTGTAGGAAATTTTAAAATGTTTTTTCTCCCATTTACTGATAATAGGTGAAATTTTGCATGCTTACAAAAACATCAATTTTGTTTTAATTTACTTCAAACTTGGCACATATATAGAGGCAATTGATATGCTGACATCAGCACATGTATAAACATGATGACATCAGCTGGATCGATGCCAAAATAAGCTACAATACGTGCGAGGGGTGGGGTTTGTTGTGCCTGGCACCACTTGTTTATAAATGTTTCTGTAACTGTGACTCCTTTCCGTATTAGCACCACATTTCAATATTTGAGACACATTTCACTATTTGCTCTGTTTTTTTGAGTGATACAATAGGGCCAAAAACATTATCATGATTAAAATTTTCATATAAGTCAGTATCAATAAGTAATGCAATAAATATCATATCATTTACTTGAAGTTAGTTTGGTATTTGAGTCAGGGTAAAAATTAAGGTCAAATCATAAGATTATTTCTAGGTTTAAGCTATATTTTATGTTCAGAACATGACAAACACTGAACACTTAAATCTATATTTAGCACATTTTAAACATTTATGATAATCGCTTGTTCAGTATCAAAAATTGCAATAAAAGAAAACATTTTTCTGACAATTTAAGCAAAATACAAAAGAAAAATGTGTGTGTTTAGAATAACAGCCATCTCAATATATGTTTTTATATTGTGATAATAGTCATTTTGCATTTTACAGTAGGACTTTCTTGTGGTTTTGTTTCTTTTCTATATTTTGCTGTGTTTTCTGCATTTTAGGTTCATGTCAGTATTTGCATTAGATTTCTGTTTTTAGTCAGATTTATTTATTTATGTATTTATTCATTCACAGCACATTTTGCATTTGCACCATGTATAAAACTTGCAGCATGTTTCTGATCTAGCTGTGTTTTTGTTCCTTTTTGCACATTGATGCATTGGATGCATGTTGTCTCCTTCTCTGTATGAACTATCTGAGACTAATGGCCGCTGTGTTGGTGTAGGTGTTGTTTCTGCCCAGGGAGCCCCTCGTCAATTATTTATCCATAATCATAAACCACATAAACGTCGTCTTCGCTAATCCACAGGTCAGAGTGTGTGTGTGTGTGTGTGTGTGTGTGTGTGTGTATACGTTCACCTACACCTCTCAACAGATCTGCCCTCACATGCATGAAAACACACACAAACATGGGCTTTCATAACCCACAAACGCTCCTTTACAAACACCCCCCTCCTCGACTACATTCCTGGAACTCGGCGGGTCTCTCCTTCACTTTATCTCCCACAGCTCTATCTCTGTGTGCTACGCCTCCTTTCCACTGTCCTCCAGCTGTCCTCCCCCCACTCGTCCACCTCCACGCCCCCCCCACAACCTCCCATTCCATTTTCCCGATCTGTTTTCTTTCACTTTCTCTTTGTTCATTCATTCATTCACGCTTTTGTCCTAGAAATCTCCCTCATATTTATCTAACTCCAGTCTCTCTCCTTCTTTTCCTTCCTTTGTTTTTATTATCTAATACTTTCTGTCCACTGTTTGCTTTAAAGTTTCAACTGAACCGCACACACACTGGAATCGGTGTTATTCTTTGAGATGAGCATTTGGCAAACAGTGGGGGTATTAAATCCTGAGCCACAGGAAGTGTGGGGTTATCAGGGAGTGCCTCGCGTCCTGTCTCAGATTGAAGGACTGGCTGGCTGCAGGAAAACAAAAGGTCCAGCATCTTCTGCAGGAAGTACAGACATGGACCGCAAATGAGGCGCTGAATGCCTGAGATCCTGCACAAATGAGGAACGACTGAAGCAAATTAAAATAAAATGCATGTCTTCTTATTTAGATTTTAAAGTAATATACACATTTTCATAACCCTACTGGCATGACCTCTCCTTTTTTATTTATTTATTTATTTATTTATTTTTGTCAGACACAGCATACAAAAGGAATCAGACCACAAAAAATGACAGAACATTAGTTAGTTATACTCCTTTGACTACCCACTGGCTCAATCTTGAGCAATAAAAACAAACATTTCAGGGAAAACGTGTCTATAAACCAAAGTGGTGGTATTTAGTGTGACCTCCCTTTGTATTTAACATGTCTTTAATGAAAGCTGGTATAAAACAGGAGAAAATGAATTCAGTAAATCTCATATTTTCTGAACAAAAGGGTTAAACACTTGTCAGATGTTTGTACCTGTTTGTGCTGCTCCTTGTCCCTTTAACCTTTACAAACCGTTTAGCTCAGTTGTTTGTGTCTTAAGTTTATGCAGATATTCTATGTATTTTCTTGTTTCTTAGGAAAAGAAAATGAGGAATACATATGCATGCTCATTTCAACCCTGCGAAAAAAGCAAAGATAAAGACTTGATGGCCTAAGACTTTTGCAACGACTTAGCATATTCTCCAAACACAGAATCATATGAAGTAGAACCTACATGAATAGTTGCATGATCTGTTTCATTCAAAATGTACTTCTACAATCTATAGAAACAATTTAAGCCAAATCTGAGTTATAATAAAATGCATGTCCTCAAATTTACATCTTAAAGTAATATTGACAGATTTTCATAACCCTACTGGCATGACCTCCGTTTTTTTTGTTTTCTTTTGGGCCGGTACCATACAAAAGGCATCAAACGACAAAAAACAGCAGCAGAAAATGAGCTAGTTATGCTAATGCTAAATCTATTTAGTCCATCTTGACTCACATCCAAAGTACCACTTTTACAAATAAAATAAAGTTAATTGGGACTGAAATGTGTGCATACCTGGCAATTTTACCCTTTGACCTGACACCTTTCAATTTATTACTGTTATAACGCCAAGAAATGCGTCACTCTGTTTCAAGAGACATCGCTTCACTGCAATAAATGAAAATACAGCACCTGCAGAAAGACTGGAAACACCCGATATTTATCTGTTTTCAAAGATGCAACAAATTAATATGAAAATGTATTATACCCAAATAGACTAAATGTACACACTTAAAAATGTAATAAACAGTTCTTCCTTAGCTACTGGCATCTAAACAGTTAGTTTCACCCAGATTTTACCTGAAACTCTTTACCATGTCTCGTGTGAAATTTGCCTGCTGGATATTTCTTCCTGGCTTTGTGATTCATTTCATCTGAAAACAGTTCAACAGAGTTTAGGTCAGGTGACTGTGAAGGCCATTCCATAATAGATAAGGCTCCAGCCAACTGTTTTCTCACTAAATAACCTTTACAGACCCGGATATCGATTTCAGGTCATTTACGTGTTGCAGGGGAAGTCAGTGTTGAAGAATGGAACTGTATCCACGTGTTAAATACTGTATCAGTGCTATTATACTGTTTTTCATTGTTTTTCATGTGTCAGTGCCCTCAGGCATGATCTACAGGGACGTAAATCTACTTATTGGGTATATATTGAATTTGGCTTTCTAAAAAAAAAAAAACCTTATTTGCAAAACCAAGATTATTCTTGCTGAACAAAAAAATACAAATGCAACCTGTTTGCTTCTTGTAATATATAAAGTGTGAATGTGTTTCTCTAGTCACATATGACATAGTATTTGTACAAAAAAAAAAGTATAATAGGAGCTTTGTCTTCATTTCACGTAGCCTGAAAACAATTGACATAAACTGTTGAAAATGATGAAAAAAATGGCCCACCCATCTGAGTGGTGCTCATAAAGTGACAAAAATGTGTTTATTTATTTTCTAAATCACAATTCAGCTTCCATTTTCTCAATTTTAACACTTCAACGTTATAATAATCCTTACAGCTCATTTGGCAGTTTTGTGTGAATCCCTTCAGTTCCTTATTCTATCTTTATTTAAACACCTATATGTAATTTTTCCACTGCCGCTGTCATGATGTGAATCACCTTTGGCGTGAACTGTTACTCTTTCCATCTATCAAACACATATTTCCCTCTGAGGTTGGGTGGAAAATCTCTAAAACAAATAAATGTAGCGCCATAAAAAGTACAATATTTCCTGTGAACGTAGTAGAAAAAGTGGGTATGCGTCCTTTTATTTTTCCTCAGATTGTGCCTAGAACTTCCAGCGGATGTATCCGGTTAGGTTCCTCTGCTGTTTATTTCCTCTTACATCAACTCGGAGAAGCTCGTAAACTAACGTGTTTATTTTTTTTCATCTGCTCTCAGCGCTCTGATTTGTTTGCACCGCTGACCTGAAACCACCAGCCGCTGATAATTGCCGTGCACTTCCAGTGAAACAAACTTTTCCTGGTACAGCTGGTGACTTCACTCCCTACCAGATGGCCCCTGAAGAGATTATAAAGACGGGAGTGAGGAATGAAAGACATGCGAGAAAATCAACCATAAATCTGCTCGGAAATCTCGTACAAAACAAGCCCGCTGTAGAGCAGAACCTGAGAAATGACATGAATTTAGGTGTCTTTCATTAATCAAGTTGCAGATTTCTGTCCATATATGGGTGTAGAGCAAACAGGAGCTGCTAACAGATAATTTAGCTCACTTCAACTGCTGTCACTTTGTCCATAAATAATGAAATATTGGCTTAAAGCAGAGGGCAACCACTTAAAACATGGCAACAGCAGACTTCCTGTTTACCCTGAAGTTCTAACTGGACAGACAGCTGTGATGATCTGCTGCTTTCAATCACATCTGACACTAAATTGAATATATTTGGACGTTTAAAGACATAACTGTGCTCTTCGGGAAACTGAGGTTTATGCTTGTCAGTATATGTACTGAATTTCTCAGACTTGACTTGTCTTGACTTTATTACACTGACAAAGTATGGATGTTAGTGATGTTCACTGAAGCCTGGAAGTCTTTATATTAAGCCACAACATTTGTTTGGACCTACACTGGGTTCGCTCCTCATAATATTTAGCAAAGACTGCAATGTTGAACCACAACAATTCAGACTGATTTCTTGCTAAACAGTTACTTGGCGTCTGGCCAGCAACCGCAAGAAGATCCACTTTGGAAGAAAAAGATTAAATGTTGCAGTTAGATGTCATTTGACTACGAAAGCAAGACTTTATACCAGGGGTGTCGAGCTCATTTAGGTTCAGGGTCCACATACAACCCAGTATGATCTCAAGTGGGCTGGACCAGTAAACTAGTAATAGTAAAAAAAGTTAAATTACATCATGAAAATGTTTACATCTACAAATAATCCTTTAACAAATGTGAATAACATGAACCTGAAATTTCTTAAGAAAAATAAGTGCAATTTTAACAATATTATGATCCAGTTTGTCATTTGCGCATGTGCATTACAACTTACACATCACAGTGGATCTACAAATGCACAAAACATTTAGTAGCAGGCAGAATATTGTTAAAATTGCACTTACTTCTCTCAAGACATTTCAGGTTGTTCATATTTGTTCAGGTTATTCACATTTTTGGTGAAAGGATAGTTTGTCAGTGAGAACATTTTCATGCTATTTTATGTTTCTGCATTAAAACAAATAGAAACATTTGGATTTGTCATTATTATTATTATGATAGTATTTTACCGGTCTGACCCACTTGAGATTGAATTGGTCTGTATGTGACTCCTGAATTAAAAGGATTTTTAACATCCTTGATTGTTAATATCTTCAGTGTAATTTTTGCATTTCACAGATTCATCCCACAGGCTGGATTGGACTCTTTGGCGGGCCGGTTTTATTTCACGGTCCATATGTTTGACACCCCTGCTGTACGCCATCAGTTCTGAGGCTGAGTTTAGGTTGTGGTCTGCATGTGTTCAACACAATGCATGAAACATAAACGTGAAAATATTTATATAGCGAGAAGTGAACAGTTTGTGGTTGAAGAAAAAGTGTCAATAGAAAAGGATGAACTGGGTCAAAAGCAAAAAATGTGCAGAAAGTGGTCATGTAGTGTAGGTATGTGTGTAGATACAGCCGGCAACGACGTCACGGCTGGGGGCGGGGCAACCTGAGGGGGAAAACAATCCTTCCACTCCGTCCGCTATAATGTAAAAACGCGGAGTTTCAACTTGTTTTGCTATTGTCATGATGCACTCTGAGTCGCTACTGCCCTCTGACAAGAATCGATATATTAAAAAATTAAATCCACTGGGGTTGGATTGTTGTCTATATGTTTTAAAAGACTGGGCCAATGATCCAACTCAGTAGACCGAAGTTTCATTTCCACACATCTGCTGCTTAATAGAGTCACCTGGTAAGGGTCTATATCACTTGTACTTTAGATAGGATGAATTAAACTTAACATAATTTCAGTTCCTGACATTAAATAGATGAATTCATGTTAATTAATGTTGTTGGTCCAATATGATGTGAGGTTCTTTTAGCTTTGCACAGAAACAGGCAATAGAAATGTCCTTCAGAGGGCTAGAGTTGATTTTATCGGAGTACATTTCAGAGCCAGCACCTTTTTTTTTTTTTTTTTTTTTTACATATCATACTCAGTAAATAACTTTAATCAGTACTTCTAATTTTACCAGACTTTTGTACACAAGTGTCTGTACTTCTTCTTAGGTACTGAATGTGTACTTTTGTACATGTTGCGAGGAAATCTACACAAATTACAAATATAGTACAAAGTTCACAAGCATTTAAACAATTAATCTTATATTCCTGATACCCCTGACATAGTCTACGATTGTTTGGAAATGGTTCACATTACATTAAACTGACCTAAATGAAGCGCTGACTGCAGACATGCACATGTTTTATTGTTGGGTCCATAATCTGCCAGACTCACCCTCTCCTCTGAGAGCTTGAAGCCATTTTGTCCTCCTTTGTGGTTCTGTTTTATTATTTGGTAAAATGTAAAACTTTAATTGGTGATTTTTTATTTTTTTTTTTAAATTTTGGTGCGAAAGGGCACACAGCAACTCTTCAGCATTATGGCCGACGGCAGAGACCAGTTTGTTTTCCCCCTCAGCTCCTCATGGGCGTTCCCATAAGGTGATCATCCATGATGGTGTGTGTTGATCACAACCATGTTTACAGCCTGGGCTCAGACTGAAGGCCACTGTGGGAGGAGTTTTGTGTCGCCTGGAGTGAAGCACAGTGTGATGTGTGTTTGGTTTAATGACCAGACTAAACAGCACAGAGCAAAAAAGGGAAACACCAGAATAAATCCCACTTTTTGGACCATAATTTTAACATTTTTGGGTATTTTTTCAACTTAACATGCTGGACAGTAATAATCATAATCCTACTCATAATCATGATGAAACATATAAAATAAATTTAGTGGAAAAAGCCCGATAAAGTTAGAAGGAGCCTTTCAACAGCTGAACAGAAGGAATGTTGATACCAAGACAAAAGGGTTATAGTTATTAAATTGGCACCAGACTATTGTTTTTTAGATGAAAAACCATGGATGTGTTCTTTATTCTCGTGCCAGACGTGTTCTCAGTCATCTCCATATGCAGGATGTTCAGACTGGAACCAGGTTTCTGTCTCGGTCAGTTTCTGTGCATACATCACATCCAGTATTGCTCGTCAGTCTTTCATCTGTTGTTTTTGGGAAGTTTTGATATAAAATAGGGTTAAAAACAGCTTTGACTTCCCTTTTCTCTCTGATTCTTCTTTTAGTTGCGACTTTATTCCTGTTTTTTTCTTGCAGGAATGTGGGAAAAAAGCAGACAAACAGACACAGAGGAGTGACATTTGTGTGTCTGTGTGCTGTAGCAGGTCTGGGAGCATCTATGACTGAATGTTTGTGTGTTTGCATTAGACATCTGCTCTGTCAATAAGCCTGGGTTTTCTTTGTGGGTGTGTCGACTGCTGCAAGTTTCAAAGTCGAGTCCAGAGTTGACATCATATGATGCATTCGGCCGTTAACCCTTTATCAGCTTTAAATAACAGACTATTTTCACGTAAACCACCCGTAGATAAAACTGTGACGGGTGACAGTTTTAGTATCTCATACTTTTACACTGGAAGCTTCATACATTGGAAAAAATCAAAATCTAACCAAGTGTATTTTTCTCATTTCTAGTCAAAATATCACACTTAAAATTAGACATAATCACCTAAAGAGAAACTTTTCAGTGAGATATAAGAACTTATTTTTAGACAATAGATCTGGAAAATCTTATTTCAAGAAATCTTATCAAGATAATTTTCACTTGTTCCATTGGCAGATTTTTTTTTTTGTTTGTTTTTCTTCATTCAAGATTATTTTGCTTAATTCAAGCAAAAAAAAAAAAATCTGTAGCTGTTTTTGGTCAGGATGTAGTACTCTAAAACCAAGATGACCACATGGAGTGTCTTATTCATGATTAATATCCACTGCAGTTACCTTTTAGATTAAGTTTTCTTAAATCAGTATTATCTAACTTAATGGAAAGAGACATTGATTACAAAAAAACCCATTTATGATTAAAGCTGTGTTTAAGCTTTTACAACCAGTCGACTGTAATGTATGTATTTCACTCAGTAATCCAGTCAGAAACATTTAAGTCTTTTTTGGGAGAAACAATCACTTTGGCTTTTATAATAATTCTTGCATGAAAGGGTTAAAATGCTTATTCTTTAAAGCAGAATCAAACTAAAGCATTTGAGCAACATAAGACTCCCATTCAGTCGATAAAATGATCCAAAGAAAAGTAGAATACGTGGACTCGTCTGTCTGTATGTGCTAAACTCTGACTTCCAGTGTCGTCCGGCCACAGCTGAAATGTGTCTATTTTTTTAGGTTTTCCTGAACTGACACACACAGAAAATGTGTGTTTGAAAAAGAAAAAAAAAAACATGTGATTTATGGTTTGTGCATATTTGTGTTCACGCAACACGATCCTTCCTGTCTCCCTCCTCCAGTCGACATCCGAGAGATCCGGGAGCTGCGGTTGGGAAAGGGATCCCGGGACTTTGAGCGCTACCCAGAGGAGGCTCGTAAACTGGACTCCGCCCACTGCTTCATCGTCCTCTACGGGCTGGAGTTTCGCCTGAGGACCCTCAGTGTGGCTGGTCAGTGTGAATATTCACTGTAGACTGTAGTTTATAACATTTCTACAACACTCAGTAGTTACAGACAAGGTGTGGAAAATGTTTTTATCTCAATCCACATCAGCTATTTTGCTCTTCATCCTTAAACATCTTTTCATTAAATCAAAGGTCTGTTAGTCCTACAGTATTAACTACGACTGTATTAAAAGCAGCTCCACAAATATACACTATTGTATCGTAACAAAGTAATAATACTTCACTACTCTACTCAAGTGGGAGAATTTGTATTTTATTGAGTATTTTTTATTTTGTTTACTTTCACTTTTACTTCACTACATTTCCTAACTCAATTGTGTACATTGCATTTTTAACGCACAATGTCGTTACTCGCTACAGAAAAATAAAAGTAAAGGAAATGTCATGCACAAGTGAAAATGACGGTCCACACAACGTGTCGACAATCTGTAGTGAGCAGCAGTGTAATATTCAAAATTCTGAGTGCTTTTGGTTGTTATTAACATGTACTTGTACTTTTACTTTCATTACTCGAGTACATTTAATTGTAGATTACTTGATATACTTATGTGCAGCAAATACTAGATACTTAAAGACTTTAACTTGAGGGGCATTTCAGTTGGTAACTTGAACTTCTATCATAGTAATTTTTGGTAGGGTACCTGTACTTCTACTCAAGTGTGACTTTCCTTAGTCAGTTACTATAACAGATTGTAGTGTTTTTTAGGAAACAAACAGGAGGCAACACTGACCATATTGGGGAGTATTTTAACCCTTAGGGGTCTGAGCCTATTTTGGCCATTTTTGAGTACTTTTGATTTTGCCTTTATATACTATATAAAGAAATGTTTACGATACCCCTGTTTGATGTCTTTTTTTTTCAGCACAACTTCATCTATATCATCTGCCTATTATTTTTTCAATTTAACCTACTATATCAACACAAAAGGCCAAAAAACACACAAAAAATATAAAATCTGATTTTAAAAAATGTATATAATTTATTGCATAAATAACAAAAAGATGCTTAACAAACCTTTTCAGAGACTTTAAAAGTGAATATTGGTTCCAGATATTAGGTATATCAAATCAAAATTGTAATAAATCAAAGTTATTCTCAAATATTTTACATAAACACATATCTTTACGTAGGCGTTTTCTCCGGTTTTCTCACCCCACCACCCCACCCCCAGTCCTCCCGGTTTCTGCATCCGTTTCAGGTGAGGTCATTCTCACCCTTACCCGTGATGCTAATTCGGTCTGTGGATTTGAATCTGCTGATTCAGCCAGTTTTTTCTGTTTTGAGAAAAAAAAAAAAAAAGACCATGATACGATTAGAAATATAACACCCACCCTGCTTCATTTTTACACTTTTATTCACGTTTGTTTGCTCCAGGTTCAAAATGTCACATCTCCGGTTGTATTTGCTCTGTCAACATCAAATAAAAAGTGGGAGTGTTTCAAGTCCGCACTTTCGAATGCAATTGTCCCCAGTGGTCTATGTGACCGACTTCCGATGCTATGAGTTGTTGAAATGTCATATGATTCAGTCACGGGGCCGTGGACCCCTAAGGGTTAAGTGGATTAATTCCCATTTGATGCTGCAGTGCGTATTTGTAGCAGCAGGACTGTGCACGTTGGACAGAACATCAGCCAATGAGAGCGCAGCATCACAGAATGTCAACCAATGAGAGCGCAGTGTCACAGAACATCAGCCAATGAGAGCGCAGCGTATTGTAGAACATGTCCAATTTTTTGTAAATGTAAATTTGCTTGTTTAATGTTGAAGGTTTCATGGTGCTCTTAACAAGTGATGCCACTTTTTTAAGCTTCATTATTGAGATGCAGTAGATCAACAATCAGTCATTACTGCTGTCATTCATGTATTTAACCCCTACCTGTCTGAAGACACCTGTGATTGGCTGAATTCTAAAAGGGTAGATTCCTATAGTCTGAAAACACAGATGAAAGAGTGGAAGCAGATGTCTCATGTCATCTAAAACCACTTGAATTACAATATGCTGAAAGGGAATTTTTTCAGTGACACTAAAAACTATCAATCACTGCGGCTTCAAGTGAGATGCTGCATCTTTATAAACTTCTGTTAACTACATACAATAGCTCTGAAGCTTTTTCAAAATTATATCTGTTTTTTGCATTTAGAAAAGGCTTAAAAAAATCCAGATATGCTTTATAACAACTGCAATCTCTGGTGCTGCGTTTTGCACTTTACAGCATTCAAATTACTGTAACTCCTGAACCGTTTGCACTACCAAAAAATTCAAACGGCGTCAGAAAGCTGAGATGCTGAGCTTTCTGACACTATATAACACTTTACAGCAGCAATGTGTGACTCTATTACAAGTAGAAAACAACTGTTTCAGAGACTTCCACACAGGCTAAAAAAAAACACCTGGAAATAACAAAATATATGAAGCCGTAATATGGATACTGAATGTGCAAGACCCAAAAGCATGTTTGAGCAGAGGTAAAACAGTTGAAAGTTTATTTCTGCAATCTCAAAAAGTACAGTTGTTTCTGATAATAAATATGCTAAAAACTTCAAGTCCATTTTTTTTCTTTTTTACTAAAACACACTGTTTTAAGCATTTTTATTTATAATAATGATAATTAATGGCCAGATATTTAAAGTTAAGTTCTTCTTGAAAACAGAGGTGGAAAAGAATTGGCAAAAAGCACATTTCTGACACTTTTATTGCAAAGAAAACACGAAGACCCCTAGGTGGCCTGTTATAATGGCAGTCTTAAAAGGGTGAAGAAGTCTGATTTTGTTGATATGGTTCTTGTTGCAGCCTTCAGTGAAGAAGAGGTCAACATGTGGATCACTGGTCTCAACTGGCTCATGAATGACACACAAAAAGCTCCTGCACCACAACATATCGACAGGTATGTGTGTTGTTCAGATGCTTGTTATACACATATGTTCATCAGAGCTGCAGATACAGCTGTCTTCCAGTCGTGGAAAGTGATGGAAATTTTCATTTATACAAAGAAGTTTTTGCACTCACTTAAGAAAGAAAATAAAAGCTAGCAGAAATAGAAGTTAGCAGAAAATGATGTTTATACCTAACATTTTTATGGTCATTTTTGACATTTTTGCTCTCTAACATCATCATGCATCAGAGGAAGAGGTAACCTGCACTGGACAGCCTTTGGCTAGCTGCAGGAGTGGACAAATATTTGTTTTGGGATGAAAATGTTTACTCCAGATGAATGTGCGGAGGCAGGTTTTGGCTTCAGGAGAACAGAAGGAGGTTGTGAGGATGTGTAGGAGAAAGGCAGTTTTGTTGTGGACATAATATGAGCGGTATATGTTTAGAAACGGCGCGAGGAAATGAAAATGGCTAATTTTGTCTGTTTATGAAGCTGTGTAAAGAGTTTGGGGGGCTGATTCATCCACTGACTGGGATGTTTTTCTCCCAAACTGCCAGTATTTATCCTGCAGCTTGTTGCTTTTTTTGAATAAATCCTTGTATTTATTTGTAATAAACCATCATTCGTGCTTGTATTTTCTGTCTCTGTAGGTGGCTGAGGAAGCAGTTCGAGGTCATGGACAGGAACCGTGAAGGCAGGTGGGTGATTCGCCACAAACACGTCAACGCCCGGTCGTAGATTTTCACAGCAGCTCATTGGTTGATGTGTCACAGCAGGTGGAAGGTAGAGGTGAAACAAATCCAGATGTCATCAAAGAGGGGGTCACAGTCCTACTTTGACCTCTGACCTCTGACACACAGCTCTGTGGGCACCATTCATTACATTATTTCATGTCTTGTCTGAGTTTCTGGCCTGAAATCACAGAAGGTGTTTTAATTCTTTTACTACACTGTTGCTCATGAAGTTGGAATCATTTTGTTTTCGGACACTTTCCCCTTTTTATTAATATTTATACACATCAGTAACCACCTTTGATCTAATGCAGTGATTACATACTGAGTCCAGTTACACTTTATGTATCAAGTACTAATCACATTGTCAGAGTCATTGCATGAGAAGAGGTCAAAATGTTTAATTCCAACTTTATGGGCAATTGTGTGTTATTGAGTATTAATGTGTAATATGACCAGTTTGATGAATAAATAGTTATGGAAGGACCTGTGTGTGATTAAATCATGGATTATATATTCCAAGAAATAAAAGTTACTTCCACCCCTTTTCCACCAACATCCCTAGGAACATTTATTATAAGGAATTTAATTACCTGGGTAAATGAATTACCTGGTAATTTGCATGGTTTGCGTTTCCACCAATGAGGCTCAGTTGTTTCGAGTGGCCGACTTGAAGTTGCGCTTAATATCTTTTGAGCATATCTGACAAATACACTTGACAAAGTTCAGGCTGTTTTAGTGTATTTTCCGAATACACTAAAGAGCGTTTTCAGATAGACAGACAGATTATTGCAATGCATTTGGAGGACCGAGCCGAATGCGCTCAAAAGAGTGATTTTAAACACTTCTCTGTTTAAAAACTGACTCAATCTCTTTTTCCAGGAGTCATTTTTGGTCTCATTTGTTTTATTTGGGACTTCTATAATAAGGGATCTTATGGTCTATCTATGAATTTTTCCTCTGTTAATCAGATTTCAGAGCAAAGTAATGTTTTGATGTCTGCCCGGTGAGGCTGTGATTGACAGGTGATTGACATCTCGCTTGGCTGCTGAGTGGGACTCTGATTATTTAATTAAACACTTTGATTAAGCAATTTAATTAAACACATTTTCCTGACAGAAATTGTGATTAATAGGTTCCAAGATAGAAGGCTGTAAAATGACTTCATGCCGTGCTTGGTGATTTTTTTTTTTTTTTTTCCAGAATCAATGGTCTAGCGCTTAGCATTAGCTCACATTTGATTGCTCTGACTCCTGTGGCTCCACCCCTTTTGTCCAAATATGGTCAATTGTAGTTTCAGCAAGCTAACAATCACAAACAGGCTTCAAAATGACAGTTCAGAAACCAGCAGGTGACATCTACTATTCCCCTGTTGTAGACTACAGATTAGCAATTAGCAAAATTGTTTCTTTGATTTCTCTGATATATTCATAATCAAATCACAGCTGAGTAAAAATAAAACTGAGAAATTGTATCAAATGGGGATGTTGTTGATCATAATTTGGGAAACCAGTGGTGATATGCAGCCTTAATATAAGTAAAACAATAAAAATAACTAAATATTATTAAGCATTTAAATAAATGAATGAATCTAACCCACAGATGAACGCCGATGTAGTTTTATAATACAGACAGCAGAAGGAGTAACAGATGTTTCTAAAACCACTCAGATTTCCAATTTCCTTCTGGTTATTTGATCAACAAAACTCTAGCTGTAAAGCATGGTCATCAGAAGTAGCGATTCCTTCAGATGATCAGACGTCCTATTTCTCTGAGAGCGTGTCCTTGTTTCCTCTCCTCGGGTCCTTAATGGGATGGACTGAGTCTCCTTCACAGTTCGGTTCTATCCATCTCTGCTCCTGTTCGCTCCAGGACAAACAGCCTGACGCCGCCTGATAAGGAACAGGAAGTGATGCGATGGGCTGGGAGAGAGCAGCTTCCTGTCTCCTGTGAAAATAGTAACAGTAACAGTAGCTAGACAGGAGGAAGTGGGAGGAGAGGCGGGTCAGACGGGACACTAACGGAGGTCGGTGAACCCAGAGAGCTGACCTGGATTCAGTTTGTTCTGCCTGTTTCTCTCTTTTCCTTTTGACTGATGAGATCCAAAGGTGCACGTTCAGTTCATCGGGTAAAGTGATTATACATGTGGCATCAGAGGGAAAAGAGATACAGGCATTAAAGGACAGTTTGACAGTTTCTGAGTTTGTCATAAAGCAGACAGGTGTAGATAGATAGATAGATAGATAGATAGATAGATAGATAGATAGATAGATAGATAGATAGATAGATAGATAGATA
>JAPQRP010000020.1:13860880-13888981 GCA_037367295.1 Apogon hyalosoma
ACATGATACACACAGGAGTTAGTACTTGATTGCATAACCATTGTTTTTGATGACTTTTCATGGTCTAATAATTTTTTCCACGACTGCCTGTAAGTTACGCCACAGACTCTGACATCAACTTTACATAAAGACACAAACATGCAAAATCTCATATATTGAACCTTTAATATTTGGATAAATGTACTTGTATTTAGCTTCTTTCCTCCTCTACTCCTACCACACCACTCTCACTTGATCCTTTATTGTTTATGCTTCACCTGAGCCCCCACCCTGTCCACCCCCTCCCCTCCCTCACTCTTTTGTTCCTCAGATTATTGAACAGCTGGACCTCTCCTTCCCTCTGCGGTGAGTCCCTGCACCTCCTCTTCCTCACTCTCAGCCCCTCGTCTTCACCTCCCTCACCGTCATCCCTTTATTCAGACTAGACAGGATATTAACAACTGAAGGAATAATTATCGAACCACCTTGACAAAGTAATGAAAAATTCACATTTGCCAAAAGCCATCAGGGTTTTGTTGTTTGAAAATGTGAGATGTGAACAGTTCATGTTGCAAAAAATAAGATGGATTTTAATGAATGGCATCAAAAAGTGGATTTTTTAATTACAAGTAACATATAAAGTGATAATATCTCGTGAAAAATGACTTAGAAACATTTAATCTATAAAAGTTGATGGTGAAAGGCTGTTTTATTGAATTTCTACTGACAGTCACAGGTGGTTTAATAATTATTTCCTATATTTTTATGTATAGACAGATCCAATGCATTTGCAAAGTTTTCAGACTCTTTACAGTTTCCACATTTTGTCCTATTTTAGATTCGTTTTCAAATGGATTCAGTAAAAATACACAGAAAACTTTTCAAATGCAGTGTATTAATAGCATTGTAAAATAAACATGTGTTTTCATTATCTAAGCATTTTTTTCTCTGCTTTTTTCTGGGAAACTTTGGTTGAAGCCATAGGACGTATACTACTTTTTCTTAGTTTTCATTGTGTTTTTTCAGGAATGTTGACAGACCTGAGCTGTGTCAGATCTCTCTCTACGACTTCCAGAAGTTTTTACAGATGGACCAGAAGGTATCGTCCACAAATAAACACATGAACACAGAGTGCTTGTGCAGGTCTTGAAAGTCTTAAAAAGTATGGAATTTTGAAACACTGTTTTCCAGACCATGACAAGTCTGGAATTTTGTGTGAAAGTCTTAATAAAGTATGGAAAACAGTTTCTCTCATAGTTAAATTTTAGAATATGCTCAAAGGCACATAATCTTGTCAGATAAGAAATACATGAGGAAAGCATATTAGTTAGTTTCAGTTTATTTCGAATATGCAGTAAAACAAAGTCATCCTACTTCAGTCCTCAGAAATAAAACAGATTGCAAGAAAACATGAGAAACATATATATAAATATATAATAAAATATGACTTCATTCACGTAATCGAAGAGTGGGAGGAAGTATAACTTATAACACTTATAAAACATAAAAAACATGATATGATTTCGCTGACTGGTTGGTACTGAAATGATTCTAGTGAAACTTTTTGTGTGATATCCATGCACTTTTGTGATTTTCATATGTTTACCTTCCCCAAGGGCAGCAGAGGTTATGTTTTCATCGGGGTTTGTTTGTTTGTCTGTTAGCAAGATAACTCGAACAGTTATGGAAGGATTTTGATGAAGTTTTCAGGAAATGTTGATACTAGCACAAGGAACAAATGATTAAATTTTGGTGGTGATGGGGGGGGGTTAGTTTGTCTGTCTGTTCGCAGGATACTCAAAAAGTTACGGAAAGACTTTGACTGGGGACTGATCTACTTTGGCCAAGTACTTTTCTAGATTTAAAATGTTTCTGTCAGTAAAACATAATTTACTGTGAATTATGCATTCATTCATACATTTATTAAAATACACACAACAGGTACAATCTCAACCATAAAAGTAGATACGCATGTATAAAAGTACATAAAGTCATGGTCTTGGGGGAAAAAAATACCATTTTTGAAAAAGTCTGGAATTTTTATGTAGATAAAAAGCATGCACCCTGTAAAACATCTGCCTGGATTGTGTTTTATTTCTGGTCTCAGGAGTCCTGGGCATCAGATCTGAGTCGTGTCCGTGAGTTCCTGATGGGCTACATGAGGGGGGGGCCACAGCCTGAGCCCATGCTACAACTGGATGAGGTAGAAACAAACGAAGAGACAAAGACACGAAGATGCACTGAAACACACATTTTTCAAACTCTGACCCTGTTTCCCATCTTTTTTCCAGTTCCTGACCTTCTTGTTTTCTAAAGAAAACTCAGTTTGTGACCCTCGGCTTTCTCCTGTCATCCCTGACGACATGAAACGGCCTCTTTCTCAGTACTGGATCTCCTCCTCACACAACACGTATGTTTCATTATCTGTCAGTAATGGCTTTAAAGTACTCACGTCTTATGCTCTCAAGTGGAGAAACTTTATGAGCCACATGTGAGGGTTTTGTCTTCAGGAACCAGGACAACTACTGCAACATTTATTCATCTGAAATCCACAAAACAATGAGAAGGGCTTTCACAGAGCCTTGGAGCTCCAGGTGACAACAGTGTACAGATAAAACCCAAATACCCAAAAATATCGCAGTGTTTGTAGTTTTTGAACAGTTTTAACAGGAAATATCTGCACATGTACTGTATGTGTTGAAAGGTATTGACTAAAGACTTAAAAAATAGGTGACCCAACATTTTACCTTGTGTTAGGAGTGTTTAAAATAATCCTTACAACAACAACTTTATGCTCTCTAGTCTTTTGAATATGCAACCAAAATGATTTTTTTTTTGCCTTTTAATTCCTTAAAATGACTTAAATCATTTGCAAAAAGCTGAATCTTTTATGGACCGCAGAATGCACCATACGATATCATTACATCATCATTTATCATGTCATTACAGTTTGTTTAAAGCATTTTATTGTTGTGTATATACCATGCATGCTAAATGAAAACCGTTTTTATGCTTTTTTAACACACAAAAACACTGTTGTGTGAAGCCTTATCTTTAATTTTCCTCTTAAACTTATTTTGTTTTATAATAATAATAATCATTTGACATTACCTGTAAACAGCTGATTTCGCTGATCACTGGACATTAATCTCTCCAAATGTTTCCTGATGTAATAACCCAGATTAAACTACTGTCAGTGTATGTTTACTATATTTGAAGTGAAATATTTAGACAAAAATCTAAATTTCTGACAATATTTGTAGGTATTTAGGAAATGTTTGTGCAGAAACCTGGTAATGTAAGTAATTTGTAAATGTATAACCTTGTATATATTCTTCACAGATATTGTAGTTCAGAAAAAGAGTCGAACTAAAACACTGACTGAAATGAAAATATAACAGAATTGCAGGTAATAAAACCAGCTTTGTTTTCGTTTTTCCCTCTTGGTTTGTACTGACGTTGCTAAAGTTCGTTCATTCATAATGCACATTCTCGCATCCAGTATTTTTCAGCTTCTATAAATTGTGTTTTTTCCAGTAATAGTGCGAAAACAAATGCTAAAACTGCAACGGAAACACTAAAACGAGTCAATTCCACATAATAAAAATAAAAAATACCCCTGCACTTATGAAATCAAAGACCAGACTTAAACTATAAATAAAAAGAAAACCCAAAACTGAAGCTGACTTTTTTTCTAACAGTAACTTAGCTGCTGACCCATAACCATGGGAGGTCACAGTTATGTAGCTGACTCCTGCCAGTGTTATGTGAACCCTGTCTCTGGTCTCGTCTCTCAGATACCTGACAGGTGACCAGTTTTCTAGTGAATCTTCTCTCGAAGCCTATGCCCGCTGTCTGAGGATGGGCTGTCGCTGCATTGAATGTGAGTCTGAAACTACACACGTGCATCCTCAGTACCAGCGTTTTGTCCTGTACACAGCTGATTTCCTTGTTTGGGTCAATGTTTAGTCATTTTTTTCTGCACTATATCCACTTAAACATGCACTACTTTGGAGTACAAAAACATAAAGTCCTGTTTCCACTCATACTTCTCTCTAAATATGTCAAAATATTGTATTGTATTCCTCTGTAAAGGGGAGTAAAGTGTGTGATTGTGTGTTTTCTGATGTCAGTGGACTGCTGGGATGGACCTGACGACCTGCCAATCATCTACCACGGACACACGTTAACCTCCAAGATCAAATTCCTAGATGTGCTGCACACGATTAAAGAGCACGCCTTCGTCACGTCTGAGTAAGTAAATTATTCAGAATAATAAAATGTGACATTATTATTATTATTATTATTATTATTATTATGCTGTTAAGTGTTTGTACAGTCCTGTGTAAACGTCTCAGGCCACCTTTACCGATTGTTATTTTTGCAGGGTTGAAACGAGTGTACATTTATTCCTCACAAACAACACAAAAATACAGGAAATTTGTAACAACTGCCTTAAAAGACACAAAAAACGGAATTAAATGGGTTCTAAAGGTTGAACTCACTAGTTAGTGTGACCCTTGACCCCATGACAAGAAGCAGCACAAACAATTAGAAACATCTGACATATTGAATGAAACCTGGTATAAAACATCAGAAAATGTTTGTAATAAATCTAATATTGTCTGAACAAAAGGGTTAAAGACATGATAAATGCAAAGGGAAGTCATAGTGAACTTTTACGACCACTTGTGTTTGTAGAAACAGTTTTTCCCCTGAAACCTTTGTTTTTAATGCTGTATATCCAGATTGGATCTTAATATTTCTTAACATCTTACTTATAACTTTACTAAACCAACAAATCTAATGTTGGCCTAGGACTTTTACACAGTACTGTTAAAAAACTATATTTTTATGCCTTTATCTAAAGAGGAGGGTTGCATGCTGACTAGTTGTGTCATCTCAGAGGCTAAAATCTGCCCATTTTTTTGTTAACATCTTATTTAATCAAGTAGTGACCAAAACCTCATATCCTCATATCACTCATTTTAATATCCAGGTAATGATAAATATCATGATATAGCATAAAATTACTTCATAAAAAGCCTGATTTCTTATTAGGGACTGAGCCTGGAAGGCAAGGCCCTATTGTTTTTCGTTTGTTTTTATATTATTATTCCGCCACCACTGTCACCTGGAATTTGACTCTCTTAAACATGCTCAAAAACTCACCAAATTTGGCACACATGTCAGGTCTGGCGAAAAATTTTATAAAATGTAAAAATTAACCCAATCGGTGCCAAAATGGGCTCTCTAACGCCATCTATGTAAAAAAAAAAAAAAAATGGAAACGGCCCTCGCAGCCAGTAGGAATGTCATAGAGACATGGAACCAACGCCAAAATGTTTGTTTGATGAAGCACTACAAATGATACACCAGTGTTAATTTTGGCAGCCATTTTCATTTTAGTCTTAGTCTTTTTGATGAAAATGCGTATTAATCTAGTCTCATTTTAGTCATTGCAAACCGTATTAGTTTTAGTCGAGTCTTAGTCAACGAAAATTAAACACATTTTAGTCTTGAATTTTAGTCAACATAAACTTTAAGATTTTAGTCTAGAAATTTAGTCAAAAACAATAAAGTGCCAAAGCCTGTAAATGCCACCTATCAAAAAAGAGATAACAGCTTTCTACACCTTCCATTCCAGTCATAAACTGGCTGTGTACACAACTCTGTGACTAGTCTGAAATGCTGTGTAGTCATCAGCTGTAGTATAGATCCCGGGTAGTCCTCCACCTAGTCCGCACTGTTTGTACAGTTTTACTTCATTAAAAATGATTCTCTTTCACAGACTCACACATGCACACACAGTAGGGTTTTTCAAAACAAAAGCCTTAAAGGTGGTAAATCATGATTTTTATGATCAATTACTCATACAATTTCAATTCATTATTCAGACCGATTCTGTCTCTCTCACACACACGCACATACACAGTAGGGTTTTTCAAAATACAAGCCTGATTAAAAGGTGATGGTAGTTTCAGCAAAGGGCCGCTGGTGTTCTGTAGGGATGTAAGGAGGACAGATACAAAAGGGTGGGAGCTGGTGTCAGGATGGGGGGGTGTGACTTGAGCTGAAGTGTCGATGGTCACGGGAGGCGGAACATACGGGAGGCGGAATGCACGGTCCGAGGTCCCGCCCAATGCTGCTTGCAGCTTTAAATGCATTTATTTCTGCACACTAGAAATAAGGATACTGAGCTATATTTGATTAGCTTTCCTGTCTATTTAATTTTAATTGTGTATAAATTCATAACCTTTCATCATAACCTTTATTTAAACCCGGAGACATATTGAGGAAACAACCTCATTAACAATATAGCTAAGACAAAACACAAAACATTTGAAACATACAATGAAAATATCAGGAATGCCAAAAAGTAAATGTAAAACTCTGGCTCATTATAAATAAATAAAACGTAACGAAGAAACAACGTGTCTAAATTACTATAAAGAATGTGATTTGTGGCACAAAATGAAATACAGTTAAACATTAAAACAACACTTGACTGTTTAATGCTGAAGTATCTGGTGCGTATGGTTCTTTGTGCCTGTAGATTCTTTACCTTAGACAGCTGACGGTTTGTCTGATTGTGGGTTTAGACTGAGGATCTGGTTCCGTGTCTGTGCAGGTATCCGGTGATCCTGTCCATTGAAGACCACTGCAGCGTCGTCCAGCAGAGGAACATGGCCACTCACTTTAAGAAGGTGTTTGGAGATCTGCTGCTCACCAAACCAGTCGATAACAACGCAGAGGAGCTTCCTTCACCGTATCAGCTCCGCAGGAAGATCCTCATCAAGGTAAACACACACACAGCGTTCAGCCACACCTCCCTTATTTATTTATGTTGGCTTTTAATTATTCTTCCCCTCTATTTGTTATTTGTTGTGTCACATTATTATTCAAGTATGTTTAATTGTAATCAGAATACTTTTTAATCCCAGGGGAAATTCTTGAGAAAAGTAGCAGAAAAGAAAGGATCAATACTACAAAAAATATAAAAGCAAATGTATATATAAAAAATATAAATAACATTAATAATATATACACACACGTACCAAATATACATATTAAAACACAATTAGAACAGCAATTTGTCCAATATGTACTAGACAAATATTATCAATATAAGTAAAAGAAATATACACAAATATAATAATATCTCTGCCAAATATTCATAAAAATGCTCCATGGTTTAATTTTCATTATTTGTTGTTAATATTTATTATTTCATGGATAAATAGCACAAGAAACTGGTGGAAGGGACGGTGTATGAGGAGGTGGCATCTGCCAGTTACTCTGAAAACGACATCAGCAACTCGCTGAAGAACGGCATCCTCTACCTCGAAGACCCCATCGACCACGTGAGCACAACACAGTTAGTCTTTTCATACACCGTCAGTATGTGTGTGTGATGAGGAGGACTGACGTGTTTCTCTGTGCGGGTTACACAGACATGGACTCCACACTACTTCGTCCTGACCACTAATAAGATCTACTACTCAGAGGAGACGTCTCACTACCAGACGACTGATGAAGAGGAGGAGGATGAAGGCAAAGAGGTGGGAAGACAATTTGGTGAAGCATTTGCGAACAATGAAATTTAGCGTTGTGTGTTTTGGTCCTGATGGAAAATTACAGGAAAAAAGTTAACAAAACTGTACTTTTTCTTGACTCCCATGTTTTGGTACATTTCAAGTTCTTTATTATTTACATTTTTTTATACTGTACATCAGGGGGGGTCAAACTGCTACAGCCCAAGTTGATCTCAAACAGACCAGACCAGTAAAATAATAGCATAATAATAATAACCTATAAATAATGACAACTCCAAACTTTGCTCAATGTTGTAAACTGAAAAAAGTCAAATTAGGATAAGATAAGATAAGATAAGATAAGATAAGATAAGATAAGGTCAGGTAAGGTAATACATGCATACATGATTAATTTCATACTTATATTATGAAAATGTTTACATCTACAAACTATCCTTTAAAAAATGTAACATGAACAACCTGAAATTTCTAAATAAAAATAAGTGAATTTTAACAATATTATGTCTCAGTTTATCATTTACACATAGATTGCAAACATTAGGTAATAGATATCTGGAACTGACAAGTATATTATTTAATATATAATCTTCTGTGTAATTTTTCATCCTGTGGGTCGGATTGGACCCTTTGGTGGGCCAGCTTTAGCCCACAGGCCTTATATTTGACACCCCTGCTGTATATGGTTTTGAGTGGATGTGAAAAGGATAAAAAGCTGTAGTCTGAAACATAACTTAAGGTGTCAGACAGATGTAGAAAACTTAAACACAACTAAAGAACTTACAAGGTGAATGTGTCTGATGAGTCGAATGTGTGTCTTTCTTCTGTCATTTCTACAGGAGTGTAACAACAACGAGCAGCACTGTGCCGAGCGGTGGTTTCACGGTAAACTGGGAGGAGGTCGAGACGGCCGACAGGTGGCTGAGAAACTCCTGCAGGAGTACTGCGAGGGCGGGGCCAAGGACGGCACCTTCCTGGTCCGAGAGAGCGAGACGTTTGTCGGAGATTACACTCTGTCCTTCTGGTCAGTGACATGAGACGAACACAAAGGAAAACTGAGGCCGGGGACGCTTATTAGTGCAGAACTCTAGTTGTATTAATACATGAAAAACAATGAAAAGACCCCAGATTTAGTCCTTTTCAGACGGTATATCTGACTCTGGTTCAGTTTTTCATTAACATAAAGTGTTCGTGATGAACACAAACACGCTTAATCAGTTCTAAAAATGCTCTTTTTATTTGTGAGGGGAAAAAACTTTAACAATTGAAGTCAAAATTACTTTAAAAATGACTTTTTAAAGAACTGAGGTGAACATAGATAAACATTTACAGATGATGGAAATGATGTATGAGGGCAGTTTTATTGTTATTTTGGGAATTTTTATTTACATTTTATTTATAACCTTTATTTAAGCAGAAAAAAGCTCATTTGAGATTAAAAATCTCTTTTTCAAGCGTGTCCTGGCCAAGACAGCAGAAGTTACACAAAATAGAAATCACAGCCATACATCCAGACTAAAAATATACATAAAACACAATGAAAGTCAGTTCTAAAACTATGCATAAAACACTAAAATAAGAACATACATGTAAAACACCACCTTTATTTTAAAAGGTACTAAAGATATAACAACAGTGTTCCTTAAAAGCATCTCAAAGCAGAACCCGATTCAGTCAGATAGAAAAACATCTACATCCACATTTTTGGACACCTTGAAAAACATTTAAGTGATACATTTCGCTTTGTCATCAGTAGCTGTTTAGGTCTTGGGGTTAAACAGTTTAAGTTTGTCACATTTGGGAAGCTCAAAAAAGAACTAAACATGTTAAGTTCAGACTGGTTTAATTAAACCAGAGGTGTTAAACATGTGGTCCAGGGGCCAAATGTGGCTTTTTTTGTGAAATGCAAAAATTCCACTTCAGATACTAACAATCATTTTAGTTCAGGTTCCACATACAGAATAATTTAATCTCAAGTGGGTCAGTTAGTAAAATACTATCATAATAACCTTTAAATACTCACAACTCATATTTTTTTCTCTCTGTAAATGTAAAGATTTTCCTGTATTTACACTAAAACCAGGGGCGGCAAACATTAATTGTCATTGTGTTAACTGTAAATAGGGTTCAGCAAAATAAGTCTTTATTTCAGCCTAAACCCTTTCGGTCGTATTGTATATGGAACAGTGGATATGTTGTTTTCGTTTGTTGTTTAAAGTAATTAACGACCGAATAAACTACTACTACGACTAAAACAAACATTCATTTCCCAAAAAATGTGATTAACTCGAAATGTCTTTAGAGAAGTGTAATTTTAACAATATTGTGCCTGTTATTAAATGTTTTGTGTATTTGTAGATCCACTGTGATCTATAAATTGTAATGCACATGTGTAAATGATAAACCGAAACATAACACTGTTAAAATTGGACTTGTTTTTCTTAAGAAATTTCACATTGTTTTAAAGGACAGTTTGTAGATGTAAGAAATTTCATCATGTAAGGAAAGTCTGGAGTTGACATTATTTATATATTATTATTTTATGTTATTATTTTACTGGTCCGGCCCACTTAAGACCAAATGTGGCTGAATGTGGCCCCTGAACGAAAACTAAAATGAGTCCGACACCCCTGCATTAAACTGACCTGAACCCGATGCTCTGACGGTTCCCAGTGAAACAACAGATAAGAACCACATTTCAGTCCCAAACCACCTTTAGTTTTACCCCATGTGGATTCGCTCTGTTGTTTTCTGACCCGTTTGCTCCTCCGTCGTCCTTCCAGGCGCTCCGGTCGCGTTCAGCACTGCAGGATTCATTCCCGTCAGGAGTCCGGCTCCACTCGCTTCTACCTGACCGACAACCTGGTGTTCGACAGTTTGTACCGCCTCATCTGCCACTACAGGGACACACCGCTGCGCTGCAACGAGTTCGAGATGAGACTGGGAAACCCCGTTCCTCAGCCCAACGCACACGAGAGTAGAGAGTGAGTGGAACTGGTCCGACATCTGCAGATTAATCACTGTTACTGATGTAGAAATTACACTGTACGATGGAAAAATAAGACCATAAACAAACTTCATTATCTTTATTTACTAAAACCTCTGGACATGACAGAGGCGTTATTCAGAAGCCACAAACAGTCTTTTCCATTTGACTAAAACTAGCTACACTGACTGTATATTCTGCACGATTACAACTCATATTTGTAGGAAAATGACTATTAAGGCAACTTTTGTACGTGTTTCAGGTAATAGGGATATTCTATACTTGTTTCTGCTTTAAAGGAGTGATAGTTTGCTTTTTTAAATGGAATTATGCATTTTAAAACATTTCCCTGTGGTCTACATTAACCGTAAATGCTCTGCTTGGGTCTGAATTCTTCATTAATTCAACTCCACGGGTCCATCTTCAACCCTATTTTTGAGGAATGACATAAGAACATTGTAAAAAATCAAAATCTTACCGAGTGTATTTTTCTCATTTCTAGTCAAAATATCTCATCACACTTGAAATAAGACATAATCACCCAAAGAGTAACTTTTCAGTGAGATATAAGAACTTATTTTTAGACAATAGATCTGGAAAATCTTATTTCAAGAAATCTCACCAAGATAATTTTCACTTGTTCCATTGGGAAATTTTTTTGCTTAATTCAAGGTTTTTTGGCTTAATTCAAGCAAAAAAAAAATCTGCTTGTTGTTTGTTATAACATTGTAATAGCTTGCTAATTGTATTTTAAGATTCAACATTTTTATTTGCTTTTTGTGCACAAAAGAACATTCCAGGCACATAGGAATTCTTGGAGTCAGGAGAAAAAAAAAACACCTGTTAGATTCTTAAATCAATAGTACTGCGTAAGAGCAATAAAGATAAAATAAAAAAAATATGATAAATAAATTATGACTGCTGCAGCTGAGGTGCGAAAACTATAAACAATGAACTAGGGACCACTGTTTACACTTTTAATTTCATTTTTTGATCAGATTTTATCCTTTTGTTCTATGTTTTTATATAAACTTTCTCAGACTCTTTCATATTTATTATCATGTCCTCCTGAGACCCAGGAAAGCAAAACTTTTGGCTTTTTTACATTAAATAATTGTCTTGATAGGAAACAACCTAATACAACTGTTTTCTTCAGATAGTTTTGTGGACTGCATTTTTTTTTTCAGTATAGCTGTGAAACTTTTCTCCTACAGAGAGCGAAACTGCATTGATGGGTCTCAGGAGGATGTACTAATACATTATTGTATGTACGGCATGTTATGTTTTTGTTTCTGTTGCACAACCAATTACCCCTTTGGTTGATAAATAAAGTTATGTAAAATTCTCTTAGCATTTAAGATTTTCTGATTGATTCACAGCATCCTTGCATGCATTGACAGGCAGAAAACAGTCCACCTTAAGAGCTGCCAGTTGACATTTATCAGCACAGGGAATTGAATTTGGAAAGAATGTTATAAAACCAGCTTGAAATGAGCATGTTTAACACTATAGAACTATAGAATTGATTTATTCACAATTGATTGATTGATTTATTTGACTTATCACGCTTTTTAACTAGTATTTTGATATATCAGGATATGTGGCAATGCGAGGTCTACATTTCTGTATTTCGCCGTGGACACCAAAGCTCCAAATCATCAATAAATAGTGCAACTGAAGACAACCAACTAAAGATGAAGCTCAGCGTAATCTTATTTTAAATAAGTACAGAAAGTAGCGTTCAAATGGGTGTGATTATGTGGTTTGTTTTTTTTTTAAGGTGGTACCACTCCAGTCTGTCCCGAGTCCAGGCTGAACACATGCTGATGCGAGTTCCCCGAGACGGAGCTTTCCTTGTGCGAAAACGCAGCGAACACAACTCCTACGCCATCTCCTTCAGGTAAAACATCACCAACACGCACTAAACGAGTCGCAGATGACATCATCTGCGTTTGAACTGTTGTTAACCCTTTATCGGGCAAGTGATTATATTAGGTCATTTCCACATGCATTACAACACAGTGACAGCAACAGTTACAGTCAGGACGTTGAGTCAACGATCTGAGGCCAGATGTGGTCTCCAGGGTCTGTAAGGTCCACCTGTGCATGAACAGTGAGTGGACCTGCTTTGTTCGGTACCATGAAGTAATGGTACTAATGTAAGGAATGATGTTCAAAGGGCTCATGTGGATGTGGACAGGGGTCTGGATCAGCACTTATGTTGGTCTAATGTTCTAAAATACATGTTCCTTTCACCTTACATATGTTTTTCTTGTATTTTTTTCTATTTACTTTTTTTTTTTTTCATTTACAAGTAAGCAACCAAATATGGTAACTTCATTAACCTTGATTCGCTTCATGACAACAATATTTTTTTGAAAAATTTCACAAAAGTAATAAAGTCTTGTTATGTCTTCCAATAACACACTAAGGTTGAAATTTTGAATTCCAGAGTATTTCAAATGAGTGCCCTATGAAAGGATAATTCCGTGTGTTTGCAGGGCTGAGGGAAAGATCAAGCACTGTCGCATCCAGCAGGAAGGCCGACTGTTCATGCTCGGCAGCTCGGCAGAGTTTGAGAGTCTGGTGGATCTGGTGAGCTACTACGAGAAACATCCTCTGTACCGCAAGATGAGGCTCCGATACCCCATCAACGAGGACACTCTGGACCGCATGGGCACCACGGTGAGTCAGAGGCACCAGGCACCCTTGCCTGGTGTCACTTGATACATTTAGAGCCATTTGTTATGAAAGTACCTTACAAATCCTGCAAATGAAACACATTTTATCCACTGTCCATCAGTCACGATCTAATAAGCTGTTTAATTTCTGTGATTGCACCTCTTTTCAGATCATTCTACAAAATTATACAGGCTGCAAAGATCAGTCAGTCGACCTTTTAGCCGATTAAAATAGCTGCTACGGTAGAAATGCTCATTCAGCTTTTGAGATGTGACAGTCTGATGCTCTGGAGTGTTTCTGGGTCCGACGTTCAACTAAAAAAAACAGGAATTAATTAACTTGCGACTTTTGAAAAGATATAATGAAAATAAATCACGAGATGCATCCATCATCTAGTGATTATGTTGTAAATGTTTTAAATGTCTCTTAGGTGATATTTTACACTGCTAGAAAACAACTGGCATGTCCTGTAAATATTAAGTAAATACTCAACACAGGGGTCTAATTATCATTTGTTTGGTTTCAGGAGCTTGATTATGGGGCGTTGTATGAAGTTCGTACTCCTCATTTCTACGTGGAAGCCAATAAGATGCCCACAGCCCGGGTGAGTGGGACACAGTTCACTTATTCAATGTTTTATCCACATTATTCACATGTCTGATTATGTCTCCGTACGCACACACACACACATAAATACATTCAAACACCTTAGCCTAGATCATCAAATCTATCCATCTTTAAACTCACAAATATCATCAGCACCGTATGAGCACTGTAAACATAAAAGCATTAAATGTTTCTGTTCCTGTATCAAAATGAAAATATTTATGAACGAAGTGAAATATAATACCATGATGTCTACAGTAATTTAAAAAGATATGAGAAACATCCAGCTGATGTCAGAATGAAAATGCATATTTGTACCATTTATGTTTATCTCGGGGCATCAAATAAGATATGTCATATTTGTCGGAAAGCCAAAACGCAAACCCTGGACTGTTCATGAGCTCTTTGTAAATGTAAAACCGTGTGTTTCAGTGTACGGTCAAAGCTCTGTATGATTACCGAGCTCAGAGGGAAGACGAGCTGTGTTTCCCCAAACAGGCGCTCATCGTCAACGTGGACAAACAGGAGGGCGGCTGGTGAGTGTCGCCCTGTGTTCTGAAGCCGCTTTTGAAACATCCGAGCGGTACGTTACGATCGTGTGTCTCCTTTTTAGGTGGCGAGGCGACTACGGAGGCAAGAAGCAGCTTTGGTTTCCAGCAAACTACGTAGAGGAGGTCCCCAGTTCTCCAACCCGGGAGATGGATGAAGCAGTGAGTAGTGATTCCTACATAAGGAGATCACATCAGATAAACTGTCAGTCTGTTTATTTATGGGTTTTTGTCGTTTTCAGTCCACGGAGAACAGTCCACTGGGGACGTTCCTCAAAGGCTTCATCGATGTTCCAACATGCCACGTCGGTGAGTCTGAGAATGAAACTGGAAAAAAAAGTCCAGTTTGATGCATGGTTCAATATCACATCCATCCATCCATCCATCCATCTACAAACAAGTAGAAAAGTCATAATAAGAAATAAAATTAACAAGTAATGGAGTTAGTGAAATCTGTACCTGAAATGTCAGAATGTTTCTTTATCTCTCACACGAAGCTGTCAAAACAAAAACCGAGGCATTGGGGCTAAAAATAATTCAAACAAATAAATGAAGAAAGCCCACTTTAATTTGCAAGCTTTAAATGACGTTTTTTTTTTTGTTTGTTTTGTTTGTTTTTTTCCGACCACCTGAAACCAGCTGATTGTACTTTCACATATATGATAGAAGAACTGTAACTTGCAAATCGTCACCATCCTAAAATAATTCCTGTCGTTTCCTATCAGATTTTTCAGAAAACACAAAAAACTTAACCAGAAATTGAATATTTGATGATTAAGGCAAAAAAGTCATTTTTGTCCACAAATGATTTAGGTAACAATCTTTACCCCTTGCCCAACTTCTGGCTGAAGGGGTATTGTTTATTTATTTATTTACTATTATTATTATTATTGTTGTTGTTGTTGTTGTTGATGTTGTTATTGTTTTTATTATTATTATTATTATTAGTATAATTAATTGTGGTGAAGGTGATAAAGGGTTTCTTTTTGCTAGGAGATTATTATAAAACATGATTGCAAAAATGGTCAATTATTTGACAAACTATCACTGATCTGGTTGCCTAAGTTGCCCAAATGTTTCTTTTTTTTATCTTCAGTATTTTTCCTCTGTTTTGTTTGTGTTTATCTCTTAAGACTGCAATGTCTTATGCTCCTAAATAATAAGAATAGATGATAATAACATCCCTTATATGAAGAAAATTAACTACACAGGAAGCTCTGGGTTAGAGCCCTGAAAACCATGCAACCTCTGTACATGACCATATGACAGACCCATTCAGTAAAAAAGCCGTAGTCACTAAAAAAGTAAAATTGATCCTAAAGGTCTCTGTTGTTTCACGTGTTTGTTGAACCTCTGTCCTCCCACCCTCGGTTGTCTTCGTCGATCCAGTGGTGCATAAAGACGGGAAGAACTCGCGGGCCTTCGTGTTCACCATCCACTCGCAGCACCTTTCCTCCCACCCGGTCCAGACTCTGGATGTGGCTGCAGAAAACCTGGAGGACTTGACCTGCTGGGTGAGCAGGATCAGAGAGGCTGCACAGAACGCCGATGCACGGGTCAGTAGAACAACCACAAAGACACCTGTTTTACCATCACTTCATTTCATCATCATTAAAATACCTGCTCTTGAACTAAACTTTTGTCTGATTGTTCTGCTAAAATTTGGCATCTTTGCAAATCTAAAGATATTCTCATCCAAAGATTCTATTTTATTTCCTGCTCAAACAGATAGCGTAAAGACAGATTTTAAGTAAAAGTCTAAAGCAGTCAAAAACTCATTTTAGATCAGGGAACACATACAGGCCAACATGAAGTGGGCCGGACTAGTCAAATAATAACATAATGATCTATAAATAGTGTTAACTCTAAACTTTTCAGTATGTTTTAAAGTGAAAAAAGTAAAATTACATCATGAAAATGTTTACATCTACAAACGATCCTTTAAAAAATGTAAATAACATGACCGATCTCAAATTTTTTTTTTAGAAAAATAAGTGCAATTTTAATAATATTAAGTCTCAGCTTCTCATTTACACATGTGCATTACAACTTACAGATCACAGTGGATCTACAAAGGCACAAA
This sequence comes from Apogon hyalosoma, assembly GCA_037367295.1. Classification (NCBI taxonomy): domain Eukaryota; kingdom Metazoa; phylum Chordata; class Actinopteri; order Kurtiformes; family Apogonidae; genus Apogon; species Apogon hyalosoma. The sequence goes on from JAPQRP010000020.1 coordinate 13,877,318, forward strand.
GCAGTTAGTAACAGGCAGAATATTGTTCAAATTCGGCTTACTTCTCTTAAGACATTCACATTGTTCATATTTGTTTCGGTAATTCACATTTTTTGGGAAAGGATAGTTTGTAAATGTAAACATTTTCATGTTTTTTTTGTTTTTTTTCACTGAAACAAAGACAAAAACTTGGAGTTGTTATCTTACAGGTTATTTTAATCATATTTTACTGGTCTGACCCACTTGAGATCAAATTGGGCTGCATGTGGCTCCTGAACTAAGATTGTTACACTCTTGATAGTTAATATCTTTGGTGTAATTTTTGCATTTCACAAATTCATCACACGGGCCGGATTGGACCCTTTAGCAGGTCAGTTTGAGCCCACAGGCCATATGTTTAACACCCCTGGTCTAAAGTATAAAAATGATTCTAAAACCTTGAACATCTTTATGTACAGTATTTAGGTACATTTGTATTGTTGGCTTCCCATGTGTTGACAGTGTGGATGTTTTGTCTCCATGGTAACAGATGCAGGAGGAGAAGCAGATGGAGAGGAGGAAGAAGATTGCGGTGGAGCTGTCTGAACTGGTGGTTTATTGCAGACCCGTTCCCTTCAACGAAGACAGTAAGGATCGCATGTACCTCTCACTTCACGTCGGCGCCTTCACTTGTTTCCGTGTTCATGTGATGGGGTTTGTTTGCAGAGATTGGGACGGAAAGGGCGTGCTATCGGGACATGTCATCCTTCCCAGAGACCAAGGCTGAGAAGTTTGCAACCCGTGGCAGAGGGAAGCGTTTCCTGCAGTACAACCGCCGACAGCTCTCCAGAGTTTATCCTCGAGGACAGAGACTGGACTCGTCAAACTACGACCCATTACCCATGTGGCTTTGCGGCTCCCAGCTGGTCGCACTCAACTTCCAGACACCAGGTCAGGCACAGTTATTACATAAAGGCATTTTCATTATTTGTCACTATCTCTGTTCACCTTTAGAGACATATTTCAATGAATGTCATATTGCATCATTATTTTCCAGCATTTGACCTTTAACTCTTGCTTTTTTAGTGAATTTCATCTTCACTTCCTTTACAAAAATGTGAAAAAACAAAAATTTCTCAAGAAAAATAAGTGCAGTTTTAACAATATTCTTATATCCAACTAATTTTGTAAAGCCCTGCGTGCCCTTGTTGTGATATAGGGCTCTACAAATAAAATTGAATTGAATTATTATTTGCACTTGTGCATTACAATTTACAGATCACAGTGGATCTACAAAGGCACAAAACTGTAACAGGCAAAATATTGTTGAAATTCCCTCATAAGAAATTTCCTGTTAATATTTGGTTTTGGTTTATTTAGATTTTTTTGTGAAATTATGGTTTTAGTAGATTTTCAAGTAATTTTACATTTTTGTATTAAGACCAAAAATTGGAGTTGTCATTTAATAATAATAATAATAATAATAATGATTAAAATAATAATAATAATAATGATAATAATGATGAAAATAATAATAATAATAATAATAATGATAATAATGATGATGATGATGATGATGATAATAATAACGGATGGGATTTTTTTACAGTGCTTTTCAAGGCACCCAAAGCACTTTACATTATTGATCCATTATTCATTCACTCTCACATTCACACACTGGTGGTAGTAAACTGGGGCAGGCTGACAGAAGCCATTTATAGTTTTTTATTTTAATGGTCAGATCCAATTGAAATCATAGAACTAAATAGATTTTGACACCCTTAATTTTTAATGTCTTCTGTGTAATTCTTGTGTTTGACAAATCCACCCCACGGGCCGGATCAGACCCTTTGGTGAGCCGGTTTTGGCCTACGGGCGGTATGTTTAACACCTCTGGTCTAGGTCATTGATTATTATATAAAAATGTATTTATAAATGTAAATGTGTGTGTGTGTGTAGACAAACCCATGCAGCTGAACCAGGCTCTGTTCATGCTCGGAGGTGGGAGTGGTTACGTTCCTCAGCCCGACATCATGAGGGACGACGCCTTCGACCCTTTTGATAAAGACACGCTGCATGTGGAGCCGATCACCATCCAGTTACAGGTCCGACAATCGACAAGAGGAGTACGGTTCAGGAATGAAACACAGGTGTTAGGCTGACGTGTGAGTTTACACTGTGTGTGTGTGTGTGTGTGTGCGTGCGTGCGTGTGTGTGTGTCAGGTGCTGGGAGCTCGTCATCTGCCTAAAAATGGCCGCAGCATCGTGTGTCCTTTTGTGGAGGTGGAGATCTGTGGAGCCGATCACGACAGCTGCAAGTACAAGACCGACGTCGTAGGTAAGAGAAATTTCACCTACTGTTGTCTCCGCTTTATTTCCAGTGTGAATGCGTCATAATGTACATTATCAAACGACCACCTATGACTGTCTCAGTCGTCCACACCCATAATAACAGCCTGTACCCCCTTTCATAGGTACAGGTCACAGGATGGAAAAGCCAAAGATGTGACTTATATGTTCTGTAATTCATCACATTTCAGGTTTTATGAGTTACCATTCAGAAAATTAGCACACTGACTTTAACATTTACCTCAGTGCAACAGAACTGACAAATATTTATTTATTTAGTCAGTTAGTTAGTTATTTGGTCATTTATTTATTTACCTTTTTAATAATTTAGTTAGTTGGTTGGTTAGCATTTATTTGTTGAGTTATTTATTTAGTTATTTGTTTACTTATTTGTTTATTTAGTTAGCTTGTTACATATTTAGTTAGTTAGTTAGTTAGTTAGTTAGTTAGTTCATTTGTTCGTTCGTTCGTTCGTTCGTTCGTTAGTTAGGGTGTTATTTATTTATTTATTTAATAATTTATGTAATAATTTATTTATGGTTAGGGTCTTATTTATTAATTTATTTACATGGTTACTTACTTATTTGTTTACTTAGTTATTTATTTATTCAGTTACTAATTTATGTATTTATTTTTTTTAACTTATTTATTTATGTTATGTAGTTATTTATTTACTTATATGTTTATTTGTTTATTTATTTAGTTATTTGGTTACGTATTTATTTAGTTACTTAGTTATTTGGTTATTTATGTATTTTATTATGTATTTTTATTTATTTATGTATTTATGCATTTATTTATTTTTTACTTATTTATTTAGTTATTTATTTACGTAGTCATTAATTAATTAATTAATTAATTAATTAATGTAGTTATTTATTTAGTTAGTTATGTATTTATGTGTTTATTTTTTATTATTTTAGTTTTTACTTATTTATTTATTTGGTTATTTATTTATTTATTTTTTATTCATTTACTTATTTGTTTATTTATTTAGTTAGTTTGCTATTTGTTCATTTAGTAATTTAGTTGTTTATGTATTTATATGTACTCATTTATGTATTTATTTAGTTTTTACTTATTTTTTTTTGGTTATTTATTTATTCAATTAGTTATTTATTTAGTTAATTATGTATTTACTTATTTGTTTATTTTTTTTAGTTATTTAGTCTGTTACTGTGTTAATTTAGTTGTTTATGTATTTAGTTTGTCAGTTATTTAGTTACTTATTTAGTTATTTTCTTACTAATTTATTTAATTAGTTATTTATGTATTTATTCACTCATTTATGTAGTAATTAATTTATTTACTTATTTATTTATTCAGTTAGTCAGTAATTTAGTTATTTATTTACTCACTTATTTATCTATTTTGTTATGTATTGATTTACTTATTTGTGTATGTGTTTATTTATTTAGTTATTTATTTAGGGTTAATTATTTAGTAATTTGGTTTGGTAGTTTGTTACTTAGTCAGTTGTTTATTTATTTATTTACTTGCGTACTTATTTATTTATTTAGTTATATTTAGTTACTCATTTATGTATTTATTCATTTATTTAGTTATTTATTTACTTATTTGTTTTGTTAGGTTTTTTGCTTATTTATTTTGTAAGTTATTTATTTAGTTATTTATTTATATATTAGGTATTTATGTATTTAGTTTCTTATTTATTTATTTAGCTATTTATTTAGTTATTTATTTATTTAGTTATTTGGTCATTTATTTTGTTATGTATTTAGTTATTTATTTAGTTAGGTAGTTTGTTATTTATTAATTTATTATTTTTTATTTATTAAGTTTGTTATTTAGTTAGGGTCTAAATTATTTAATTATTTATTTAGATAATTATTTATTCAGTTAGGCATTTATTTATTTATTTATTCATTCATTTGTTTATATAGTTAGTTTTTTATTTAGTTAGTTACTTATTCATATATTTAGTTTTATATTTAATATTCAAAATTAACATCATTATTATTATTATTGTTATTGTTATTATAAATAATAATATATTAAAAAAGGAAATATAATAAAGCTCAAGTCTTTCCATAAATTCTCTGTATGAACTGAATTAGCTCAGCTGGGATCACATACTCAGACTGTGGGAGGATTCTCATCTGAATACAGGTCTACGCAAAGTCTATGGTGACGTCAGTCCACAAACACTGACGCACACTTTCCACATATGACAGGAACGGGAGCTATTTCTTGCTTTTACGTCGCACCTCACCGTGATTCCACCGATCCGGCGAGAGGCAAGCACACCGGTTACATTTCCTTTAGGAAATGTAGGAAAGTCTAGTTAAACTTGTCTTCTGTGTTTTTAGACGGTGATATTCTGTAGTATCTCAGGTTAAAAACACACCATGTTTTCATTAAATACATTTGACAAGTTTAACTGTGTTTAATTTGGCTCATGGATTGTCATTGAAGGGTGATAGTGGATCCTGAAGCCAGACCAGTTGAGAACCACTGATCTAAACTATAGTTGGTGGTTGTGGTCACTCTCTTGAAAGCCCCCAGTCTATTTTAACAAAAGAGGCATTTCTATTTTATTTGCTTTTTCAATTTGGACAGATAAAACCCAAGCTGAAATCTCAAAATAACGCAAAAATCTCTTGGAAAGGTGGAAAGATTTTTGTATCAATGAAAGGTAAATGTGAATAAGTGCAGTGAAAACAGATTCACAGTATTTGTATGTGTTCACCTTCATTTAATCTGTGCAAGAAACACAAAAATGTCTTTCAGTGGAACACCACCATGAATGAAGAGCTGTAGCAACAAGGCTTTGACAAAACCTGAAAGAACTGTTGAATATTTATGATCCTGATTTGCAGTTCAGTTTGGGATTTAAAAGCGATCAGCCATCTTCAAGAATTTGTCAAAAAATAGTAATAAATAATAGAACAAATAATAGACAAAACATACAGCCATGACATAAAAATGACAGTGTAAGTTGTGATGACTGTGTTGTAGGCAGCAGTAGATGACACAGGTAGGACTTCAAAAAAAGCTGAATGAACTGTTTCAGATGCCGTTTTTGTTGCCCCAAAACTGAACTTCTTCAGAAGGCTTCATCTGTACGACATCAGGCAGGACTGTAAAAAACCAACAGTTGTTGTTGAACTTTGGAGATTTAAAGTTAGAAGAAAGAAATTAAGAAACAGACAGAAGCAAAACCATTTGTAGAACAAATCCCTACCTCTGTCCTTCTTCCTCCTCACAGCTGATAACGGTCTAAATCCAGTGTGGGTGCAGAAGCAGTTTGTGTTCGACATCCATAACCCCACCTTTTCCTTCCTGCGCTTCACCGTCTACGAGGAGGACATGTTCAGCGACCCCAACTTCCTGGCCCAGGCCACCTACCCGGTCCGCCTGCTCCGAACAGGTGAGTGTGGAAATGTGTTCTGGGAGATTCAGAGAGCGAGTTGTGAAACAGAGTAACTGAAATATTGTTTGGTGTTTCAGGTTATCGCAGCATCCCTCTGAAGAACAGCTACAGCGAAGAGCTGGAGTTGGCGTCACTTCTCGTCCACATAGAGATCGTCAATGCAAAGGTTTGTCTTCTGTTTCCAGTATTAGTTTATTGTTCGTTAGTGAAAATGCAATTTTTATGTTTGGTTTTTGCCATTTTGTTTATATACCCTTACTATCCTTAACCCTCAAACACCGAAAGCATCTATTGGTGTCAACCATTTAACAACTTTTTATTCTCTGATTCTACCAGTACATAGAAGATTTTCGGGTAAAATGCAGTTTCTCAGCTTTTCCACTGCATCAGATGTGTCTTTTGTGGACATTCAGAGGCTCTGTAGTGAATTTGGAAACACCATCAACTTCTGCAACATTGATTCACCAGTAAATATCTTTTCTTTGCTGAGTTAATGATATACTTTGCTGATACTTTTGCTTCATTTGAATGAACATCTCCATGATCAGTAAATTAACTATAATACCTTATTTTATTTTAAAAATGCAAATATTATAGTAAATAGTTATAAATCGCTTAGGAAACATTAAATGTAGAGAAAAATTAATTTGTAAATCTTCAAAAAAATAGTTGTAGGTCTTGAAGCATTGGCTACATAAACTGAGATGAATAAAGAGTGACCTGGCCAAGCAGCCATACAACAAATCAAGACACAAACAAATTTAACACACAACAAATAAATAAAATATACCTGCTTCCAGTAATGGGAAAAAGACAAACTTAAAATGTTATTACTCAAATATTATCATACAACAATTGCAGAGAAATGTTTTTTGTGTTTCAAAAGGTGTGGCTGCATTCGACAGACACAAATACAAATGCTTTTGTTAACAAGAAAAAACATGTATAAAATGTCATAGCCTGGATGTGTTTCAAGGGTCATTATCTTGCTGGAACATCCAGTTTTGACTTTGATGGAACAGAGCATGTGCAGAAGGGAACATGTGGGTTTGGAGAATGGAACAATAGTTGGCTGAGTTCAGCGACAACATCGATCCTTAATGCAATAGATCACAAAAGCATGGGGGGTCCGAAAACTTTTCCACCGCTGCGTATGCTATAAAAGACAAGAGATAAAACTGAGTTCAAGAATGATTTCAGTACAAATTTAGTCACATTGACCAAGAGTGTGAGTTTTATGTTCATTAACAATGCTGACTTTGATACGTACTTTATGATTCTGTCAGTCTCGTTCACCAACTGTATCCTCCACTCGTCCCCTCAGGAGGAAGACGATGAGAACCTGTACACGTCCATCCAGCGGCTGCGGGATCGAACCAGCGAACTGTCCAACCAGGTTTCCCTCCTGGAGCGGTCGGGCTCGGCGGACCTGAGCTACCAGCAGAGTCTGGAGGAGCTTCGTGCGGCTCAGGACCAGCTGAGCGAGCTGGTGGAGGCTCGCAACCGCAGGTGACGGATCACACAAAGACAAGCCAACGCAGAAATACGGACCCCTTCACATGACCATAATATGTACACAGTCTGCATTGGTTTTATCACTGTTACAATTTCTTATTTCACATCATTTGTTTTCTTGCACTATCTTGTTTTTTGCACTATCTTTATGCATGCACACTTTTTCTTGCCCTTTTTTGACCTTTGAATTTCCCCATTGCGGGATCAATAATGTAATCGAATAAAAATCTGTTGACTGAGAGTAATCAGATAATTGTTAGAATCAGATCCGACATGTTTACATGCACTTCAGAAATATGCATGCAAATGGGCTCACTGACAGTCCGATCAATATACGATTTCTGGAGTGATCAGATTATTCCAGTGATCACGTAAACAGCAGAATGTGACGTGCTTTATCAGATAACAGCCGTAATCTGATTATAAGAAATCAGATTAACACACCTGGATCTCTCCCCAGTATGCCAATGTCTTCATGTTAATCGGATTTATTTTGTTCTTTTACATTTGCGCACGTGTAATAACATTTAAATAGTAGGAAACCGGAGTGACATGGTCAAACATGAGCACACTAATAGGAAGTTTGAGTCTACTGTCACTACGTATGTATGTTCGAAAGAAATCTGATAATGCACTGAAACATCTACACCATAGGTTTTTTTAGCTCACCAGCCAATAGGTCATGAGTTATTGTGAAGGTGCTGTGTCCGGTGTCATCATCGTCAGCAATTTCTTCAAATATCTTCTTTTTCCAAACTACTGATCAGATTCACTTCATGTTTTATATGTAGCTTCCTTGGGAGAATCAGGACACCCCCTCATGTGAACGCACAAAATAGAAGGGTAGGGGTAAGGGGGAGGGCCAAGGGGTGAATTGGGATTGGGCCAGTGTCTACAAAGTTTGTTTACAGCTTTGAGAAATCTGATTTTGTGATTTTTTTTTTTTTATGAATTTTTCAAATATTAAACATTTGCCTTTACTCACAATGGTCCATAGTTTGATTGCTGATAAAGTGAAAGGGTTTCAGATAACAATGTAGTTACTATTGAGCACTGATGGGAAATCATTTATGGGCTTTCATTTAATTTGTTGAATTATCCTCCAGTGAAAGTACCAACCACTTCTATAGGAAATTGATCTCCTGCATCAAGACTGCCGGAGTGTAACGTAGCAGCAGAAATTCTAGTTGTTATTGATTCTTGCTAGAACATGCCAGTGACCTACAGGCCATGTGTCCTGTTTTTTGATTATTGCATTTATGAAGAGCATGTAAACACGTCAGATCTGATTATTGTAATTATCATGTAAACGTTCTCATTGACTCTGCTGCTCCTCAGGTTGATGGAGAAGAAGAGGAGGGAGAAGCTGAGGCAGCAGGTGTCAGCAAAGCGAAATTAACCCTCCCATCCAGCAGAGAACGCTGAAGTCCAACGCTAACGGTGCCTGATGCTCGCTGCCACCGCTGCTGAGCTGAGAAAGCAGCCCGAGACAACAACAGGCTCTTAACAGCAGCGACATGCAATCCATTTATAACTGGAAGTAAACACAATAACATGAGACGTGAAAGCACCGGAGAAGAACGTAACACAACAGAGACATCTCATGGACTAAAAACACTCACAAAGTTAAGCTATAAAACAATCACTTTAGGTCTGTAGACTGAAATACAAGAGCGAACTGGAGAGAGGCTGGTGTTTCCATGGTTATAGGCTTACATTATGACTATGGCAGGCAAATGAGTAGAAAGTTTCAGATATTTTAATGTAATGAATCTCACAGATACATCATATGAGTAAGAGGACGCAGACCTCATGTTTTTGTACTGGTTAATGTGGAACTAAAATTAAGAACAAGATTAGCTCTAATCTAATTATACTTTAGGCATTTATTTTCCTTTGAAGTTGTTTACAGATTAAAAAGTCAGAAATGAGACTTAAATAGCAGCGAATTCTTTAATTCTGTGATTTGACATGTTCAACATGTGGGAGTTTGAGGCTGTTTTTTACCACCTTCATGCTTTTGGTGATAGTGTATTTATCATTAATGTGCTGGTGGGCAGTTGCCACGATGTTGTATAGATCTACTGCAAATTGACATTTTATACATATTTTAGGTAAAAAAAAAAAAAAGTGAACTTAAATATATATGTACTTGAAATTGTATCTATTTACCTGTAGAGTGGTTGATGACATCATGAAAACTGAAAAGATAAGGGTGTAGATAAGACACAATGACATAATTTAAAGAACACTGTTGGAAATGAAGCCTGAGGATTGTCCAGTTCGCTCTTACTGTGTTTCAGGCTTCAGTCAGAATAACAGGAAAAAAGGGAGAAGATAACTCAGGTTACATAAACGAATGAATAAGAACACTCTGAAATCTGGAAGAAAAGGGAAAAGTGGGCACATGTAGCAACAAGGAAATATCATGTTTGTGCCTTCGATGTTTGTAGAGTGTAGTTGTGCTACTGTTTAAGGCAGTAAAACTAAGTGAAACATGACTTTTCTCTACAACTGGAAATAGTGTCCCTTTAAGGGAAAACTTACTAACTGAACCTGGAGGAGGTGTTTCCTCCTTTGGCTCAGACCACTACTCATGAAATGGGTTGAAAGGGATTTTAAGACTGAAATCTGTTCCATCTAATCAAGACCAAGTCTTTTTTTTTTTGAGTGATCATGTGAACTGTGCCCCTGCGGTGGGGGCTCCGCTCACAGACCTTCCTGATCTACCTGGGAGAGCACAAACTAGACGAACTGTGTCGAACAAATCCTCACTAAACCACACCAAGAAGATCTTTTAATACTTCTTCAAAAGGGCTCTAAATACATATACCTTCAAAGAGGCATGAGAAATGGCAGGTGGGGGAGGAGAGAGGAAGACCACACCCCCTGGATGTCACCTGCACAGGGACTCAGGTGTGCTCATCTGGGTCGAACGTAACGCACGACAAACAAACAAGGGCTATCACCGAAAACAAGCAAAGCACTCTTACCTGCCGGCTCTGTGTCACGCACACAGATTATACGCCTCACGTCAAAACCATCTGACCAGGATCAGTTTCCACCATCTCCCGCTAATCAACAGATGTGGACTAACTGGTCCTGGATCTGCCAAAAGCAGCTTTGATTCGACTCACTGCATGGCTTCATATCTAATAAAGCCCCTCCTCTGTAGCTACTTCACCTTTTATCATACCCCTGTCTAATTTCTCATTGTATATAACTTTTTTTTATTTATCAGACAGGTGTAGATCCTGTTATATTAGATGAAAGAACATACTAGAAGAATGATATAATAATGGACTTCAGATTGAAGAAACTGTAACTTTATGTAGAAATTAATATTGTGTACCTGGAGCTCCCTTTAAATGTCCCCATAGACACAAACCTCTCTCCCTACGCTGCAGTTGCACCAGGTAGGGACTTCTATGCAAAAGTCGTCTTTTGGCCTATAGCCATCGTGTATTAGACGATTCGACTCAAGTTGTGTTTTCTCTCTGTATCTATGCTAACTGTCCAGTATTATTACTCTGCATTACAGATCTGTGCAAGTTTCCATTTAATAAAGCTCTTTCATGTACACCAGTCTGCCAGAGTGTTACACTTAGAACTTTTCCCTGAGGTTTTTAGTATGACTTGGGAGATGGGAGTAGGATGTTCAGGTATTTGTGCTTTGTGTTGTTGCAAGGCTGATGATGTTGAAGGTTGAGTAATAGGTGTAGTTAAGGTCAAATCATTAAAACAAATTCTTTCTTTAAATTAAAGGAGATTCTGCGCACACATACCATACTTACCCAGAGTTCTCTGCAAGCTTGGGGGGTTACTAAATAGTCTGCCAGGGATGAGCTGCCAGTCAGCGATGGCGGGAATCCTCCTTTACCCCCGTCTGAAATTACCATCCGAGATTATAGAGCAGGTCGAGGTGGGGAAATAAACGCTTCCCTCTTCACATATAAAACACTTAACCTCCTGAGACCCAGCAATGCATTTTTGACCTCTATAGGGGTCAAGTGTTTCACAACTTTACTTAAAAAAAATAGATAAATGAAAAAAATGCTGTCCACTGCCATAGGACATTCCATAAAAAACATGTATCTCAAAAAACTGTTGCATCATGATGTTTCCAATCAAGGTAATTATGTAATGTTAAAAAAAACAAAAGCTAAAAAAAAACATACTTTCCTGGGTCTCAGGAGGTTAAATCAGGAGTGTCGCTCATTTTTTCCACTCTAAACCAGAGATAAAAGACTTGGAGCTGACGTTATTTAAGGTTATTATTTATTATTTTACTATTATTTTCGGGCGGCACGGTGGTGCAGTGGATAGCGCTCGTGCCTCACAGCAAGAAGGTCCTGGGTTCGATTCCAACATCAGTTGGTGGGACCTTTCTGTGTGGAGTTTGCATGTTCTCCCCGTGTCTGCGTGGGTTCTCTCCGGGTACTCCGGCT
>JAPQRP010000020.1:13889081-13901793 GCA_037367295.1 Apogon hyalosoma
AATAAAATACATAATGTCATGTACTAGTACTCTTGTACTGATTAACACAAAGTTAAAAGAGAGGACGACACATAATCAGCGCCCAGAACAGAGTTCAGCAGCAAAAGATAAAATAGATTTAATGACCTAACATTAAATAAAGTGTTTTAGATTTTCATCCAGGAAAGGTTGAAAATAAACAATTATAAACTGACTGTGCACAAAGCAACAGACCTTCGTGACTTTTCCATTTCACAATAAAATCATTATGAACTGCGGGTTCTGTAGGCCAACAGAATTTAATTTGCAGGAATTGTTTGTATTCACAGCACAGGTTTAGAGCCAACAGTAGGTTTTCAGCTTCTGCACCGAGTACTTGTACCACATTTCATAAAGATGAAAATCAGATGAATATGAATACTTAAAAGTGTAATAAACACTGTCTTGCTTTTAAAGCTAGAATGTTAATGGCCAGTCTAGAGCTTTCTGGTAAGTTTGATGTTTTGATCTCCAACATTATCATCTTACACATGACTGTTAGAAAACTAATAAACACAGAATATTTATATGTATATCCAATGAAGCTTCACATACTTCAAAAAACTAAAATATCATCTGTGAAAATTTGTTTCATTGGTTTGAAATGACTTAATATTTCTGATAGGTCGACAAAACATCCAGAAAAAGTGAAAATGCTTCCAATGAACATTTATTTTTTTTTTTAATAAACAGCCCAACATTCAATGAAGCTGCAAAACAAAACAAAAGAAAATACTGCTCCTTAAAGGATTATTTCACCTAAAAATGAGTTCTTCCAGGGTGTGTTTGTGTCAGACAAGCTTTTGACCTGCAGTCTTTCCCAAAATTTTGTAAAATTCAGACAGAAGGAAAGTGCAGTCAATCTTGAAACAGAAAAAAAAAAAAATCTGTCACATGAAAAACTACAAGTGTGTATATCATTTACAGTAACATATTTCCATGGCTCTGAGCTGTGGAGGTTGGTTTTAGTGTCTGCAGGATGAAAAAAGAACAAAAAAACACCAACTCTAATTTTTCCTTATTCTACAACTCTATCAAACTTGCAGGTCATAGTCCACCAACATCCAAATACAATGTCCAAACTTTACGTCACCAATCGAATAAAGTGACCATCGGTGGAAAAAAAGGGCATGCTGGGAGAAAAATAAATTCACATCGATACGAATGTGACTGCAGAAAAAAAGTTCCGAACTGTCAAAACAGCTCTAACGCCACCAGACAAATCGACTGGTTCACATCCTCTCTGTCCTTGCTCTACTTGTGTCCCTTGCTGGTCTTGAAGGACACCTGCAGGACTTTGTCTCCCAGCCGGTACCCGTTCAGGTTGTGGATTGCCATGGCGGCCTCCTCGTAGTTGGACATGGTGACGAAGCCGAAACCTTTGCACTTGTTAGTGTTGAAGTCTCGGATCACCTTCACATTGACGACGGCTCCGAACGGCCCGAACATCTGCCACAGGATGGCCTCGTCTGCGTCCTGACCCAGGTTGTAGATGAAGATACACCAACCGCCCGAACCGTTCCCGGAGGACCCGCCCCCTCCACTTGAGTGGTCAACACTCATTGGAGAGAATCTGGGAGAAAAAACAAAAAGTAGGATCAACTTTGAAATGTGGATTTACAGTCAATTTTAGCATGAGGACACAAGGAAAAAGTCATTCTATTCTTAAATGTTACAAAACACTTTTACTACCTCGTATATGTACAGTGCATTTGCAGCAGGATGGATTATGAATAAAATGAAAATTATTACATTTTACTATTAAGGTATTAAGACAGATTCTGGGCATGGTCAAGCGGTTATGTAGGGTAAAAAGATTGTTCAGCTGATAATGAGTCGGCTCATATTTACCTGGCATATAAGTGTAATACATGGATGGAAAGGGTATTTCTAGTACTTTGAGGCCATGCAAAGACATCTGTCAATTTCAGCCATTTTCACCGAAATCTTTATGAAAAATATTTTCATTACATAGGGGGAAAAAAAACAAAACATCAAAAACTGGCAAATTTTTCAGCATATCAAAAGTTGCTGTTTTCACTTGAAGTTGCCAAAATTAACATTACCATAGTGTCAGGTATATTGTTGACTGCAACCCCTGCAATTTTGGTGAAAAAAAAAAAAGAATCAGTTTAAGATTGGGGGATATCAATCTGAAGCTAAGTTTGATTACGGAGGGTAAATTCTCAAGTCCTCGAGGCTGGTAATCAAAATTATCAGTCAAGCACAAATGATTTAATATTATCCCAGTATCATGCTTAGAGTGAATAATTATAAGTATAAATAATGTTTAAAACCTATAATCATTAAAGGTTGAGATATAAACCAGTACTCTCTTGGGCAAGTAGAAAATGAAACAAAAATGTAAATGTGGACATCAAGTATAGTCTTTTAAAACAATGAAAATCTGCTTTTTTTTTGTAGACATCATTTAGAAACAGTAAAGTTGGTTTTAGGACTCTCAAACAGTTATGTATCAGCTACAAATGACAAAATGAGTCTGTCTTAAAGTTTTTATTCACACATGTTCAGTCCCGTCTGTACCCATCAGCATCCTCATTACCATGATAATTAAGGTTCACCTCTTCTTGCTCTGCTTCAGTTCATTGGTGTATTGTGCCCTCTGATAATCCCACTGGACTAAAAGCAAGTGTGGATCAGTTTGTGTCACTGCAGTAAACATACACCTGTTGGCTTGATGACTTATTGCTGATTTCTTGCAGTTTACATTTGTGCTCATCTCAGTGAGTTGGGTTAATTTCTCCATTGTAGCTGTGGCTCACATGGTTTCAGAGGCTGTTGGTTCTAGATGTGGTTCAATATGCGTTTTGTACACAGACATGTGTATGTATACAGTAAAATATTGTCTGTGGGGTTCTCATGGCAGTGCACCATAGTCTGTATCACTGATGAGAAGACACTGACAGGTTTTACTTTTTGGACTTTGACTATCTCGGTGGTTATGCTTCAACATACGTATTCAGTTCTGATAAAACTCCAAAATGTGGGTTCATCTAAGGATGGCCATTCTCACAATATTAGATTGTAACTTTCTTTATATTCATTGTAGGCAAATACTTAACTTCCTACACAGACAGCATTCTGCCAACAATACTTTTATGTTGTTGCCATTTGATAAACATCTCAGCAAGGCACCTCATCAGAATGCAACTCCATCTGCCTTTGTCTTCTTAAAATACACACATTGTGGAGTCTCTAATGCCTTCATCGTCATTGCTCACTTATCAATATAGTTGTGATAGTGTTTATTTTATAGTTCCATAGATGTTCAACATCAGTTTGCTATGCATCAACTGCATCCATGAGTCTCCCCCTACTCCCCCTCTCTCTTTTTCTCTTCCTTTACCCTCTCTCTCTTATCCCAACTGGTCAAGGCAGACGTCCATCCTCCAGGAGTTGGGGTCTGCTCCAGGTTTCTGCCTGTTAAAAGTACGTTTTTCCTCGCCAGTCACCAGTCACAAGTGTTTGCTCCTGGAGGATTTTATTGGTTTCTGTGAATTGGCCTCAGAGTCTGGTTTCGACCGGCTCTACATGTAAAGTGTCATGAGATAACTTTTGTTAAGATTTGGCACTGTATAAATAAAATTTCATTTGATATATTTTCATCTCTTGTTATGTGACACTAGGTAAACATATTTGAGCAATTCACTTCAGTGGAAGTCTTTAGTCAGTGTATGTTACAACTATAGCCTTCAGCCAGGATCAGACGTTGTCAGGTGGTTCCAAACCTTCACCATGACACTCTCCAGTTGGTGGTTTCACAGTTATGCACATCTCTTACACTATGTGAAGTAAATTTCAGCTGATGAATGACAAAGTGCTGTCCAGGTCAGGTGATCGTACCTGAACCTCTGTGCCTGGTGATGGACTGGTCCGCCAAAGCGCCTTGACTGGCCATGGTACATCTGTGACACCATTTGGGAGTTCCTGGCCTGGTTTGGATTGGCAGCAAACTTGACCGTGATTGGTTCAGAGCTGCCAGGAGGCACGTTGCCGTTGAGGTGTTTAACAGCATCTTCAGCCTCTGCTCTCTTGTCAAAGCGGATGAAGGCCACACCCCGGGACAGACCTAAACAGCCAATAAGATGTGTTCAGTGAAGAGCTGCAACTGGTTCCCTCTTCATTTGACTCTAACAATTCACTACTTACCAGAGGCCTGGTCCACCAGCACTCTGGAGTTGATGATGTGTCCGAAGCGGGAAAACATGTCCTCCAGGTCCTGCTGACTCAGGTTCCTCGGCAAACCGCTGATGTACAGATTAGCATCTTTGATCATGTCCGAACTCGGTCGGGCGAATGAAACCTGCAGGGAGGCAACAGGAGGAGTTTCAGTTTGACTTCACAACCTGCGGGAATTCAGATAAATAGCAACCAACAAAATTGAACCAAATAAAAGACAGTTACATTCAGTGTCAAAAAAATATCCAGGGATATTTTAAATATTTAGTAGTAAAAGTAGTAGTTAACAAAAATGTGTCTTGACAAAAAGAAAAACCAAAAAAACCAAAAACAGTTGTCCAAATTTTTCACATTTAAAAAAATTAAATTACAAAATAAAAGCATTAAAACAGGCTCAGATCAAAAGGCAGTTTTAAAAAAAATGAATAAAATAAAAGCATTTAATTTATGAAAAGAACAGTTTCGGCACACTGTCACACTGACCTGAAGAAAAATCACAGATTCAGTGGCAACAAGTGCCGAAGGTCAAACCGCCTGATGATAATTTAACAAGTCAGGAAAAAAAACAAAACAAAAAAAACAAAAAAAAAAACATCATGACAGCAGAGTTTAAAAAAAAATACCTTCATCCATGACAGTTTGCAGGAGAGGGCGCCCTCTACTGCCCATGGTTACTTGGAGAACATAACACATCTATCAGTTGAGACAGGAAAATCAAAGAGCACCTTTGGCACATTACCTTGATAGTTTTAGACTGTAGCCTCAGGCCATTGAGGGTACTGATAGCCCTCTCTGCATCACTAGGGTTAACAAAGTTAACAAAGCCGTAACCTAAACTGTGGCCTAGAGAAACACAAAGGAAAACAACAAAATAAAATAACAAAACTGTGTTTTACAGCCACCACATATTTTGGATATACACAAATACAGATGTAAAAATGAATACAGCAGAAATTACAGTTTGAGAAAACTGAAATATACTGTAAACAAACCCAGAAAAATCAGATAAACTTCAAACATTCAGTGTCTCTGTATAGGAAGACCCAGATTTTAGATGCATTGTTTAAAGCTGCAATCATGAATTTTTACTCATGCCTAATTTGCTTCACTGAAACACCAGGTGCATTCTGGGAGTTGTTCATAGGCAAGCTATGGATCATCAATCTCCAAGACAAAATCTGATGCACATTAAGAAATGCTGGGTTTTGTTTCGTCATATTTTTTTTATTCCATACAATCACATATTTAAGATAACCAGGCTGCTTATACACTGACTGTGGGCATGTCAATGCACATCTTATCAGACCAAAGTATGTAGTAGTAATGTAAACAGTTCTCAAATAAGAATGGCTTTAGTTTGGTTGCAGAAATATTGTCGATGTAACTGCAATTATTGACAACACAAAATTATCAAGAAACTATTGGTAGTGAAGCATTCAGAAACTGATTTCTGGGTTTGTTCTTAATCTTAATACAATCATTTAACATACTTTACAGATATTTTCACAGCCTGAAAAATAAAATAAAACAGGTGAAAACAACTTTCAGAGCACTTAAACATCAGTGAAAACAGTCAAATCAAACAGTGAGCTCCAACATATGATGACGTGTCTCACTTTAATGTGGGGGGGAAAAAAAGTGATCCAAGTATTTGACTTAAATAAACCGTCAAAGTAATGAAATGTTTTGATATGTCATCTATGAAACCTTCCTTGATGTCTTAAGTGATTTACAGTCCAATCACATATAAAAAAAATTATACAAAAATAAATGAAATATACAGTGATAAGTCAGTGATAAAAAATACCTGCTGAAACACTTGAAAACCTGGGGTGAATAAAATAAACATTACAACAATGCACAAAGAAAAACATTCAGATATTGAAGGAAAAAAAAAAAAAAAAATCACAGGATCATTATTTTTAAAACAACTGCATTAAAGAAAATTGACATCAGAAACACTGAGTGAAATAACCTGATCAGGAAACAGCTGCTGGAAAGAAGGTAAACAGGAGACATTGAACAACTGCAGAATTTAGTAAAAGAAAATCTGCACAAATATTCAACTCTGGTGACCTCTGACCTGTGAACGTTTATCCCTGACCAACAGTGGCCTGTGTGGACGCAGATTACCCTTCTGTCAGAGTTAAACACACTGAGCTGATATCATGTAAGATTTATGGTAGTAAATGTTGGTGAAGACTGAGGAGTAGCACCCACCAAACTACCTGCTCCATCGATTAAAGGTGGACAGTCTTAAAAATACCTTGTTTAAGGCAGAATAATTATACAGCTCTTAACAAAAAAAAAAAAAAACGTGAAAAAAATATGCATCCCATTAAGACTGGATTCAACATATTAATTTAATATGAACATAGAGTTAGATGCACTGACATTTTAAAACAACAGCAGATGTAAAGTACCAACAGAAAGCATAAAACCAGAGACAAAAAAATGCATGATTAAGTTATAAACAATAGGACAAATGATGAAAGCTGCACAGCAGATGATGTAAAACAAGACAAACGTGAAAAACTCAAAATAACAGTTAAATAAACAAAAGATAATGGAGGCGCTAAAACACAATATTGCATCACAAATAAAAACAAAAAAATAAAACAAGACAACATCACATGAACAAAAGCAATTAAAAAGGAATAAAACAATAAAAGATGGAGTCACAAGTCAAACCTAAGTACTAAAACAATGAAATAAAAGGATCAAAACCATATTAATTGGTTAATAAGAGATCTGAGGATCTAATGAATATGCACTGAAAGTGAATGATAAAGCTAAGCTGTAATCAAACAAATCATTTTCCAACAATAACAAATTATGTTTACTGTGGTTAAAGCAATCAAAGCTGGTAAAGAAAGTCAGTTGTGTAGTCATTCACATGATAACACAACATCACTTTGGAACAGTATGAATTTCAAAGAGTGAGCTAATTTTAATCACTCTAAATGGTTACATTCACTGTATTTAATTGATATTGAAAATGTGCTCATGTTGCATCTAGCTCTAAAGGCAAATGTGTGCAGATGTTGCATCTGGTCTTAATGGGTTTAAGCTTAAGGTGAACACTGAAAAAATTCAGTGGAGGTTGACTGATATTCATCTTTTAAAAAGGCCAATACAATAACTATAGTTTGAAATAAGGGGGAAAAAATTATATCACCCAGCTGAAAATAATAAATAGTACAAAAAAATTGCAAAGAAATAGTAACCACTAGATGCAGCTCCAGTTCTATGACTATATATGGCTTTCCTGTCCCTGCGTCTCTAGTAGACTGTACAGCCACCAACCACTTTCACAGTAAAAGTCCCCCCAGAGCACTTAATAAAACAGCCTTTCAGCAACAAATAACTGGACACACTGATCAAATAGGTAACCTTTACTGAGAATCCCTACCAATGCCAAAATTAGTCGGTAGCTTCAGTTATGAAGCTGTGATCTCAGTTAATGCAAACTCAGCCAATCCCTGTAATTTTGTGAATGGTTTTATCCTGACTGGAACATGAATTAGATAATGGGGAAAAAAAAAAAACAAAAACAAAAACAGGCGGTATTTACAGTTTCCTTTAATCCAACAATTTCACTAGACTAGATAGATAGATAAAATCAGATGCAATTTTTTTACCCAAAATGATAAGGAAAAAAAAAAAACAAAAAACGATCAGACATTTTGGGCTGTAATAATACCCATTTTTCAAAAAAAAAAAACTTAAAAAGAAGACAAACGTGTAGTTTGTACTAAGGCTGTGGGGTTGAAGCCTGCAAGGAGCACTGCAGCGACAGACAAGTATATAAAGAACTTATATACTTCTGTTGAGAGTGTGTGTATATATATATATATATATATATATATATTTATTTAGATAGATAGATAGATAGAGAGAGAGAGAGAGAGAGAGAGAGCCAGCAGAAGGCTTTAGAGCGGCATTACAGCGCCCCCTTGCTGCTGCTAAGACTTCAGCCTGACAGCGGGTGTAAGTGTGGTGGGGGAGTTACCTGCCACTTTGTCCCGGATGAGCTTGGCGGACTCGACCTCGCCAACACTGCTGAACAAGCTGCGCAGTTCTTCCTGGCTCATGCTCTGTGGCAGGTAGTTCACAATCAGGTTTGTTCGTGCGTCTGAGTCATCCTCCACCATCTGGTCGCTGTAGCCGTTATCATACAGCTCCGACTGCAGGTTTTAAAAAAAAAAAAAAAAAATCACAGTAAATTAAAGTATGCCTTGATTGGGGTGCTATCAGCTCACTGCAATAAAATGGTCCCAGAGAGAGATAACACCGTCGTACCATTTGATAATATGATTAATAATTGGGGGCTGTGTGACAGTTGAACAATCTGAGGTCACTTTAAGCCCAACATTGTGACTTTCCAGCATTAACAAAACATGTTACATAAACTCCTGCCAGTTAAAGTGGATTAACTGCAACATTAATGCTTGCAGCACCCACCAACACAACACTGCATAAAACAACCCAGTGAAATCAAATATTTGGGTTCAGAGCATTCATATCCAATGCATATGCTTAGCTTTTATGTGCATATATTTTGACACTTACTAGACCTCAAACTTCAATCTTAGTTTTCAAAGCAAAGTAAAGGAAAAAACCCACAATATGATAGCATGATACAATATAGTACAATTGTAGAACAAAGAGATCACATGGCAGCAGTCACCTTTCCACCTGCAGCTCCTGTGGCGCCGTCTCTGACGTCACCCTGGGATGACTGAACCTCACACACCTGAAACAACAACACAAGCATTAAACACCCCCAAAGAGTCTGAGCAGCTGGTAAACTGAGAAATATTCATCTGGTTCAAGATTTGCCTTCTGAAGATTTTAATATTTGCAAAACTGAGATTATATTAGTTAAAGAATTTAAAATAAACTGTATTGTTCTATATTCATTGTAAATTGAATTCTCTAGCCTTTAGAGTACTAGCAGTGGGTTATTAAAAATTATAATTAAGTTTTTTTTTAACAGATAATGTATGGCACCCTCGCAACTGCTGCGATTTGGTGATACTGCACATATACAGCATATGATTTTAATGTGTTCATGTAAACCTAAATATAAATCAATTAAAAGTCATACATTGACCTTGAGTTGGTAAAATAAAATGATATGCAGTTTTGTTTCCAGCCCTACTTTAAATTGTCATGTCACTTCTTTCATCAGCTATCCATAGGCTTACCTTTAAGTACCTGAACTGTCCTCGCCGTAGAGCCATGAGATGATTCAGTGTTTCCTCCACCTGGAAGGAACAAAACCAGACACCAGTGGGTAATGGCACTGACCAACTTGCTTAGATATGATTGCACACTGAGAAATGCCTGATGATGTCTGATACTGTAATAACAAGAGGTACATCTCATCAGCATCAGATGCACATAGCACGAGCAGTTTTGAATTGTTTTGATGATACACAGACTGAAACAATGTATGAAAGAGTACAGATTTATTCAACCATACCTGGTTTATTAACAACTAAACTTCAAATTACCTGTGATTTGATTTCACATTGGAGAAACGGGGTTTTTATGTCAACTGAACGGAATTACCGATTAACAAAAGATACTTAATGCAACACCTCTTAAGAATTAGCATTTTATTTACTCTTGTAAATCGAATAATCAAGCCAATTGTAGTCGATTAGTTGTGGCGTCATCGTTAACACGTGGCCTCCAACCACACTAAAATAATGATTAAAATCAAAATCACAAGTTTTACATAACATCTGCAAAACTTGGGCAGAAACCGTTCTATAAACATTAACTCAACGTGAAATATAGATCTCCAAGCACCTAAAATAAATTCATCGACTTTCCATGTTGGCTCATCCATTATTCATGCACATCCCTAACTACTACACCTCACACAATTAAGCGTCACTGAGATTTAAACTCAGTGTGTTGATTGACAAATCAATGATTCAACAGTGAAAATCGGACTAAATACATTACATTTTGGAAGCGCTAATAGTTATTACAGTGGATCTTCCTGCTAACGTTAGCATGTTGAAGCTAACAGCCACCTGCAAAATAGAGGTTGGTTTAGTCTGAGTCTTAGATCTAAATGACAGATACAGATAAATAGCCCAATATATCGCAACAAAAATTCTTCCGGTTAACCTTTTCTATACAACTCAATGCTAATTCATTAAACAGAGTATTCCGCTACATGCTGGTGCTATCGTCCATCTGGGATGCTGTTAGCACCATGTTAACACAAAGAGGCTAACCGGTTACCACAAGCTAACTGCGGGAGCTAAGATAATGTTAGCTTCATATTTCTTACCTGTAGCTTAGCGATTATTTGACTGCCTGTGTGCAATTGCAGGAAAGCTACCTACAGACCAGTGTTGCGGGTGTTTTCGTGAGTCTAAGTGAATACACCGGGTTTTTTAAAAAAGCATTAGCTTCTCTACCTTTCGGCTCCACCCGAAACACATCGAGTAAAGCCAACTAAAATCTCGCGCTACTTAGCCTAGGGTTCTTCTTCTTCTTCTTCTTCCTGTGTACATCCGGGAGATTACACGCCCTTTGCTCTCTGGAACTCTGCTGCCTCTCGCGGTTGGAATTATATCGCAGGTTGGCAGTTTCCAGAGATGGGGTCAAGTTTGGGCAAAGAAATCAGGGGCACCATCAAATAGGATTTAAGAGGCTCAGTTTGTTGTTTTCTAAAGGTTCCTCACAGCAGTTTGCTCTCAGTCTTTGCCAGCTGGGGAGCCCCTTAAAAAAATATCCCTTGGAGCTCTACCACTTCAATGTCACAAACCATGCAAACCCTAAAAATATAATACTGTGCAGGCAGGCGTGAATCAATATTCTGCTTCCAAATTATTTCATTATTTTTGAGTGAGATTGATGAGAAAGGTGCAAGTTTTTTTTTTTTTTGTTTTTTTTTAAATTAACTCTTAAGGACCCATTGTGACATTTGTATTAGGTCTAAAAAGGTCTAAAAGGGTTGTCTCATTTCATAGAAGAATATTTCAACCCCTACCCTTTGCAGCTCTTTTTCAAGGGGTAGTGTCAAGTGCAAGGGCCAAGGGGTAGGGCTAAGGGGGAGGGCAAAGGGGGTGAATTGGGATCGGGCCTGTGTCTTGACTGTGTTTCCACTGGTAACAGAAAAAAAAAAAAAGTGAGGTTTATTCTTTACATCATAAATATATACAGCCTGTCAAAAAGTTCCACACTGTAATACATTGCTGGACCATATTTAGCTTTGATTAAAGATCACATTCATTGTTCATCTTTTTGATAAGCTAATGCAATGTACCAACATCTTTTGTGGTCAATAGTTGTGTTTGTTTTTCAGCAAGGTCAAGATGGGAGAGTTGGACTGCTGTGTAAATTCCTCTCCATCAAGTCACAAAGATTCTCAACAGGGTTCAGATCGGGACTTGGTGGTGGACAACCACGTGTGAAAATGATGTCTCAGCCTCCTGGAAACCACTCTTTAACAATTTTAGCCTGATGAAAGAAATTCACCAGGACTTCACGTCAGCGACTCCAAACAACTGAGTCTGATTTGAATATATTTCCAGGAACCTGAAGGTGGAAATGCAAACCTCAAAGATTACCAGAAATTCTTGCTGTTCATCCAATTGATGGACTAAAATTGTTTTAGATTTTACTCATAACCTTTTTGCTGCTTGTGACAGACTCATGTGAACATTATTTATTCCTCACTATTACAGTATGTGTGCTAGGGTAGAACTACAAATAAATTTAAAATGTTGTTTAAAGACCCAGTGCTACTTTTGTGGCAGTTCTCAAATGAAGTTTTTTTTCTCTCTCTCTCTCTCTCTCTTTTTTTTTTTTTTTTTTTTTTTAATTTCTTAGTTGATTTATCACCATTTACTCTAATATTATAGTCTTTCTTTTACATTTTTAAGTGGAAATCTGGTATTTTATTGTATTTAATTCACTGATCATGTAGATGTTCATTGAAGCTCAAATTAAAGTTGAGGGTTATTATATCAAAAACACAAAAAACTGAAGAAAATGTGGCTTTTTCAGTAAACTATATCAATAACTAAACATAAAGCGAGTGTGTCCATCCACTGTCATTTATCAAGCTCCATGGGTTTTACTGGTGAATCAGTGTTGTAGAAGAGGACGGTGTTTCCACTGTAAATACGGAGCCTCTGAACGTCCAAATGGGTCAAATCTGATTTTACATCAGTGAATGATGGGCGCTGGTGGATGTTTGAGTCTTTATGGATTAAGAAAAAGTACATGTGTATTTAGGCAGGAAAATATAATATAATATAAAATGTAAAGTACTGAAGGTAAAATGCAGAATGGCTACTTTCAAAGTGTTCTGTTATAAGAGAATATTATAGTTTGTCTATTAATGTACATATAAAACCATTTTAAAGTAGTTCTTCCACTGTGCCAATTTTAGATAGATAGATAGATAGATAGATAGATAGATAGATAGATAGATAGATAGATAGATAGATAGATAGATAGA
>JAPQRP010000020.1:13907772-13917946 GCA_037367295.1 Apogon hyalosoma
GTGTGGTTCAGGGGGGAAATGTAAAGCACGCGGACCCCCCCCCCCTCCCCAAGGGTGATCCTAGTTTCTACACAGAAACCTGCTATAAATACCATATAACATAAACCACTCATGAGCAGGTGCACTGAACCACATCCCATTTATTTATTTGGCTCACCATATTTATGAAGTTGGTGGTTTGATGGGAAACCTGCTTATAAGTGTGATACAGAGGTGATGAAACCACATTTCAACTGATCAGTCATTCCAATCTCAGCTGATCTCAGGTTATACTCACTTTCTTATCAAACATAAGTATAACATAGTTTATTCTGAAATTCTTGCTCAGTTAGAGTCTTTCAAAGTCTATTTATTATCGCTCTATTTATCGTTTTATTACTGATTAATGTAAATATCTTAACAAATAAACAAGAACACCTGTGACAAAACGCCTGCTTCTAATGGTAAGTAACCAAGTTCAATCTTTCAGTTTATTTAATTTCGTTAATTTATTAATTTTTGCATCTTTTAATAACTTTTATTTCATTAGTTTTGATTATCATGTTCGAGTTTGGTAAAAACACCAAACTCTTGTAAATATGTTCAAAATATTCTATCAGTGCTGAAAAAATATGTGATGTGTCTGGATGTTTGTGTCTGCTGTTCAGTTTGTTCATAAGATCGTGTAAATATTTTGGCATTTGTTTGTAAACAACTGGGTTGTCAGTGAGTTTGTCCTCCATCATTGCTGACAGTGTTGATATTGCAAGTTCTGCCTCTTCTTGATTTTGATTGGTTGATTAGAATGAATGGTGTAAATGTTTAACTATTATGTTTAAGTTGTCATCAGCAAATATATTCAGAATCAGACCAAATGCCAGCATTACTATCAAGATGTTTGTTTATGTTGTAAATTCTTCAAATTCAGAGACATTTACATGAAAAATAGTTTGATTTTTCAGAATAGATGTCTGTTTCTTTTAATATTCATGAATACTATGAAATAGTTATAGTTGTCATTTATACCTCCCTAACATCTATATACAGTTACATAAGAAAAGAAAGAAAAAAGTGTTATTTGAGTATTAACATTTCATCAATACAATAAGCATTGTGATAACAGTTATTGTTAATATTTATTAAAGGTTTAAACTTTATTAAGGGTTTAAAAGTTACTATCTAATGTGAATAAATTGTGGATAAAGGTCAAGAAAATTTAGTTGTTTTTTTTTTTCAAATGTTTATTTATTGGCAGTGGATTTTCACCTTTTTGTCCAGCCATAGTAAATAGTACTACCCTGTTAATTATAGAATATAAACTACAGATTATTAATATCAAAATTGTTAAATGTTCAATATCTCCATAAAGTAAACAATGCACATGCAGTAACTGAGGCTGAAGCAGCCTGTGAGTGGAGGCTCACTGGTTTGATTACCCGAGTGGACAGAGAAATTGTTGGCTGATGTACCCTTGAGCAAGGCACTTAATCACCCATTTCCTCCTCAGGCACCTGACATGGCAGCCCATTGCTCCTAAGCTGCCGTGTGGAGTGGGTTCCTGCATGTTCAATGTGATCAATAAAAGTAGTAGTTCAATAAAGAGGATTAGTTTCAGTGTGTTGCATGTTCACATGTACAACACTGACAAGCAAAGATTCTTCCTCTAAAGTAAGTGACAAAATTTTAATTATGAACACAATTAGTAACAAAAGGGTCCTACATGTTAATTACCTGTTAAGTAATGATTATTATTAATCCCTCTTTCTGTTAATGAGAGAAACTTGAATAGGGAATCATTCACTTTACTAAAAATCTAAGCTCTGAAAAAGACACTAGAAGCCATGATGGAACATCTTTATTGAATATGTCTTTTTTTTTTTGTACAAGGGTTCTTGATGTTACAGTTAAAAGTTGTAGTTGTCCTTAAAAATAACTTTTTACACTCTCATACTAATTTATAACACTTTAGTTAGTTAAAGAGTGGTATGTTTCCCATTTAATATATATAGTTCACAGCGTAAATGTTTTGTGCATTTGGTTGATCACATTCTGTCAGTGTGTTTGATGTTATTGAATGAAACATGTCATTTCTTACAGGAGGTCCACTTAGCCTGTGAGACATCCAAGCAGGGAGAAAAACCCTCTGTGCCTACAGTCATGTATGCAGCGTTTTCAAAATTCAGGCAACCGAGTGTCTGCAGCTTGAAGAAAGGAGATGAAGTGGTGCAGACAGAACTGCAGGAGGAAC
Organism: Apogon hyalosoma; assembly: GCA_037367295.1. Lineage (NCBI taxonomy): Eukaryota > Metazoa > Chordata > Actinopteri > Kurtiformes > Apogonidae > Apogon > Apogon hyalosoma. The sequence goes on from JAPQRP010000020.1 coordinate 13,910,000, forward strand.
TGCTGCAGCAGCTGTCTGCACTGTCGGTGGTGGAGCTGCAGAAAGTCCACTGGTGTCTCAGTCAGAAGGTTCTGCAGGACTTCCCACCCATCCCCCCACACTGGCTGAGGTCTTCCAATGCCTCCCACACCACCAAAACCATAGTGAGGTGCTACCAGGTAGAGGGAGCAATGAAGATTCTGACTGAGATCCTGAGACTGATGAAATCAGACTTCTACGAATGCAGGTTCAACATTGTGGCTCCACCAATTATCAGACAAGCTCCAAAAGCTGACTTTGATCCTGAATTTGTCAAAACTCATCGACGCAACCTGATCAGCAGGATGCAGCATCCAATAGATGTCCTGAATGTATTGAAGTACCGCCAGATCCTGAATGCTGCAAACAAAGAGGCCATCAGCATCTTTGCAGGTCTTAAAAACAAGAACCGGGCTCTGGTGGATCTTGTGCTGAGGATGGGAGAAGAAGCCCAGAAAATTTTCTGCCAGGCTCTGAGCCAATCAGAGCCTTTCCTGTTTCATGACCTGGATCATCAGCCAATCAGTGACAAGGTTTCATCAATCATTACCATTGAAGTAGTTGTTTCCTACAAATAATTATCAAACAACTGTGAATCATTGGGAATGTTGCAATAAAGGAATAAGGAACAGGTTTTGATTGAATATTGTAGGCTCCATAATGTTCTCAGATGGCAGTAGGATAGGGTTGGTTACGCACGGCAGTAAAAGTGAAGTACATGAAACAAAACCTTCAGGATGAAAAAGACAGAAATTAAACTAGTGGTCGTGATTATTTATAAGAAACAAGGTTAAGATTTTTTTTTTTCAACTGGGCAAAACATAAAAAACTTATTTTTCTGTCTTTTTCATCACAGAGGACATAGGTTAAATAAAGCATGTATGACAACACCTTATGTCTACCCTTAATTACGTTATATATATTAATTCAAACCGAAAATGTTATGTCACATAACCTTCTAATTTAGCAGTTCATTAACTGGACTGATGTCATTATTTGTGGATAATGTGTTGTTCTCATTTTGTTTCCCCCACAGAAATCCCCCCTTGCAGAGATGATTGACTTCTTGGTTTCAGATGAGTTTAGAACTTTCCAGTGGTTGATCACCTGTGACATGTCTGAAGATTATCATCAGCTACAGCAAGCAGACAGGCAGACCACACAGAATATTCTGGAAAAACACCTCGGACCTGAACGGGCCACAGATTTAGCCCAGCGTATCCTGAAGAAGATCGTCCCGCTGCACTGTGCGTTGTTACAAACACAATTCTCACTTCTTATACTTTTAACTACAGATTGGAAATGTTAGGAATTCAGTGATTTTGGTTCCATTATCAATATCACTTATTCAATTCCCAATTGATTCTCTAATTGATTCTCATTGGAACAGGGAATAAACTACAGTACAAATAGCGTTGTTTGGATTAACTCTTTAATGTCAAATATTGTAGGAGCTATTTGTCTATTTGTCTATCTATTGTTCAAAGTTATTTTACTTTTTTGTTTAGTAATTTAGAATTTTTTGCTAATTGTTTATTTTTGATCATTTGCTTTTTTGTTTGTTTATTATTAGAATATATTTTTTGACTTTCATGGTTATTATGTTCATTCTTTAGTATTTACCACCTTTTGTTTTATTTTTCTTATTGGTTTAAACTGTGGGCACCTGGGCATAAATAGGCAGCAGTAAGGGAGACCAGCATGCACCTGGGTGGGCCTATGGCTTTTTACTGGCCGTGGCTCAGGAGGTAGAGCGGGTCGTCCAATAACCGAAGGGCTGGCGGTTGAATCCCACTCTGTCCCAGTCATGTGCTGTTGTGTCCTTGTGCAGATGCTTCACCCTCCTTGCCTCCAGTGCTGCTACTCACACTGGTGTATGGATGCACATGAATGTTCGGTGGTGGTCAGAGGGGCCGTAGGTGTGAGTTGGCAGCCACGCCTCTGTCAGTGTGCCCTAGGGTAGCTGGGGCTACATATGTAGTTTACTACTACCAGAGTGAGAATGTGTGAGTGAATGAATAATGGATCCACTGTTACTGCTTTATTACCAGTCAGTCGGTTGGTCAGTCGGTCAGTCAGCCTGGATGACAGGATGAGCAGGAGAGGCAGCAAATAGACCTTAATTGTCATTTGCCAGCAATACCTGAGAATAAAATGCCTGAAATACATCTATGGCATGGACATTATGTTTTTGACTGTGTAAACCACAAACCCATGGTGCATCTAGTAGTTATTTGAGGTATGTTAAAGTCTTAAGTTCAGTCACTTTTAAGTTGGTTTAAATTTGATGACAAATAGTCACTACGAATATGCACAAATATTTTGCATTCAATTTGAACAAAACTCACAAAAGTATTAGAGGGGTGTGAGAGCTCCATGCTGGAGCCTCTGAGTCTTATTGTCATCTTAATGCAATTATACGACTTGGAGATCATTCATAAACAATAGTGAAAGTGGGAAAAACCCTGGGGATCATAGCCTGGATCAACCAAATCTGTCTTCTTTTTTGAAACACAGTAAGAGACCACTGGAGTCTGTTGGTACTAAACAGTGGAGGTGGAATCACATGATGTATTTATATCATACCTCTGCAGGTCTCGGTGTGGAAAGTCAATCACTACTGTCGGACACCTGGATTCAAAGCAGAGAAGAGATGAAGGCTGATGCAACAGTGGTAACAACAGAAACACACAAATCCACCTGTGAATGTTTGTTTAATGTTATGTTTGATCATTGGTCAGTGAATCCTGATGACTGCTGTCATGTCTGATTGGTTCAGCTTGAGATTACACCTGATGTTCATGAAGATGGCGCCCTTTTCAGGTATTCTAATAGCTTTAAATGTATCTACTAAAATATCTACTTTATCCGTAAATTAAAGGGAAATACAAGATTTTCATGGAAAATACAAAATTAAGAGGAAAATATTATCATAAATGGTGATAAGTCCAGTAGGAAAGGTTACATGTTGGGAAAAAATAATTTGGAATAGTGGTAAGTGTTAATGGTTTAAACAAAGGAAGAACAGACTGAAATTAATCATAGACTAAAAACAACCGGATTAGGAATGGTCACAACATAGAATCACATCTTCAGTCCTTACTTAATTCTGCATCTATATCCAGTCAGTACAAAGACAACAGATTCACATGCAACAGGGGCCTGTTGTGGGCCTCTTCAAGAGTCACACGTGATCTGATAGGTTAGGCCTGACCACACCCCTCCCAAGAAAATAGTTATATAATGAACTATTTTCTAAAATCTAATTTAAATAATATTACCAGCTTATTAGTAGATACACTGATGCAATTTTCAGGTGAAAGATTATGATATTTTATGTATTATTGGTGATTTCATTAATTTTGAATACAGTATCAAAATAACTACTTTCTACCAAAGTATTAACCTGCAGTGTGGTGTTTTATTTGTGTGCAGGCTACGCCATCCGCAGGCTGCTGCGATTCGCTGCAGTGTGACCAATTTGATATTTGAGGGCGGCGGTGACATCATCTACCAGATGGTTCCATGGGACATGGACTTCCTGTCCTCCAAAGGCCTGAGACCAGCTGGACCGCTGTTCAGGTTCACTCTGCTGACAGGACACTTCCACCAACTCCACCTGCCTCACTGCCAGATGACTCCAGGTCAGTTCATCATCGTAATTGCAGAATACAAAAGTCCAAGTCCTGGTCATAAACTGGGATGATGCTCTCAGACCCAGAGCCAAGATCAGCAGTAATAAATAGCTAACAGCTCAATAAATCTTTTATTTGTTTCCTTCTCTTATACAGGTAGATGTTAACATTGTGTTCACCTAAGTCTGTGAAAACTGCAGAAGTTCATGGTGTGTGTTTATATTGCTTTGTGACTGTAACAGGGACATCTTGTGCTAACTGTGGAGTATCCATCCAACATCTTGTTATATCATGTTATCATATTCTATTCAGCTACATTGTTGAAATCCCCATACAATGTAGGGAGAAAATACAGTTTTAAATTGGTTTCTTATCAACACTATACCAGTCATATTTCATTTGAGATTGGCTTTGAGACTGGTCCCACTCGCTGGCAAAGGTAATCTCACCCTTGAAACCATGTCAGTATGTTAAACTTGGCTGCCATAATGTCATTGTTGTGTATTAAATGTGGTCTTAGTTGTACCACTCAGTACACTCTGGTCTCAGATTAGATAGTCTTGACAACACTACACATTTCAATTCTTTCATTTTCACTCATAACATAGGTGTAGGTTAGGACTCGAAGTTGACTGATCTTAAGAAAATTGATTGTAAATTGTTACTTGGATGAACATCAAAATCAGAATCAGCTTAATTTGCCAAGTTTAGCAAACAAGGAAGTTGACGCCAGCTCAACCTTTGCTTTCACGTGGTTTAGAGAAGTATATGTACAAAAAAATATAGAATAAAGAATAAGAATTTTTTTTACAAAACTGTACAAATAATGTGATACTAAACAGTAAATGGAACAATAATGCAAGTATTAAAACCAATAGTGCATCATATGAGGACAATACTGTGTGGGCAACCAGACGTTTTCACTAACCACTATGTTGATACAGAGAAGAGACTGAGTGAATATCTACAGGTGAATACTTTTTTGTGTGTTTAGTGTGAGAATTAACCCAAATAAACCCACAGCCACCGGCAACCAAAACCATCTACTGATCTAAAATCTTTAATAACTTTTGATCCACTAATCCTATCTGTACATCTAAATAATTGTTGTAAAATGCAGTTTGTCATCTTTTCATGGTCATCAGATATGACCCATTTGGATGCTCCATAAGATAAATTCACCAGTAAAACCCAAGGAGTTTGATAAATGACAGTGGATGGAGACACTTGGTTTATACTCGGTTAATGACAGATTTTACTGAAAAAAAAAAAAAAATCACCGTTTCTTAAGTTTTTTTCTGTTTTTGGTATAATAGTCCTCAAATGTAGTCTCAGCATTATGATGAAAGTACAATATCAGTAAATTAAATATAGGAAAATACCTTATTTTCACTGAAAAACCGCAAAATGCAGAGGATAATTTTATAATAAATGGTGATCATTTAAATGTAGAGGAAAACTAATTTGGAACTGCCACATAAGTAGCAAGGGGTCTTCATGGGTTAATGAAACAGTGTGTTAAACCTCATTTTGGTGATTGTTTTGGGTGTATTTCTGTTAAAACTGTGTTTTCCATCCTGAAGGTGATGGTCAGTGCTCTCTGTCTGTAGCACATGTGACCGAGGACCGGGTTGACTTCATCCCACCTGTGAACGTGACTGATCATCACGTGGTCGTTGGCATCTCCAGCTTCTCCTGCCTCGGTTTGGTGACTGAACAGGCCTGTAATGCTCCAATCAGAGGGCTGGTGCTGCTGTTCTCAGAGCTGTCTGATAATCCAGAGGTGGATTCCTCGCTGTTTGTCCTGCTGCAGCCCAACAACGTTCCCATCAGTCAGGTACACAGGACCATGGAGATACTGGATGTCAGCTAAAGTTTATGTAAAGGAATAAGAATGGTAAAAGTACTAGTTTGAAAGAAAAAAAAAGTTAAAAAAAAAAAAAAAAAAAGAATTACATTTAGGTATTTCATGAGGTGTAATCCAGTGTTGGTTGAGGGCATTTGAAGGGCTACCTGTTGAAATAGTGCCCTTGGTGGCCTTTTCTTAAGATATTTATCACCATTTATTATAACATTATCCTCTGCATTTAGCATTTTAAAGTATAAATCAAGTATTTTCCAGTATGTAATGTATTGATCATGTAGATGTTCATAAAAGCTCATTAAAGCTGAGCGTTATTATATCAGAAACAGAATATTGAAGAAAATGTGACTAAACAGAGTCCTTCTGTAAAACCACGCAGAGGGTGAGGGTCATATCTGATGACCATGAAAAGATGATAAACAGTATTTTACACCAATTATTTACATGTATTGACAGAATTAGTGGATCAACAGGTATTAAACAGTTACATCAGCGGATAGTTTTCATCATCTGTGGCTGTTTGAGTCTGTATGGGTTAAACACATCATCATTGAGTTCACATTTGTTTGTCTCATTTCTTCATCGCTACTGTGTCCAGACCAAATAATAAAGCAGTAACCAGCTCAGTGATTTAAAGAAAACAAATAGCATGAAGTTTAAAATCAATCAATCAATCAATCAATCTTTTTTTTTTTTTCTTGGTAGTTCTTCTGAAGAACTGAAAAAGTCTATTGGATGATAGATGAAATTTTTTTGAAAAAGCTAAACCAGTCCAGTTGAACCAAGAAGAACTACAAAGAATGATGCCCTGGGCAAATGAGAACCTACACAGACGATCGATTGATTGTATATTATGTATCAAAGTAATGACACTTTACATGTAGAGCTCGTCAAAACCTGACTCTCAAGCCAATTGACAGAACCCAACAGAATCCTCCAGGAGCAAACACTTTATAAGAAACCATTTCTAAGAAAAAAAGTAAAGGTTTTGAACTGGGAACCATCCATTTTACCCACTGAGTTGTTTTCCTCTTAGACTTTTAGAAGTTAGGATCACTACAGGGATTATTTTTAATTTAGCAAAGTCAATAAATCCCAGAGAAAAGACAGCATTGATAAATCCAACCTATAAGCAGTACTGTCCACATATATTATGTATCAATTTTTTATTTAAACAATTAAAACACATCACTGAGGGTCCCTGTGCTAATGGGTGATATGTACCTTCTTTAGGTAACAGAAGGGAACACTGTTACTGATAATGAATTTCACTTTCTTCCATTTCTTTTTGTAAGTATTTTTTTTTGTTTTGTTTTCCGTATTCTTTCAGGTGAGAAATGAATGGAGGAAACGCAACAAGGCAGAATACGTGGAATCTCCCTGTGAATGCGAGCTGATCCCACATCAGATGTACAGTCTGAGTGGACAGCCTGTCAAACTCATCCAGCCTGAGGTCAGATGAACTGATTTCACATCTTTATTCAAAACATAGTCTGCTTTAACAGAATATTAAAACTGCAAATGAGCTTTATTTCTGTCAGTAATAGATTAGTGTGACTAGCTAACGGTATGTCAGTGTTTCACTTTAAACTTTGAGAATTTTTATATTGATTTTGCTGTTTCGCTTAGTGTTGGTGCTGTTCCATTTAGTCACAAATTTTACCTTTAAACCTTGTTAAAATATACCCCAGTCATAACAATAACAGTCATATCATGGCTTTAAGTTTATTTTCATCCACTGTGGTTAATTTCAGCCAGTTCATCTTTTTTTTTTTTTTTCTTCAGCGCTCAAAGTTTCTGAACTTCTCAGACTACAGCAGTTTCTTTCCGTCATTTGAGGTGCATGTAGCAACGGAGGTGAACAAAGTCAAGCTGCAGCTGACAGCTCAAAGTCCCGCTCACAGTTTGATTGGCTGGTTGTTCAACTCCAAAGAGACAGTGGTGTGGATGCGCTGGATCCAGATCCAGAGGAAAGGTAAAGAATCAGATGCTTTATAAAACAAAAAGCCTGTTCACATGGGGATCAGTGGACCTAATTTCACGCCAAGATGAAAATCATGCTTCGGAAACAACTATAGAATGTGTTACAATTGCAAATGTACTGAGCTGAACTTGGGCTATGCCAGTATATCTGTTTGTTTTTCATTTGGTCTGAATTATCTCACCTTTTTTTTCCTGCAGCAGGTGTTCCATCAGTCTGTGCACCAGGTAAGGAGCAAACCTTAATTTTCTTAAAGTTAGGCCTTTAATGTCATATTAGTTTTGGTTCTTGAACTAGTTCCATTTAACTAGACCAGTGGTTCTCAACCTTTTTTGGCTCGTGACCCCGTTTTAACATCACGCATTTCTGGCGACCCCAGACATTCAAAACTGAGACTTTTTTTTTGCTAAAATTAATTTGTTTTTGATCATGTAATAGTTTGCTATACT
>JAPQRP010000020.1:13939069-13951839 GCA_037367295.1 Apogon hyalosoma
TGAGCTATTTTTGTTATTATCATTATATTTGTCCAAACAAATGTACCTTTAGTTGTACCAGGCATTAAAATGAACAAAAAATGGAAGAAAACAAGGGGTGGTCTAATATTTTTTTCAACTGCAGATACTTGTTTTAAGGTGATCCTTGGGCTGTTTCAAAATTGGACTGGACCATACGTTAAAGGTAGAGAATTAAAATAATTTAGAGTGTTAAGTCATGGCAAATGTAACGATTTAGTACAACTATAAATACTGGTGTCAGGATTTGCTTTAACTTTGACTGATCGTAAAGATGCAAGAGACTGTTTTATGGTTTTGTTCGGTATAAATCTGCAACACATTATACAGTAAAACCTGTCTGTCATTACATTAAATTTCCATTATGTAACAGATTCTGTATTTGTCAAAATTACTTACGTTATCGGGCCATGACAATGGTTTCTTATGCCCTCAAGAATACTCGGAGGGGCAATATCTTGACAGAAGTAATGGGCTGAGTCTGTGGTCAGTCTGAAGTAGCCGTCAACAAGGGACACAAATGAAAAAGCTTCCTTTAGACTTGGGAACTTGGCTTCCTGTAGAACAAATGAACAAGAATGATGATTGCTTCCATAAAGACAGAGGTAACTATATGAGGCAGAAAAATGTAACTGGTTACATGTAAAATGTTTCTTTTACCAGACATCTGTCATCTCTGCGGGTTATTGTCACCATCCTGCTGTCTTGTGGAACATTTTCATGACACACTCTCTTAATACTGATGTCGATAATTTCTTGGAAATCACAGAAGGTCTGCCACTCCTGAAAGAAAAGAATAGAGGCTGATTAGAGCAGTTTCATTCCCAGAGTGACACTTTGTAAATTGTCATTTGTCATACGTGTCAAATGATATAGTGAGCCAGGTCTGAAGAACAAAAGAACACGCTAACATGGGTATTTTTCTATACAGATGTTTATTCATACATTTTTTTTTGTTGTTTTTTTTTTTTTTATTCTGCCCAAGCAATCTAACATTTGACTCCAAACTGGTATAAATTCTCAGACAAACCATTGTTTCTGGTAGACCTACAGCTGTAGACAATACTGGATGTAGCATGAGGAAGCTTTAATCTGTCATGAATGTGGGCATCAATGACAGTTTAAAAATTTGAGTTAAATAAAGTATTGGTTTGCATTATCAAGGTGGAGTCAGGACATTGTATGGACTTGGCCATAACGTCAGTACCTGCCAAAATGATCTGTGCTGACCTCAATCCACTGCAGGTCATACACTGATTTATACACCTGGATTTGATGTTTTAGGTGCAGCCCCATCACACAAAGTATTAATGGACATGACCAAAATGGAGTGTAATGCCAGAGTTTTCCAATATCGCCATTTTCCCTGTCCACATGAATATGCAAAAACTGGAGTTTTAAAAAGCTAATTTTTTTTTGCCTTTTAATGACATTTACATGAGGACAAGTTGCCAAAATATTGAGAAAAATATCTGTTTTGCTAAATATCTGTATTTGTGTGAACAGGGTATAAAGCACTTATACTTCAGTATGAAGAAAGGAACTGAGGATAACAGGTGCTTAATTTTCCACTTCAGTTCAATTCAGTTCAATTCAATTCAGTTCAATTTAATGTAGTTCAATTCAGTTCAGTTCAGTTCAGTTCAGTTCAATTTTTATGGAATTACAGGTGCTTCAGTCTGACACATATCTGAAATAGAAAATCAACCTTCATGACCTGGTCAGATGGTTTGAGATTCAATGTTCCAGGCTTTTTTTTTCTTTTTTTTTTTAAGGATAAATAACAAAAAGATGATCACAGAGAAGTCAGGCAGATTTTTGTCACGCCAGAACCTGAGTACATCTTCAACCACTCATTCTTACCATGACATCATCCGGATCACAACTTTCACTGGTTTGAATTCCAGCTTCTCCGGTGACCTGCAGACGAGTGAACGATGATTTTGACTCGGACGAAGAAGCATTCACTTTGAAGATTTCCTTGCCCAGAGACGGTTCAATGTTTGCCAGTTCAATCAGATACTTGAGTTTTAAGGCGCACTCGTCCACTGGGCAGTTCCCAAGCTTCTTTAAGAAATGCTTGAGGGTGTTTCGGATTCTGTATCGATCCAAGCGATTTCGCCTCTGAATGTCGTGACGATGTGACTTAGGAAGGCACGATTTGTAGCTGAAAAAGAAGTGTATGTTATTGTTATTGGATTGACCGGATACTTCAACCAAAAGGATATACTTCACAACCGTATCCGCATTTCAGGTACAACATTCTGACAAACTGCTACTTCTTCTTTGGCACTTGTTAAATTTAAAGCCCGACCCGTGCTACATGTCTCTTTGAGCAAACTTCCTGTCATTCCACCAGGCCATGAAGGCAAAAGGTGTGAATGGGAAGGAAAAGCTTAGAGACCAGTCAGTGGGCTAGATGGCTGGAGAGTGGGCTTGTGACCTAAGGGTTGCTGGTTTGATTCCCTGGCCTGGTGGAGAGTTTTTGGCTGATGTGCCCTTGAGCAAGGCTCTTAACCCCCATCCCCCCCATTTACTCCCCGGGCACCTGATATGGCGCGCTCACTGCTCCTAGCATGCAGTTTATGTGATGTATGATGGGTTAAAGGCACAAGACAAATGCTGGCGTGTGGTGCATGTTTACATGTGCGACAAACTACTACTGACAAAATAAAGATTCTATTCTATTCTGTTTTAACTTGCAGTGTCATTAAAGCAGTCACAGTAAAAAGGGTTTTGACAGTGTAGTGAACGGTAGACAGTAATTCAGTTTCTGTAGTTTGCATATATGTATGTACCTCCTATTGTTTCCTTCTCGGCAGTTGACGCAATAACAGATCTTTTAGCCGCTTGTGAAAAGTCAGAGATGTTTAGGTCTAAATTCTTCTGTCAGTTAGTTTAGTCCTGATTTACTCGTTAGTGGCAATATTAATCTTCCACAGATCCAGTTATTAGTGCCTCACTTAACTTACCACAGTCATCTAGAGCATTAATCACTGTGTTAATCTGATAAAACAAAACAGTAACATTTTATATTTCATGTTTGATAGCAGTTTAATGACTTGTATCTGGTAACTTATGTTAGGAAAATAAAATAATCAGGGGGTGTAATTTCAAACATTTTGATGAACAAACTTCCTTGATGGTAAACAATATTCACATTGCTGCTAAAATATAAGGTGGTAAATGAGATTTTAAACTTTTTGTTTTGTTTTGTTAACTTAGTAACTGATTAGCATGCACCTTTTGTAATATAGAATATATTCTATAAGTACAAAATGAATTAGTCAAGTCTCTGGTTCTTTGCAAGACAGTTCTTATTGAATGTGAGTAAATAAGTGTGGACTCTAGTGAGGTGTGTTCAAGCGTTCAGAAAGAGGGCAGTTGTGGCTGTCAAAAATGATAGAGTTAATGAAAATTGCAGAAGGTATCCCACAAGGTTGAATCCTGGGGCCTGTTTTGTTTACTCTTTATGCAGAGACACTGATTCTGCTGTAACTGATTATTCTGTCCTGTACTGCAAATACTTTACATTAAGTTTTAAAGTAATTTCAGCATTGGTTTATTAATTTATGAGTTGTCTTCACTAATTATAAACTACTTCTTAAGCAGGTAGATTCATCTTTTTCTGTAGAGATAAAAAAAAAAGTACTGATTGTGACAATCTTGCCAGCTCTACTAGAATAGACATAGAAAGACACATAGTATAAGTGTCACGTAGTTTGAAGTTTTAATGTCATGTTGTAAACTTGGCGAGAAAAAACAGAAAATGGTTGTTGAGGTAAACTATCAGTTTTGGATTATGGTGACATCATTCATGTTTCAACAGCAACTTTTAGATGTTAAACATTTATCTTTATTATGCAAAATTAGTACTGGTGATTGCTACAGTAACTATTGTGAGCTCTATATTTATGTCAGATGTGCAAATATTAAGGCACAATAAACACTTTGCAGAAAAATGTTGCCATCGGGGAATTTCAAAATGTTTTTCATCACGTTATCCGTCTCGCAAGTCATATTAGCTGTTTGTTGCATTGTTTTTGTTTTATTATGACAGCATGTATTGTGTATGTTCGATCATCACTGTTTATTGTGATCATGTGAGTATACTTTCTGCTGTACTTGTGTTGCAGCATTCACCTCATCACAGAATAGTGTACAACACGTCTGAGTCCAAATAAAAGTTAAGCAAATCAATTCATTGAAGTATTAAGTATGGATACCAGGTGCAAGAATACAGAGTAAAAGTTTAATACGTGATCTCCAATCTTAAACTCGAAAAAAATCTGATATACATTACGTGGATCTGAACAGAAGCTTCACAAAGTGTGGAGATCTTTCTTAACCTTTTCTGACAATTCTACGACATATGTACAAGACCCTTAACAAGTTAAGATGTATGTGTCTATGTAATACTCTGATGTGTATTTTTATTTATATCGACAGTGCCATATTGTATATGCATACAGATCTGGTGACAGCAAGGGGTTTGGGAGGGTTAAGTGTTTTGTTTTTTTCTTTTTTTATGTGTGTGAATACCTGTGTGCATTTTGTATTTTTTTTTTAAATTCAATAAACGTATCTAAATAGAAATGTTTAATATGACATCTGAAAATAAAACATGCTGTAAACATATTGTATGTAAATACCTGACGGTCTTGCAGAGCTCCCTTACACTCTGATGGCGCTCTTTAGCCATTCTCCACAAGTCCAGCACTGCCAGACCGAGGCACTCTTCTTGGGCACTCAAAGGTGGAGACACTCCAGCCTCACTCGCAATGAAGTCATTCCTCAGCTGTGTGCCAAAACAATCAGTGACATACTTTTTAATACATGGACAGTAGATGTGCTGTTCTTTTCAGTAATTCACTGAAACTAGCGTGTTCTAGATTCTCTGATACAGTTCATTCCTTTACTTTTTTACGTTCTTGGTCAATTCCACTGGCATTTTCAGTTGAATAACCACTCAGCTGGCATGTCTGTTTCTGCACATGAAATTTGATACCATGGAAACACGGCCCTATTATTTATCTGTTGCTAGGTAACCTATTCTATTGATGATTCTATCATTCTGGGCATAGCAATGTTATTTTAAGGCTATTGTATTCCAAAATTACTAATATCTCCCCAAATATCAGTCCTATCAATTTGCCATTTTCACTAGTCTGTTCCTTGACCAAAAATACACAAGTATTCCAAACTGCAGCACTCAGCTCTTCCCAGATTTTGTGTGATGCCCGAGACACACACACAGTCACAGAGTCCACACAGAGTCCACTTCCCTTTTATAATATAGACACATGCTTTTAAATTTTACCTGAGCAAAAAAATAATCGATGACACAGTAGTCAAACACAGGACTGATTCTGTCTCTGGTCAGACTGTAGCGATAAGATGTTCTTGGTCCTTGTCCATACCAGTTTCCAAAAAAGAACCTTCAGAAGAAAAAGACGATCTCAGCTTAAAAACATGCAAATTGAGCTCATTGTGTTTATTGTGTTTTGGAGGAGTTGGGATTAATATATGTTCCACTGAAGGTGACTTTTGGATGGTTTACCCTTTTTATATTTCCAGCACTCTCTAAAAAAATTCATTAACTTTCTGAAATCAGACATACAGCCACTGGTCAGGATTTTTTTCCCATTCTTTTTACAAATACAGTCAATGGCCACTGTATTAGGTACACCCGTTCAATTGATCATTAGCATCTAATAAGCCAATTACATAGCAGAATCTCAGTAAATTTAAGCATGTAGACAAGATCATGACCATCTGTGAGTGTGAGCATCGGAGTGCGGAACGCAGGTAATTTAAAGGACTTGAATGAATGGGAGTCATTGTCTTATTATTTTCAGAGATCAGAGGAGCAAGACCAGAGTGGTTACAACAACTGGTTACAATCGGTGTATATAGAAGACCATTTCTATAAGCAGAGTAAATAAACTAAGGCTACAATTTACATTAGGTAGTAGAAGAATGGAGAATATGCTGCCTGGTCTGATGCTTCTCCATTTTTCCAGCATTATTCAGACTCTGGGGTCAGAGTTGGGTGTTACCAATATGAAAGGTTGAATCCATCCAGCCCTGTATCAATACTTCAGGCTTCTGGTGGTTTTATGGTGTGGGGGATATGTTCTTACCACATTTTTGGTCCTTTAGTACCAACTGAGCATTGTTTAAACACCACATCCTACAAGTGACCATATCCATTCCTGTATGACCAATGTGTACTTGTCCTCTAATGGCTACTTCCACCAGGATAACACACACGTTACAAAGCTCACATCATCTTAAATTGGATTTTTAAACATGACAGTGAGATTACTGTACTCAAATGGCCTTCACAGTCACCAGACTTCAATCCAATGGAGTACATTTGCAATACAATGCATAGTTTCATCCTGGATGTGTGACGCTCTTGTGTCAATGTGGACCAGAACCTCTAAGTAATGATTCCAGCACCTTGTTGAGACTCTACCATGAGGAATTCACCCAGTTCTGAAGGCAAGAATGGGTCCAGCCTCTTACAAATAAGGTGCACCTAATGAAATGGCCAGGAGGGCAGCCGTGGCTCAGGAGGTAGAGCTTGGGCAAGACACGTCACCCCCTTTACCTCCAGTGCTGCTCCTCACACTGGTGTATGAGTGTTTGGTGTTAGTCGGAGGGGCTGCTCGGCATGAATTGGCAGCCACGCTTCCGTTAGCCTGCCCCAGGGCAACTGTGGCTACATATATAATTTACCACCACCAGAGTGTGAATGTGTGAGTGAATGAATAGTGGATCCACTGTACGCGCTTTGAGAATAGAAAAACGCTATATAAATCTAATCCATTATTATATTTTGACTACCTGCCATGTGGAGAACTGGAAATCTTGAATCTTGAGCTTCATCATGAAGCAAAATTTAAATTCTTCAGTGCTGTTCTTTACCTACCTGACTCTGAAATGAACTTGTAAGTTTTCATCTGTGTTGAACATGTGTGATGGAGGATACCAAAATGAGAGGTCGGAAGAAGCCAGCGCAAAAAGGCTTTGGTAGACTGGCAGGATTCCTGGAGAAAGAGGTTAAAAAAATCACTACATGTCAAACCAGATTTGATTAACTACCTCTAGTTAGACTTGTGTTTTGATGTAAAAACCATACCACATTGCATGGCAGCTTGGATGCAGACATTTTCAGCAGAGATTTGTCCAGATGATATGTGCATTGTAGTTGCATCCTTTGTTGTAGGGAAGAAGTAGAGGTGGATTTGCAAACTGGGACCAGTACTAGAACTGGACCTCTGGCTGCCTCCCCGGTCTCTCATGACCAGAGGGGCTGACTCCTCTTCACTCAGATCCATGAGGACGTCTAAGGAAAAAAAGCAATAGGTGTAGGTTCTTTTTCCATGAGTTACAATAGAAAGCTGATACATTAACCCATAAAGACCCAGAGCTAATTTTGTGACAGTTACCAAACTAATTTTTCTCTATATTTAACTTTTCTTAGGTGATTTATCACCATTGATTGTAATACTATCCTCCTTATTTTGTGTTTTTTCAGTGTAAATCATGTATTTTCCTATATTTAATTCAGAGATCACATAGATGTTCATAAAAGCTCAGATTAAAGGTAAGGGTTATTATATCAAATACAGAGAAAACTCAAGAAAAAGTGACTTTTTTAGTATAATATATCTTTAACAGAACATAAATCAAGTGTGTCCATCCACTGTCGTTGATCCAACTCCATGGGTTTTACTGGTGAATCAATGTTGCAGAAGATGACAGTGTTTCCATGGTAACTACAGAGCCTCTGAACGTCCAAATGGGTCATATATGATGACCATGAAAAGATGACAAACTGTATTTTACACCAATTATGTACATGTATTCAAAGGATTAGTGGATTAACAGGTGTTACACAGTTTAGATCAGTAGATGGTTTTTTATTGCCAGGAGACGTTTGGGTCTTTATGGGTTAAAATGACATAATTTCAGGAGTTTTAACAGTACAGAAAAATATTTGGCAGTTTGTGGGAAAAGTTTCTGGAAAAAGTCATTCAGGGTCATGTTTCCCACCAAACCTATGAGTGAGTCTTGAAAGTCTAAGTGGTTACATGTTTGGAGATCTGCCGGAAACCCCCACAAATTTACATCTGACATTTAATGGTATTTAAGAGGATGTGTCAGATGAAACTGCAAAGCGTATTCTGCTCTGAATCAGTAACACAATCTATAAAACACATGCTATTTATAACACATGAACTTTGGCTAAATATCCTAGATACATATTATATTTCATATTTTACAGTTAACAGAACCTGGATCTAGTAAACATTAGAATAACATTTTTTAAAATACATATTATATACACAGTTACCTGTTAATATATTTAATTTTAAACCATTCACTATGTGATCTAAAGTAGAGAGAAGCCTGTCAGAAATAAAACACAGAACAATCTCTTTCTACACATTGTATTTTTTGTAACATTAGATTGTAAGCCATGTAAAAACAGCTTAAAATATTAAAAAAACTAATGATACCAAATAGTATTTTGTTGATAGAAGGGCATTTGTCCAACAGTTACCTTTATATTTGTACAGTAGAAGTCCTAATGTCGATCATTTCTTCCTGTCAAACAGAACTTCTGTCTGTAACTTCAGCGTTGTGTTGATCTGTATGTGCTTTAGCAGGAAGTATTCAGTAGCATTTCCTGTTTTAAAACAGCAGATGCAACTCTCACCAGTTCCTTGTCTTCTTTTTAACCCATTAACATGCGAAGACATAAAACACTAAACAAATTTTGTATGATACAGACAAAGGTTCATTTGTTTTACCACTTACAGGTAGCTAGCAATGGAGGCAATCAAAAAACTAAACATTCGAATTAAAAACTATAAGTAAATGTTTACGATTGTCAGTGTAAACTGTATTTTCCTTTTTGTTGCATATCAGTCGGCTTTATGTGTCTGTAGGTATTTTGTGACAATTCCAATAAAGCTTGCTGTAAACATTCATCAGAACATGAATTTGAACATCATTAATCATAGCATGTTCATTTGTGATTCACAGGTTTTAATAAAATTTCTCCTTCAGTTGAGAAACAGCACAAACTAAGTCATCTGACATTACAGGAAAAGAAAACCAGCTGACATCTGAGGTTTTCATGTTCAGCACTGAAAGGTTTATCAGCTTCCTGTTGTAGCTGAGAGAAAACCACCTGCATGGTCTAAACTGCCTGCAGTGTTTACTATTACCACTGCACTTCTGTTCAGGTCCATAGAGTTTCTGCTTTAAGTTCAGTCAGACCAAAGATTCACTACGACGTCAGCAGAAAACTTGCAGATAGTTGCAAAGCACTCATCACCAATGCAACTAGACAAGACTTCTGCATTTGGAACTGCTTTGTTGAGGCTGAATAGAAATTGTAGCATTTTATAATAATGAATGAGGGCAGTGAAAGTGAAAGTAGGTCATTTACAGCTTGGTGTAAGGAAGGAAAATGCATTTTCAAAACAGGATTTCAGCCAGGGAACACTATAAAATATTCTACGACATGTACTGAAACCAACTACTGGTCGTTTGACAGGCAAAAAAAAAAACAAAAAAAAACAAAAAACCACAGATCTTCATGAGACTTGGTAACAATAAAAATGGGCCAGGTTTGAGGATGAACCCAATCTATTCAGGAGAAAATATTTTTAAAAAAAATGGGCTGGAATGTTTTCACTCCCTTTTCCCACTGGAGAGCAGTTGATAAACATATAAATTAAGACCTGTCACATAACATTATTCTTGGATTCTTGCCAATTGTTTTGTGACAATTCAAATTGCTGCTTGTTTTCGTGCTTTCCAACGTCATGTCCGACTTTGAGTGTTCCAAATCAGCGCCGGGTAAACCTCAAGAGTTTTTCATTTCTACTCAGAGTGCCTACCTCAAAGTATTGACTCACTTAACCCCCATAAAAGTTCTGGAAGATTGTCTCTTGGGGTTGGTTCCTGCTGTGGACACATGCACCAATGGCCCCGGCCCCGTAAAATGACCCCAAAGTTCCTGCAGTGGAAATGCAGCTACTGTTTGGAGATCATCCTAACATCACAGCAGAAAAAATCTAAATCTTACCAAGTGTATTTTTCTCATTTCTAGTCCAAATATCTCATCGCACTTAAAATAAGACATAATCACCTAAAGAGGAACTTGTCCGTGAGATATAAGAACTTATTTTTAGATAATAGATCTGGAAAATCTTGTTTCAAGAAATCTGACCAAGATTATTTTCACTTGTTCCATTGGCGGATTTTTGTTGCTTGAATTTTTAAAAAAAATTTTTTTTAAATCTTGAATTAAGACAAAAAAATCTGCCAATGGAACAAATGAAAATGATCTTTGCTTCAAGGAGGAAAAGATACAAAGCAATAATAACAAATAGAATTTTATATTGTGATAAATATCACAATAAACACTTTTACTATGTATTTAGGGTTCATTTTATTTATATTTTTATCTATCATCACACAAATGGTCGAACATTGATTTTTGATCCAATCTTTACTTGTTTTTATTCTATTTTTATATATTTACACTATGTTTGAAGTAGCTCTTTTTCAGTTTTTACAGTTTTTAATCTTATCTTATTTTGTTTTTATCTCTTTTTTCTCATTTTATCATCTTCTTCTCTTCTCAACTCATCTCATCTCATCTCATCTCATCTCATCTTATCTTATCTTATGTGTATACTATTTTTATACATTTTCACTATGTTTGTGTGAAGTAGCTATTTTTAATCTTCTTTTTATCTTTTTTAAATCTTACCTTGTCTGACCTTATTATTATTTTTTTATCTCATCTTTTCTCATCTTTTTATTTTCATCTTATCTGATTTCTTTCTTTCTGATCTTAACTGATACACTAGTAACACTTTATCTTATCTTATCTTATCTTAACTTGTCATAACTTATCTTATCTTGTCTTAACTTGTCTTAACTTATCTTATCTTACCTTATCCTATTTTATCTTATCTTATCGTATCTTAACTTGTCTTAACTTGTCTTATCTTATCCTATTTTATCTTATCTTATTTTAACTTGTCTTAACTTATCTTGTCTTAACTTGTCATAACTTATCTTATCTTGTCATAACTTGTCTTAACTTATTTTATCTTAACTTGTCTTATCTTATCCTATTTTATCGTATCGTATCTGAGCTTATCTTATCTTGTCTTAACTTCTCGTAACTTATCTTATCTTAACTTGTCTTAACTTATCTTATCCTATTTTATCTTATCTTATCTTGTCTTAACTTGTCGTAACTTATCTTATCTTATCTTATCTTATCTTGTCTTATCTTATCTTGTCTTAACTTGTCTTAACTTATCGTATCTTACCTTATCCTATTTTATCTTATCTTATCGTATATTATCTTGTCTTAACTTGTCTTATCTTATCCTATTTTATCTTATCTTATTTTAACTTGTCTTAACTTATCTTGTCTTACCTTGTCATAACTTATCTTATCTTGTCATAACTTGTCTTAACTTATCTTATCTTAACTTGTCTTATCTTATCCTATTTTATCGTATTGTATCGTATCTGAGCTTATCTTATCTTGTCTTAACTTCTCGTAACTTATCTTATCTTAACTTGTCTTAACTTATCTTATCCTATTTTATCTTATCTTGTCTTAACTTGTCGTAACTTATCTTATCTTATCTTGTCTTAACTTATCTTATCTTGTCTTAACTTGTCTTAACTTATCATATCTTATCCTATCTTATCTTATCTTAACTTGTCATAACTTATCTTATCTTATCTTGTCTTAACTGTCTTAACTTATCTTATCTTACCTTATCCTATTTTATCTTATCGTATCTTGTCTTAACTTGTCTTATCTTATCCTATTTTATCTTATTTTAACTTGTCTTAACTTATCTTGTCTTAACTTTTCATAACTTATCTTATCTTATCTTGTCATAACTTGTCTTAACTTATCTTATCTTAACTTGTCTTATCTTATCTTATCTTATCTTATCTTATCCTATTTTATCTTATCTTATCTTGTCTTAACTTGTCGTAACTTATCTTATCTTATCTTGTCTTAACTTATCTTATCTTGTCTTAACTTGTCTTAACCTGTCTTATTTTATCTTATCTTATCTTAACTTGTCTTAACTTATCTTATCTTATCTTAACTTGTCTTAACTTATCTTATCCTATCTTATCTTATCTTGTCTTAACTTGTCTAAACTTATCTTATCTTGTCTTAACTTATCTTATCCTATCTTATCTTGTCTTAACTTGTCTAAACTTATCTTATCTTATTTTAACTTATCTTATCTTATCTTATCTTATCTTAACTTGTCTTAACTTATCTTATCCTATCTTATCTTATCTTGTCTTAACTTGTCTAAACTTATCTTATTTTAACTTATCTTATCTTATCTTATCTTATCTTAACTTGTCTTAACTTATCTTATCTTATCTTATCTTATCTTATCTTATCTTATCTTATCTTATCTTATCTTATCTTATAGTATCTTGTCTTACTTTATCTTATTTTATCTTATCTTACTTTATTTTATTTTATCTTACTTTTTCTTATCTTATCTTATCTTATCGTTTTGGCACCTGTTGAGTGGCAGCCTGTTACGTGCAGCTTCTATGCTGTCGTAACCAAGAAATTTCCTGTCATGAGATTAATAAAGTATCTATCTATCTATCTATCTATCTATCTATCTATCTATCTATCTATCTATCTATCTATCTAT
>JAPQRP010000020.1:13978729-14004933 GCA_037367295.1 Apogon hyalosoma
ATATGAAGTGGAAAAGAATAATCTGACATCATCCTTGCCTCTGCTCTCAAATATTTTGTCACTGAAAATGCATTTTGAATGTCTGAAATTAACTATCTTTCATTTATTTAGTGTCCAGATAAGTATCAAACTGAAAACCTCAAACTAACAATTACCTAAATAAATTAATCTGAATAGTACTATTTTGTAAACTGCCCTGACTAATTAGCAGAACCAGTCAGCCTGTCTCTAAGAATTACTTTAGTTAATTTGTAATACTTAGAATATTACTTAAAAAGAATAAAACAAAACTATGCTAAGGCATTATGTTTGGATGAATTTTTTCTGTGCTAACCCTTACTGTGAAATATTTGTTTATGTCATTAAGTTCCTGTCCGTCTCCATTATATGTAGATATGAACCTCACATGGATATTCCAACAGATGTGGATACAGAGTCAGACAGAATATTCTTCACTAAAGCTGTGGCTCAGTTCATGGTGAATTTTTAACTGTTTAACATTGGTTTAAAATATAGAATTTACGCATTGTATTTGTAGCTATTAATAATCTACTTCCAGTTATTTTGTTTTAACTGAAAGGGTACCTCATTTCAGGCTACAAAGGCTCACATCAAACTGAACACCAAGCGTCTCTATCAGGCTGATGGATATGCAGTAAAAGAGATGCTGAAGATCACCTCGGTGCTGTATAGTGCTATGAAGACAAAACAGATGGCCCTGGGAGATAGAGGCGAAGAGGACAATAACAAGTTTAAGTTTGACCTCGGGTCCCGGGTGAGATGCAGTATTAACATTCAATTAGCAATTTAAGTAGTAGTAAGTAAAATAACTTTTGGCTGTTTCATTTGCTAGGACTAGAGGCAGGCCACTAAATATGAATGCAAGTGGTAACTGTGTTGCAAATTTTCTTTTTGTTTTTTTGTTCACTTCAGATTTCAGATCTCAAAGCAGCTCGGCAACTGGCGTCAGAAGTCACGTCTAAAGGAGCATCTTTATACGACTTACTGGGAAAGGAAGTGGAACTAAGGGTAAGGATTTACACTGGCCTCATGATCTCAGCTGTCCCATTGTAATGCACTCTTTGAAAACTCATTTAACTGTCATGCAGTTAATGCAAAGGATTCCTCTTTTGTTTTAATGCTGTCTACAGGAAATGCGAACTGCAGCCATTGCTAGACCTCTGGAAATCAATGAGACTGAAAAGGCCCTGAGAGCTGCCATCAAAGAAGTTTTGGTATGTATTCCTGCTGGTTCTAATCAAATGTATATTCGTTCTTTGCTTTTACTTCAGTTGGGATTTACATTCAGCCTGCTGTCCTTTGTGTTTAATTTTCAAGGAAAGTGTGGAGAAAACCAAAGAAATGCTGAGTAACGTTGTCTCAGATGAGACCAGTCTGGATGCAAAGATAGAAAAAAAGAAACAGGAGCTGGAGAGGAATCGAAAGAGACTTCAGACTCTTCAGAGTGTCAGGTATGTTCAAAACCAGTAAAAGAAGGCTGCAAACATTGTAACAGAAAAGATTCCGTTCTATTTTATAATAATTCAAAGTAAGCCTATACTGAATGACACTGTTCTACATTTATGCATACTTCATTTTGTAGGTACATTTAGCTCAAAATTTTGCCAATGAAATTACCCTACTATAGGACATTTTGCTATTTACAAAGTTTTCATTCAATATGTTTCAAAGGAATTTCTTTATGGATCTTAGCAGAACAGTTTTCTTCTGTTTTTTTCTGGTCATTATACAACCTTCAGAATACACCACTTTAACTTACATTGTATGTAACTATGTGTCTTCATGGCTTTGGCTTCTTGTATTGAACTTACTAAACTGTTTATTGTCTTCTCAGGCCAGCATTTATGGACGAATATGAAAAGATTGAGGAAGATCTTCAGAAGCAGTATCAAACATATGTGGAGAAGTTCAAGAATCTCTGCTTCCTGGAGTCTCAGCTGGAGGAATACCATCGACTTGAACAGGAGCGGTTTGAGGTGCGTGATGTCTGAGGATAATATGTAAAATACTGTAACTTATACTCTAATATAATTAAGTATATCATTACTGCTAACCAATCGTCTTAGTTATAAGTCATCCATCTTGAATGTCTGGAACTTGCCCAGTAACTTCCGTAACCATCTCCAGAGGTCTCCCAGATGAGAGATGAAATGTTTTCAAAAGGGCAAAACAAGTCCAGTTCAACCTAGAAGAACGATGGGCAAAAGAGAACTTACACAGACATAACCATCTCTAGAAATACATTGTTTATACATTTTAGCCAAATTGTTTTATAAAATCGTCCTTTGTTAAAACTGCATTGAAAAAAAAAATATGTTTACCACGACCTCTCAGTCTACACATGCACTGACGATAAATAAGACCAGACTGTTCATAAGGAATGGGCTGCCATTAGAAGACTCAGACATGACCGAATCGAAGTGATTAATACTCCTGATTATACTGGAATAGTCATCACTTTTCCACATAGGAAATAAGGCTGAGGTACTCATTCATAAAAGTCCATATGAATGATTCTAACTTTCTTCTTTTGGCCCATGACTGTTTTCTTTTTTCTTCTCCTGCAGGAAGCTGAAAACACAATGAGAATGATGCAACACAAACTGAGGGAGGAGGAGAGAGACCTCATGAGGAGTTCCTGTAAGACAGCCACTCAAAGCAAGTCAATAACCATATATTTCTGAGTATTTTATGGCCTTACACCCATGTTCTCCAAAATATATTTCTTCCAGTAAAAGAGGAGGATTCTGATATGGATGTTCCAGATGATGAGGGTTCAGACAGCGACATGGAGGAGAGCCGTCCCTCTAAGCCACGCCCCACCCGAAATGGTATCATGGCAGGTACGCAGACATAGAACCAACTCTATTCCATCTAACTAGGCAAAGTTATCAAAGTTTTGAATTCATCATAGGTAAAAAACTCAGGAGCTTACTTCCACCGTTCCCCACTCTGATATTTGCTGGGAGTTTATAAGTTGTCACACATGCTTTAAATTAGAATCGAAGTTCACTGCGATTCACAATATTTCATTATACCTCAATTTAGCGACAACAGCTTAACAATGAGGATGAAAAATGGTTATCATTGTTAAATTTATGTCTGTTTTAACAGGAAGAGGAGCAAGATTCATCGGAAACATGCAAGGTGGTGATAGTGATGAGGTGAGCTTCTATCACGCCATTATAATTACAAAATCATTTCCTTTCTTTACTTCCATCGCCCAGATGAAGCCAACACTTCTCTATTTTGGATAAAATGCAGTTAATTTTTGAAGTGTCCTCACATTACAATTGTGTCACTGTTGTGTGATTTTCTCCACAGTTTATTTTTCTGTTTTAAGGTGCCTGGTGATGTTTTCTTGTCGAGCACAGGTTGCTTTAGTGGTCACTCTCTTCACAGTGTACCATTCAACCTTTTGTTACTATTAGCGTCCTGTGTTTGAAATCTGTTCAGCTTCTCATTCCTTTGAGTTTCTATCTTGTACTCTTTCTCTGCTCTTTCTTTGTGGCACATTTCTATCATAAAGCCCTCTTTAGCTGTTTCCAGAAGGTCAGGTTCTCATGCCAAGAAACAACGGAGAGGAAAGGTTTGTGCAGGACTAAGGTCTAATAAACACTTTAATTCTCTGTGTGTTAAATGGAAAAATCCATCCTCACATTCTCTGACACTGACAACGATTAGCCTGTATTGCTCATACCAAATAACAGACGACAAAAATGACTTAACCATACTTTATCTACAGACAAGCCATAAATTTCACTAAATCCTACTTAATTTATAACAACTTCTAGGCCTGTTTTTCAAA
This sequence comes from Apogon hyalosoma, assembly GCA_037367295.1. Lineage (NCBI taxonomy): Eukaryota > Metazoa > Chordata > Actinopteri > Kurtiformes > Apogonidae > Apogon > Apogon hyalosoma. The sequence continues at coordinate 13,982,559 of JAPQRP010000020.1, forward strand.
TACAGGCTGTTGTGTAATTTCTAACATTGATGCACATGGTTTTCATGTTAGTAGAAATGGTTTGGATGGATTTTACTTTAAAATAGACAAATAGTTAAAAGTGTCCTCGTGTTGTCTTGTTTCAGATAGTTCTTTTTTAATTCAAGGAGTCTAAAAAGTTTGCATTCACCTGGTAGATCTTGTACAACACAGCAGCCCTGGTTTAAATCTGGCTGTGGTTCTTTGCTGAGTTTCATCCCTTCTGTCTCTCCCTTGTCTTTTCCATGTATCTCCACAAATACACAAGAAAATACCAATAACAATAAAATAATAATTTAAAAAAAGAGCTTTCGTTACTGTTAATTAGGTCCTCTGCTCTGAAAATAAAAGTTGATATATTGAATCCTAACTCACAAGTATGTTCAGGTTTTTGTGTTTTTAAACTGTCCAGTGTGTCTGCTGTTTCAGACTGACGACAGTGAGATCGATGTGGATGAAGATGATGAAGAAGATGAAGAGGGTGAGGAGGACGAGGAGGAGAGCAAAGACTTGGAGGACGATAGTTTGGAAGGGCCAATGTCCAGGGCGGCTCGTCCCTCCAAGGGCGGCCTGAGACCCCCTCTGCTGGAAGAGAGTGACAATGACTTCTGAGTGAAGGATGAAGAATACGCACAAATATACTACGATTCAGTTAACATTCATGAGCAGTTCATATTTCAGCCATTTAGAAATACACCCTATGTGTTGAATATGCATTAATTACAGTCCCTCATGTTATTTCTGAACACAAATAATCATTGTGGTTCTTTTATATAGTTGCAATTATTTTTTAAATATTTGTTTGTCTTAATAAAATATGAATAACTTACCTTTATGTCCCTTGAGTAATGTATAACATCATTTGTGTGTGAGTGAGTGAAATGGACTGCACTAGTAGGAATCGTAATGCATTTTATGGAAAATATATTTATCAAAGAAGTGTAAAGCAGCCTCTGATGTGGTAAAAGCTTCATATGCAGCCACTTAACAAAAGTAGATAAGGTTTATTTGCTTTGTTCAAAAATATTCACCTAATTAGAAGTTAGAATTAACCTTGTGAAAAAGATTTATTAAAAAAAAGTTTGCTTTTGAGGACATCATGTGTTACCCTAACCAATTATAACTTGTAGATATGTTTTAAGGTGTTATATCTTTGGCAATGATTTTTAAAAAGGACTTAAATAGGCAAAAATTTAGTATAACCCTAACCCCCTGTACAATATTCAATATCAATATAATGTACCATATTCTGCTGTAGTGGAGCACAAATTAGTTGTTGTTTTAAGCAACTCTTTACACAATAAGTCAGTCAAATTAATAAAAGTCAAATATGTTCATAAACAAATAGTTTAACACATGCAAAGAAAACACCAAAGGGTTTATGTTAAATGAAAACTAACACAACCTTGCAATTTGAACATTTCTTTACAGATAAATTTACTGTTCTGAGGGATAACTAAATTCTTTCATTAAAAATCATGACAAGCGGCGTTTCTTTCAAAAACTTATATGTGTGAATGTGAATGTAAATTTTTAGCATCTTAAAACTACAATGCAGCCTTTCTACCGGCGAGCGGTTACGTCATCAGAGTGCGCCATGTCTTCAGCGACGCAGAGGCGGTAGCAGATGCCTCTTCGAAACAGGCTACTGTCGTCTAGTTACGACTTTGTTTTCCTCTCATACTGGTATGTGTTATTGTTTTAACTTTTGTGTGTAGGCTTCATTAGTACCTTACCTAACCCATGTGAAAGTCAAACAGAGATAGCTGATCGGGTGATTAGATTGCCAGTCCTGTTTATCAGGCTATCACCAGCTAGCTGATGCTAACTAGCTACACTGAGAAACACAATATTTTCCTTTTTTTTCCTCCATATTTTGTAGGATTAGGCTAAGAGTGGCTTATCCGCTTTGCAAACTGGCACATTTGATAACGCGCAATTATATATCATGATTAATACAGTTATGTCGTACGATTATATAAATTAAATTATTCTAAGCTTTTACGACTAAATTGTATAGTTAGCGTTGTAATGCAGCAGATCATGGCCCATACTTCCCACTGCTGGTTTGTTGTACATTTACAGTTCAAAGTCAGTTGAATAATTTCAACTTATTAAAAAAAAAAAAAGATTAAATGCTGAGTAACACTTTGCTGTTATTTAATTTTTTGCTTTACTGAGCATCCTTCTTGAAAATATGTCATCAGTGACTCCCTTGTGACTCGTCTCCTGTCTTTCTTTCTCTCTTCAGCTGACGAGTGGCTGTTGGGATGCCAAAGAAGTTCCAGGGTGAGAACTCCAAGGCAGCCACTGCCCGAGCCCGCAAGGCTGAGGCCAAAGCAGTGGCAGACGCCCGCAAGAAACAGGAGGAGGAGGATGCTCTGTGGCAGGAAACGGACAAACACGTACTCAAAAAAGAGCAGAGGAAGGTGTGTTGTTTCTTCACGTGGTGTCTTGTTTACATCTCAGACGGTAACTTAGTTGTGCCACAAACTTTAACCCGAACCCAAGCAGGATCTGTTGTTGGAATTCATTTTCTGATACTTGTGGTTGCAGACAGTTTACTGGTATTTTAAAAATATAAAAAGGAAGAAGGACCCAAAAAGTTGATGCTACTAGTACTGTTATTTTAGTAAAAGATAAAGATTGAGATTTAACAAAACAGTAATATCTGAGTGTACTGTTGGTTACACACACACATATATATTCAGAGGTCTAAAGTGTAAATGACATTAAGTCCTAATTATTCACATTTGGAACAACTGTGTTGTATCAGAAGTCACATGGAACTAAGTACAAAGAAAAGTATGAACCTGTGTATTGTAAGGTGGATTTACTTAGGCTCTACTTGTGCATTGACTGGTGATATTTGATGAACACCTGTGAAGTTTGCTTGCTAAGGATTGCAAATGATTCAATACATGTGTAAATGGAAATGTTACAGGTCTGGTTGTTTCATTCTTTTATAGGATGATAAAGAGAAGAGGAGACTGGAAGCCTTAGAGAGGAAAAAGGAAAACCAGCGACTTTTGGACGAGGAGAGCGCCAAAATAAAAGGAAAATCTTCAAAGGAAACAGGACATGGAGGAAAAGTGACTCGTGCCCAGATTGAGGAGGCACTTCAGAACGAGCAACACCAGCAGCAGGAGCCACCAAAAGGTAAAGTTGAGTTTAGAAGGACCTTATTAAAATCCCAGCTGTGTCAAATCCATTAAAATGTCCTTCATCATGACATTACATTGGTCATGTTTCAAGTTAAATTTCCTCTCACAGAAAAGAGCCACCTGGAGACTCCACTGGAAGAGAATGTCAACAGAATTATCCCAGACGAAGGAACTGTGGAAGCCAGAACAATAGAAGATGCCATTGCTGCACTCAGGTTTTCCATTTTAATTGAAAATTTTTGTGTCCTAAATGTTTTTGCATGTTTGTGGTTCACATATTGCTATCAAAACTAAGTTACACAGGTGCTGTAAAACTTGAAAAAAAACTCATAACATTCTTTTGTCTCTCAGCACTGGACCAGAAGACTTGGACCGACATCCGGAGCGGAGGATGAAGGCAGCATTTGCTGCTTATGAGGAAGACAACATGCCTCGTTTAAAAAAGGAGAACCCCAACATGAGATTGTCCCAGTTGAAACAACTGCTAAAGAAGGAGTGGATGAAGTCACCAGAGAACCCCTTAAACCAGCGCTTTGCCACCTACAATTCAAAGTGAATGCAGTCTTTCCCCACATAATATCATTTGAAACAGTCTGCCTGTGCACATTGGAGACTAACATTGGAAAATTCAATTATTTGAGGGTGGCTGTGACAGATTTCACCTACCACCCATCTAGAACAACCCAGTCCATTACCAGGGGACTTGGCTTTGTTGATCCATTTACTAGCAAGTGGAAGGTTATTTTCACAGCTGCTCATGATGTCTGTGCATGTGGTATCAGAAGACATCCAATACATTAAATTACTCCTTTTTTCTAGCACTTCCAAGAACGTGGGAGGTCAGATGTTTTGAGAGTAACTTATTAAAGTTGACCACTCAATCATCAACAGCTCTCTTGCTCTTCCTTGTCACAAAGTGCTTGAATGAAATCAGCGACTGACAAATATTGTGCCATATCCTTCTGTTGTGTGATGCTTATTCGATACAGAAGAAGAATTCTGAATTTTACCTGTATTTGTACAGGTAAAATTCAGAATTATAATTAACTTCACTGAGGAAGGTAATTCTTCTGTACCTGCATTTAAGAAATGTTTCCTCGCTCCTCATGAAATCATGATAACTTTAAAATGGCTGTGACTACAATGATTTTATTATTATTTTTATTTTTTTATTTTTTTTTTACCTTTGAGGTATTTTGGAAAGTGACTGTTTTCTTTCAAATGAGATGTTGCATGAGCAGAATAGTTGGCTTTGAACACTGAAACCACTGTCACCAGGGATTAAGTGTTGATGTCCAGTGTTCATTTAAGGTATCTCACAGTGTTTTAGATTTTGAGAAAATACATATTTTGTATTCTGTTGATTTGCAGAATGAGAACTGAATAATTTAGATTTGCTCTTAGAAATTAACAAATTTTTCCAGCTTAGAGGGTTTTTTTTATATTCTCCCTGTGAGCAGGCATATGGGACTTACTTTATTTATAAAATCCTCTGTACATAATGAGAAATGAATGACTGCAGAGATTATATTGTCTCATTACCTTCAGCGGTAATTGTGTGTGCTGAACCACAGTTGGTAGCTCTCCAGCCATGTATATTCCTGATAAACGGTAACTGATGTCTTAAATCTTTTGTTTGACTCAGATGGTACAATTCTTTTCCCACCACATAAAGAAACTGACATCAGATTTTGTCAGAGGCTTAATGTGCACTTTCACTAAGAAGATCATTGTGATGGCCTTATAACTGGCATGTAAAAGAAGCAAGCACATTTTACTGACAAACTAGAAGTTACTGAACAGAGAAAAAAGGTTCCAATTTTTATTCAGAAATGTAAATATACTGGTTTTGAAAGAGTCTGATAATCATTTATGTGGTTGACAGCAACGCTGGTCACTCATAAAGGTTTTCTCCACCACAGCAACATTCACACATTTGGCTGCTGAGGCAGCAAGCTGCAGGCTTTGTAGATGTGCCTCACGCTACAGGAGGTGGAGAGACTGCAAACAGATAAAACCATGCTGTAGTAGCAGAAAAGCCAATTACTTTAATGGAAATGTGGTTGTGAAATATTAGAGCAATAAGGTTTAAATGTAGTGTAGGATGCTTCCACTGACCCACATTAATTACAGCATATTTAGTGTTACATGTTGGAAAATGAGACAAAATGATTACAGAATGGAAAAAGCATATTTATCTGATGTGTGCCCACTCACTCACACTTTTTTTTTTTTACCTAGAGCAGTTATATTCTTTTAAAATAGCATGCAGTTTTTAACTGACGCCAGAGAAAATCATTTAAATCATGGTTAGATTTCAAACTATGAAGAGATGAATTACTCAAGTCTTAAATGTTAGGACATGCTGTATATCTTGTCACATAATTGTCTAGATCTTATAGAAAACGTTGCGCTTGATTGATTCATTCATTCAAAAACAGGTTTAAAAATGGCCACTTTTGTTCAGGCAGACTCTTGTGGCGGAAGAGATAAGAGACTCTGCAAAGGCCTTTGAACCACAAAGCTTCAATGACCAGTTCAGCTGACCTTTTATTTTCCACTTAGAATTAAAAATGACCCATTCTTTTTCTTTTCCTAGCAACCAATAAAACCAGTCCACTCTCAATTTATAGTCATCTCTTTGAGCGTATACCTGTGATGTTCTACCTTAACACTCTGGTCTGATGTTGCAGGTTTTTGTTTTTCTACATCCTCCTAACCTGTCGCTGCCCCCTCCCACTCCAGTTGCATTTGCATGGCAACCTTTACCAGGCCAGCTGCTCCTGCCCTTTTTCTTTCTTGATGTTGAATCTAATCATTACTTTCAAAGGAAAGCGTCTCCAAAGCACCTTTATTAAGTGTATGTACTGGGAGGAGGCAGGCCACTGCCCAACACCCACTCAGCGGGTTCTTCTTCTCAACAAGTCTGTTCTGCAAACTGGGAGCAATCCCCATGACCAGCATTTACAAGGAATAAATAAAGGAAAACATAAGGTAAGGGGCACCTCTGTTTATCTGAATTTTTTTAAGGAGAAAATACTAAAGATTCAGCTTAAATTTTGAGATATCTGCCATTTGTTAAACTCATAGCCAAGTAATGAAGCTCATACAGTATTTGTCATTTCCTTTGAATGCTTAACTTTACATAAATTATGCACTAGTCAATCAGACAATTTTTCCTTTCAGATCAACAAATTTAACACTTTTCTCTGTAGTAAAGCACACTGTATGCATGCTGGCAAGTACCAGTCCAACTAAAGAAACATCAGGGGCACAAATCATGTTGGTTTTTGCAATAAAAACATAGCTTTCTAAATATGTGACTTTGTTTGCTTCAGCTGTGATTGTACTTAGACTGTAGTTACCTTTCTTTGAGTTTATCATATAATCTATCCAGAATTTGAATGTATTCATGGATGTAATTAGAAATGATAAAAGTGGACATAATTATTGAGTTTTTAATTTGACCATTTTAATAATAACATCATTGACACGGTTACGAATAACTGTAATAACACCCAACACAAATCTAATATTTAACTTTGTTTCTCAATTAAGATACTGTGAAGTGACGCATCAGATTGTGAACTGTATCGACTTTACAAAGCCTTAATTTTAGAACCAGGTACACACATCAAATATGGCCAAATCGTTCATTCCACCCCCTACGTAAAATGCATCAACTAATAATGTAGGACTGATGTGTATGATTTCCTCAGTCTTTCCAGTGGACTAACAGTTAGGGGGGGGGGGGTCACATCTGGTTCTGACAGAATGTTTCAGATCCACATCCAGCTGTACAAACAACCTGGCAACCAATCACTGCTCTTACATTGATGAGGCTGTGGTGAATAAACATTTAAGACTGTGTGTTACATTTGCACTTTAATTAACATTTAATATTTTTACTGTTTGTATTCATTTATTGTTACTATCTGTCTGTAAAACCTGTTTTCTTTCTTGGCGTGTGCTGCTGACCCCTTGTAAAAGAGATCTCAATCTCAATGGGATTTTATCTGGTTAAATAAAGGTCTAATAAAAAAACAAAAAACAAAACTTTAACAGATGGACTAATTCTGTTAAAATTTAGTTACTACTGCAAGGAGCTTTTTTTTTTTTTTTCATTTTGTTTAATACCCAGGCTATGTTAGTGTTTACTTGTCATGTCTGGGTCATTAAAGGAACCCTCTGTTTGCATCAGTGAATGAAAAACATCTCTACAGTTAAATATTGGCTAATATGTGCATACCATTCAAACACATCATCACTTCTGCATGTTCTTCTCTCTTAGGGGCTGTAGACCTGATGTGTGTGTGGTCTCATTTCAGTTCAGTTGTGATGCCATGAGGTTGATTCTGGTTAAACCCACCAATGCAACACGGCGTCTGGACTCAACAGGTGAAGTTTGCCATGAGGTTGACAATGAGCACTGTACGTCAGGAGGGCCATCAGCTCCCACGAAAAGCACCGAGGGCGTTCGGGATCAATACTCTGGTACCTCTGCTGAAGTGTCTCCGTCCCCACAGGAGACGACTCTGTGCTGTGTTTCATCTGTACCCCACGGCCGTTTGAACGGAGTCAGTCCTCCAAGAGTGTCCGCTCAGATGTCTCCTCTGAAAACTGGCAACTTAACATTTTCGCAGCTGAATGATCAAGACTGGCTGCTGCTTTGCGGCCAGGTTGGTACCATAGGGGAGGACTCGACTGCAGCAGGGACACCAGGGACCAACGTAGGTCATCCAAACCACAATGACAGATGTGGTTGCTCCTGTCCTGAAGCACATCAACATTCAGAAACTTTTAATTTTCAGCCTCAATCAAAACAGAGTACAATCCAAGACTGCATCGCCCGAGTTTCAAATAAGCGAAGCCTTTCAACTTCCACACACTCCCAGCCTTTCACTCCGAGCACCCAGGCTTCAGCCACTTGCCATGTTCAACCACAGCAAATAAACCAACAGGATCTCTTGAAATCTTCAGCATATCACCCACAAGATCATTTCATGCCTCAGCACAGTGAGCAAGACAGTCGCAAAGAGCTTCTGCAGCCTTGTAGTCATTTTAAGCACAAAGACAGCATCCAGTCAGCCCGTTCAAACTTATTCAACATTCCTATAAATTCTGTAGATTGTGTTGAGACAAGTAAAAAAACATTATGTCAAGATCAGCCAGCTACCAGCTCAGGGCACAACTGGAGGGAGCTTTTCGGTAAAGAGCCGTTGTTAGTAAAGCAATGCAAAAAGCAAGACTCGCACAGTTCGATAAACGGTGATCAGTCCTGCAACTCATCCGAAGATCCCTCCATCATCCTCAGGTGCCGCCATCTCCCTTTACACGCCAGCCCTCCACGGGTGAAGAGGTCGTCTACACTAGCCAGTAACAAAAGTGTCCAGTCTCTCTCCATCAGCCAGTTCAGTTCACTTGAGAATCAGGATTTAGTGGAGGAAAGAGCAAGACAGCAGCAAAATCAGGTGTGTGATTTTCTTTTTTTTTTTTTTTCTTTGTTACACATTTGCTGAAACCTCCTGAACCTGTTTTAATAATAATGGATTTTAATAGATTTATATAGTGCTTTTCTGGAGCCATTATTCATTCACTCACACATTCTCACTCTGGTGGTGGTAAACTACATATGTATCCACAGCTGCCCTGGGGCAGGCTGACGGAAGCATGGCTGCCAATTCGCGCCTATGGCCCCTCTGACCACCACTGAACATTTATACGCATCCATACACCAGTGTGAGTAGTAGCACTGGAGGTGAAATGTCTTGCCCAAGGACACAACAGCACATGACTAGGATAGAGCGGGATTCAAACCGCCAGTCCTTCAGTTATTGGATGACCCACTCCTCCTACTGAGCCACGGCCACCCCTTAGATTATTCATCAAGCTCTTTTCATGCACGTCACCTCTAACACTTCATCCAAACTTCACTTACAGGTTACTTTAATGGTCTAAAACACAATGTTCTGGTCAAAGGTTAATGTGTGTAATGCATTTTTTAAACACCTTGATTCTTTATTGAAGTGTTATCATTCAGTTTCTGACACTGCAGGTGTATGTGTCAGTAAAATGACCCAATCTATTGCAAGTTGACAAGGTTTATCCAGTTATAACATCTATATATTAAAAGCCAAGTGGCCTCTGTGTGCATACATGCGTGTATGTATGTGTGTCTTGTGATTCAAACAAAATCCGGAAAGAGCTTGACTGCTGCAGTTTGTCATACTTATGTATTTTTGGTCAAGGAACAGACTAGCAAAAATGGCAAGATGATAGGACCAATATTTTGGGAGATATTAGTCATTTTGGAATACAATAGCCTTACAATCATGTTGTTATACCCAGAATGCTTTGGCATTGACTGCTGGACAAATGCAGTACAGTATGCTCAAATACACAACAGCATAAAAACTATCACATCTAGAACTTGTGGATCCCCACAGGTCAACGTGCTAGTTTTATAATAAATGTCTTTAGAAAAGAAGATGCTCTGTCCACTGAATCACAGTGAAAGATGTATTGACTTTGCATTGACATCGTAATGCAGCAACTTTAACATGCAGAAGCTGAGTTCTAGATGTTCCCTGAATCTATCAAAGTGTCCAGTTTCATTATGATCGGTGGATCAGTTCATCAGTTATTCTGCTAACACAGATAGACAGGACTGAAAACAATACCCTGATTTATTCATACACAGTGCAATCACAGTACTTATGTTCTTTATCAACAGTCAAGATTCAAGATTCCTTTTATTGTCATTGTACACACAGAGCATCCACAACAAAATTCAAAACAAAATTCAAATGAAAATTAATACAATCCAGCCCGTGAGTGTTAGAGCAAAATATAAATTCTTATTGTGACTATTCTTTGCATGTGTGATAAATTCATACGTGTCCTGAATGAATGTTTTACTTTGCTTGTGCAGATAAACACTCACCTCAGCGGATCCCTCTCTAAACACACTCCTCCACCCTCTGACATCACAGACACCAGTGACATAGGTAATGGCGACGCTGTGCGACCGCTGAGCAGCCTTGGCACCATCAGGTCCAGCCTTGCAGATCTTTACTCAAGCCAGCAGCCGCTTCAGCTTCTCGAGGATGCCTTCTCCAAAGTTATCAGAGAAGATTCCAGTAAGGCCAACAGCGAGAACCTGACAAGAGGAGAGGAAGGGAGCACACCACCCAAGAAGACCAAAGACATAAGTTACAGACTGGGTCAGCGGAGAGCTCTTTTTGGGAAGCGCAAACAGTTGAGCGACTATGCATTGGTCTGTGGGATGTTTGGCATTATCGTCATGGTGATTGAAACAGAACTGTCAAGGGGATTTTATACTAAGGTATTCCTTTTCATTCTTTATATAAAATACAGTAGGTCACATGTGAAACACTGTGTGGACAGGATCGTTGATTTGCTTTTACCTGAACCACAGACCAACACTTCATGGGGTTCTATGCAGAGGTGGGTAATCCCAGGTTCATCAAGTCAAAGTCCTGTCATGTATGGGTTCCAACCTATTCACTGAACTAGCCCATGTTGATGTGCACAACTCCTCGTCCAGGTAGATGGATGATTAGTGGAATCACCTGCATTAAGTGAACAGGTTGGAACCAATACATGGCAGGACTTTGACCTGATGAACCTGGGATTACCCACCTCTGGTTCTATGTAGTATTAACATTCAAAACTCTCAACATACAGCAGGGGAAATCACATAAAAGAACAAATGTATGACAACCAAAACCAGAAACAAATCAACACTATGTCTCCACAGACTGTATCACTCACTGAATGAAGAATAAAGTTCATTGTTTACACACATGTAGTGTGGTATCATCAAGTTTTCTTAAAACATAAACTCGTGGACTGTTATGTTGACAGTCAGTCAAAATATCAGTGTCTTATAATCCTCATGTGCTGCATCAGCTGATAGTTTACATTATAGCTCTGTTAGCTTAGCTGTGTCTGTGTTAGAAGAAAACAGTCACAGTAAAATTGCAAACCACCTCACATTTCTGTACGGTTTGTGTTGTCAAGAACCGTCAGTTTAGCCTGAATGTAAAACCAACAAACAGTTACGAATAATTAGTGCTGTCAAACGATTAAAATTTTTCATCAGGTAATCACAGGGTTGCTGTGGATTAATTTTGATAAATCATGATTAAATATCATTCATTTTTGGTCTATATTAATCCTGTTTCATTTTTTGAAAGAGCATAACAGACTCAAGAAAGAAGGCAATATATATGCACTTAACATGTTTATTAAACGCCTTCAACAGTTTCAACCAAACAACTTGAAACAACTGTTCCGTCTTGGGTTTTTTTTGTCCACATATTTCCATCCAGAGCCAACGCACCATTTAGTGTCTTCCATCTGAATGGGTTGGTTCTGCTGCCTGTCACTACCGGATCAACTGCCCATTTGTTCATGCGCGACGCTAACTCTACTTGTACAAACTGCCCGAAATGCATTGGCAGAGACGTTCAGAGTCATTCTGTGCTACAGATGGGTCAATTGCGTTCAAATTTTTAATCAGATTAATCATGATGATGGATTAATCTCCATTAATGCCTTAATTTTGACAGACCATCTAATAACATAACATAACTCTATACTTTCAAAAGCCTCATACTCACATAAATGCTACGATTTCAGCATCAAACTCCATTCTTTTCATTTAGAGCTGTGTCCAGTGGTGAAAACAACATCAGTGCTTCCAGCTTTCATCACTTGGTCACTTTCTTTGACTCTACACATTGTTTCTTAATGGTTTTTACCCTCGGCCACACTGGTCGCAGGGTATTGTCATCAGTTGGTCATTCGTCTGTCCAAAAACTTTGCCATGCACTGATAAGTCAGGCCGAGGGTTATCAAGTGCGCGCACATTATGTTTACTCTATCTTGTCACTTTCAGATGTTTTGGTTAAAGGCCTTGTGGAGATTGTTTTTCTCACCATGGGAGACCAGCAGAGTGGCTCACTACTCCCTCTAGTGGTCACATAAGAAATCCCCCGCCCCTCAGTGTAAATCCATTCAGTTCATATCTCTACAATCCAGTACATTAGACTCTTCAACATTTATTTTTATTTACGGTATGTTTAGGTCATTTTTAAAACACTTTAAAGTAAAAATATTACATATGTGCCCTTTAATATGACCCAGTGGAATTCACTTCACAGACATCAACCAGACAAAGCTCCTACATATGTTACACTTTAAAATTCCATACCTTTGCCAAGTCCAGGCTTTGTGGTAGATTTTTTTTAGACCATTTTTCACATCTGAGTAAAAGTACATCATAGATATAGCTTTTTATGAGATAATTGAGAGGTTTAAAATTCCTCTGTTGACATGTATTAAACATACATTATATTCTGACTGTGTGTGCTCTGTTCCCAAATAATTGCTAGACTACTGTAGCTTGGTTGCACTAGTTGTCTACTGTAAAAACACTCCACTTGTACACTGTGATCAGTTCATTTTAAGACATTTTGAACAGAGCAGTATGGAAAATGTAGTATTTTTCCATACTCACTTGTCTTTTCCTCCAGGTTTCTTCGTGTTTTAACAGACGTCAGTCACTATATTCATGTTTTGTCTCCACTGTCTACAGGAATCCATATGTTCTTATGTTCTGAAAGGCCTGATCAGCTTTTCTACTCTCATTCTTCTTGTCCTCATTGTGATGTACCATGCAAGGGAAATCCAGGTATGTGATGAGCTCTGATTAACTTGTAGAAATAACACAAGTGGTTTTCCTTTTCCTTTACTAATCAGTATTACATTTAGAGCTTAGTTCAGTTCCATCTGTTTGTTGTCCCGATAAGACAATGATGCAGACAACGGCATGAGACGAACAATAGTAACACAGATATGAAAACAAAAAGCACAGAAAGGTTTCCAATTGCAAAACACAATAATGCAGCAGTGGAAAAAAGTTTTAAGACACCCGCAGACTTTTACATAATCTCAAATATTTTTATTTATATAAAGCTGAATGGCCCTCTCTATCCAACAGGTGTGATTGACTTTGGATTTTATTTGTTTTTAAAGCCCTCTCTGGTCTTTTACCATCTTATATAAATTTCTTAGTCTCTTTTAATGCAAATTAGTATCACACTTGCTCAAAGGACTGGTTCACACTGCAGAGTCCTTCAGTTCGTACTGAATTAGGAAAGTCCAGTTTTTCTGACTGTGCAGCTGAAACCTGGAACGCTCTCCAAAATCATCAGAAACTTACCACACTTTTATCATAAGGACAATTTAAATCTTTAATCACTTCTTATTTGACCTCCAGCTGCTCCTGTTTTTAAGTAGATGTCTGTTTTTTAGTTCATCTTTATCACTTTGACTTTTGGGTATTTCTTTTGGCATTGTATGTTTCAAATATGTTGTGTTTTAAATCTATACCTCTAACTTATTTTACCTTAGCTGCTCTTGTTTTTGAGTAGACTTCACTGTTTTTAATTAATCATTGTCATTTTAACTATTCAGTATTTCTGATATGTCCATTGTATGTTTCAAATGTCTTCTTTTGTCTCAGTTAGATTGTAAATGAGGTTGCTTCTTCAATATATTTCCGAGTTTAAATAAAGTTAAATAAAATAATGATTTGAAAAAAATGTATTAAATATTTCTCGATTCAAAAGGAATGGCTGGCACAGACAAATACACCAGATTATTTTTGTTTTATTTATTATTAAGAAGAAAAAAATAACAAAGCTAAATTCTTGACAGTTTCAACATGTCAGGCATGGATGGTTTTCTTTTCTTTTCTTTTCTCCAGCTCTTCATGGTAGACAACGGGGCAGATGATTGGAGGATTGCCATGACTTTTGAGAGGATTCTCTTTATTGCCTTTGAGCTCCTTATCTGTGCCATCCATCCCATCCCGGGCCAGTACGTCTTCACCTGGACCGCTCGACTCGCCTTCAGTTACACAGCTTCCATAGCAGACGCTGACGTCGACATCATCCTTTCTGTGCCAATGTTCCTGCGCTTGTACCTGATTGGACGGGTGATGCTGCTTCACAGTAAACTGTTCACAGACGCCTCCTCCCGCAGCATCGGGGCGCTCAACAAGATCAACTTTGACACACGTTTTGTTATGAAGACTCTGATGACCATCTGCCCTGGAACGGTCCTGCTGGTCTTCAGTGTGTCCTGCTGGATCATTGCAGCCTGGACTGTGCGTGTTTGTGAGAGGTATCAGCATAAAACTTCACTTCAGCTCACTGTCATGTTTTTTAGTGATGGTCGACTCAGCTGCTCAATATTACTGTACTTTAAAAAGCTATATGAATTTTAGTTTTCTGCATCATCTTTCTTTCTGTCTTTGTGATTCCCTTTTGTTGCCTTAATGAAAGGAAATCAAACAGTATATTAAATACATATGCATAAAGCAACAGATTAGATTAGATTACATTGGAGTGGATTAGATTAGATTAGATTACATTACATTATTTGCATTAGATTGGATTAGATTAGAATAAATTAGATTGGATTGGATTACATTACATTACTTACATTACACTACATTAGATTAAATTAGATTGGATTGGACTAGATTACATTATATTGGATTAGATTGGATTATATTACATTACATTACATTAGACTACGTTAGATTGGATTACATTGCAAAACATCAGATTAGATTAGATTAGATTACATTACATTACATTACATTACATTACATCATTACATTACATCATGCTGGATAAAATTGCATTACATTACATTACTTAAATTACATTACATTTGATTACAGTAGATTACATTACATTATATTTGATTAGATTAGATTACATTACATTACAAAGCACTAATTGCTTTTAAAATATTGATGATTTTTTTTTTTTTAACAACAGTCCCTTTTTGCCATTTGTTTCTCATGCATTCCAGTCCTATCCTTAATGAGCATCTGATTCTTTTATACACTTTATTGTTTTTTGTTTTTTTTTTTTACTTGAAGCACCTACCACTGTTTTTTTCTTTAATTATTCACAACTCTCTCCATCACAAGGATATGATACATCAGGTCAAAATATTGTGGTTTGCTTCTTTGTTATCATTATCACAAATCTGTCTGATTTAAAAACGATTTCTTTTGGGAAGGATTGTGATTAAATATACCTTTATTTATGTATTCCTTCATTTATTCACTCACTACTGGACTAGACTGAGGAAAGAAGGCCTGATTTACAACATAGAAAAATAATAGGAAACAATAATGATGATATGATAGAAAAGATGAGAAATTCAATCAACATTAAAAACTAAATAAAACCTGGAAAAAGTCAATGGGACATCAAAAAATAAAGATAATACATTTAATTTGCTTTTGCAGTCAAATTGCAATGAGCTTTCTCTGCATGCTGCTCCATGTTATCAGGTTGAATAAAAGTAGATTTTCCAAGACCATTAAAAACAGCAGGCACTTTCAACATAATAAAACAATCTGAGCTTGTTCTTTTGGGGGCCATGATAAAAAAGTAACAAGATAATATAAAAGGATATCATAAATGAATCTTTAGGTGTCATACAGTTTTATATCAAAACAACACCTGAAACTGATGTTACAGATATGTGCTTTGTCTCAACAGGTACCACGATGCACAAGAGGTGACCAGTACTTTCCTTGGAGCAATGTGGTTGGTCTCAATCACTTTCCTGTCCATTGGCTATGGTGACATGGTCCCTCACACCTACTGTGGAAAAGGGGTTTGCCTATTGACAGGAATCATGGTAAGATGTCCGGTAAGGTAAGGTAAGGTAAGGTAAGGTAAGGTAAGGTAAGGTAAGGTAAGGTAGGGTAAGGTAGGGTAATGTCAGGTGACTTGACATAACATAACATAAGGTGAATCAGGATACCCAAACAGGTAAAAGTGCTGGGGTTCAGAGACCTGTAAATAGATTAAGCAAATACAATCAGTGCCATCACAGAGTGCTTCTATTATTTTTCATTCTCTGTTCTGTTGTCATTTTCATCCTTTCCCTCTGTGAGTGGTGAAAGCTCTGTAACAATGACTGAAAATATCAAACATCAAAAACTTAAACAGAGCTATTCAGAGACAGAAAGAGGCCAACAGAGCAATATAACTTAAATAATTCAAAAGTAAAGTAGCAGGATGCATGTAGCTGGTGATGATATGAAACAGAAGGCAGAATGGCAAAGAAACAAAAGGAAATAGGCAGGACATCGGCTTTTTAATGCCTGAAGGATTTTATGCTGAGTGAGAGCCTTCTCAAACTGGAATACTGGATTATACTAATGTATGTACAGTATAATTCTGTAAAATTACATTTAGAAATTAAGCCTCCCACTGCATTGATACTTTGTTTTGTGTAATATCATTATTTAAATATGAATAAAATGGTTACTGTGTAATTAAAGCCTGGGAAGATTACAGTAATCACTTTATGCAAGTGTGGTTAACTGCTGCTTTTCTCCACAGGGAGCCGGATGCACTGCTCTGGTTGTGGCTGTTGTTGCAAGAAAGTCAGAACTCACCCGAGCTGAGAAGCACGTCCATAATTTTATGATGGACACTCAGCTCTACAAAAAGGTCACTCTGTTCTCTGAATATGCACATTATAAATAATTGTGAACACCATTGTAGTATATTGTAAATGCACTACATTGTTAAATAATATATAAAGGATGAGCATTTTCAAAACCTTATATAAAGAAAAGGATGTAAGTACAATTAATCCCTAAAGACCCAAACATCCACTGTTGACCAGAACCATCCACTGATAATAAACCGTTTAATACCTGTTGATCCACTAATCCAATCAATACATGTCTTTTCATGGTCATCAGACTCGATCCATTTGGACGTTCAGAGGGTCCATAATGAACGTAGAAACACTGTCATCTTCTACAACATTGATTCACCAGTAAAGCTCATGGAGTTTGATCAGTGACAGTAGATGGACACATTTGGTTTATGTTCACATATTTATATCTTTGCTGAAAAAGTCATTTTTTCTTCAGTTTTCGTTATTTCTAAAATAATAACCCTCAGCTTTAATCTGAGCTTTTATGAACATCTACATGATCAGTGAAGTAAATATAGGAAAATACATGATTTTAACTGGAAAAAGACAAAATAATGAGAATAATATTACAATAAATGGTGATAAATCACAAAAGAAAGGTTAAATATTAAGACAAATTCATTTGGGAATTGCCACAAAAGTAGCACTGGGTCTTTATGGGTTAATGTTTTCTAAGAATCAAGAGTAAACGTAGCCATTGTACAGTAAAATGTAAAGTTTTGGTTTTTGATATCTCTGAGGAGCTTTAACAGCATAAATACTTTATTTAGCTGAAGAATGAGGAATTTCATGTTAGCAGATTTACATGTCTAGTTTTCACTTAATGGGAAGAGTATACAAAATATAGCTGCTAGACAAAAGCAGTGGAATAAATACTCCAATATTCTTCTCTTAGATGTACTGGAGTATGAGGTAGTTCTGCACTGTGTCAAAATAAATCAATTGAATTATTGCTTAGGGTTCTTTTTAAACCAAGTTTATATTTTGTTACATTTTTACCTCAAAGACCAAATCTCACAACATTAAAAAGGAAACAGTAAATCAGAAAAATACTAACATTCAGTGATTTTTATCCTCAGATAAAAAACACAGCAGCCAATGTGTTGAGAGAAACTTGGCTCATCTATAAAAACACCAAACTGGTCAAGAAAATAGATCGCTCCAGAGTACGCCATCATCAGCGTAAATTCCTGCAAGCCATCCACCAGTAGGTACAAATATGTCATCATCAGAAAGTACAAGTGCATTATTTTTCTATCACAAAAGGAATAACATGTAGATAGAGAACCACAGTTTGCTGATGATGCATGCGTTGTACCTTCCTTTTGCACTTAATGGTTTTGCAATATAATATGTGACAGGGTCTTTATACATGTTCTAATGTAACTTATCTTTTCAGTGTTATTTAACTGTAGTGTGCATTCATTTCAGAGGAGGAAAAAAGTGACTGGTTGTAATTTTTAATCTTTAGACTTCGAACTGTCAAAATGGAGCAAAGGAAACTAACTGACCAGGCAAATACAGTTGCTGATCTTGCCAAGGTAAGTAAATGAAAGTGGAAGTTGTCAAAAAAAAAGAGATAAAGAATAAAAAAAGATATTCTTCACATTATCACATTATCTCCAGACTCAGAACATGATGTATGACCTGGTGTTGGAGCTGCAGCATCGAAGCGAGGACCTGGACCAGAGGATCGCGGCTCTCGAAGAGAAACTGGACTCCATCCTCCTGACGGTGCAGTCCCTGCCAGTTGTGCTCTCTCAAGCAATAACAAAGCTACAAAAGGATTTCCTGGACGACTTGGCCTGCCGGGTCCACTTCCTGTCATCGTCCCTGAGCTCTGAGTGCTGTTCAGTCCCTGCCAGACAGCTCTGTGCCAGCTCCACCACACCAGAGACACCACACAGTTGATAGTCCGTCCTCAGTGAATGATCTATTTATAGGTTGTGCATTAATTATACATGAGCTTTTTTAATTTTATTTTTTAAACCATCTCAGCAACTTTTGCTTTCATAGTTAGAATCACTCAGGGGAATTACAGCTATAGTATCGATATTGAGCAGCTCTTACAAGAGGGGAATTCTAGAGAGGAAGAGCATTACTCCCTCATTTCCTTCACACAGAGTTTCCTAGTTAGTACAGGAACTGTGTAGTAGCTGTAGCAGGACTTTTACTCTAAATAATTGCAAGGATAGTATTAATAAACTGTGACTTAATGGAGAGTCGTCACTTTCAGCTGATTATTTATTTACACTTAGCTTCAAATGTCCTGTGTTTTAATCTCATGTCAATGTTTAATAGTGCAAATTTTCCTCATTAATATATTTTGCTTCTCATAACTTTTCCCATCTTTTCATCCACTATATGGACAAAATTATTTGGACACTTAGCAACTTGTAGGACTTCCCATTCCCACTGATTTGAAATATTACCATAATAAAAAAACATTCATGCCAGTTATTGTCAAAAATTATCACAATAAATTACAAATCAATATTTGTTCTAAGTGTAAAGGATGTTTTTTTTTCTTCCTGAGTGGAGAGTTGTAGAAACCAGATGATTAGTTGTGGTTTAGGATTATTATTTATGGTCAGAGTGTGACGATTTCAGAAATTTGGACAAAGGATATTTAAAGCAACAGTGACATAAATTGGTTCTATTTTATGACATTTGTCATTATTGTTTTGTTGCCCAGTCCTGTTTACAATGAAATAACAACATTCAATTTGTCCCAATACTTCTGTCTGTATAGTGTAACAGCATTTTTATGTTGTAAGCATTTAAATCTAGTTAAAGAGAAGTACAAGTTATTTATAACATAATAACTGTTCTTAAACATTTCTGTGTTTTATTGGCCTGTGAGGATGTCACTTTATATGTAGGCTACTGCACACTGTTGGCAATAAAAAAAAAATTTGGAGACAGAGAAGTCTTTGCAAATGTTACCCACTATTTATGATTTTTTTTTTTTTTAAAAAATTGATTTAACAAAGTATTTTATTTTAGATAAGCGTGTTGTAATACAGATTTGTAGCCTATTATTAGCATTTAATAAAGATTGTTGTTAAAATTACATTTCCATTTCTTTGTTTTTCAAGGCTGCCTTTGCAAGTCAAAAGACATCTGAACTAAGAAAAACACAGTGTAAAAATGTTGTCTGTGATACACATGGGTTTAACATTCAGTTTAGTAAATATGAGTACAAAAGCGTGTTGAAAATCTCTGAAGTATTGATACTTTCTATTCAGTTGAATTGGTCGATGGATGCCTGTACTGTACACAAAGTAGAGAGACTAAACTATACATTTGCCTCTAAAAAATTTAATTATTTTCCAAAGACTGTGTATGTAAATATTGTTTTGTGTAAACACACCATCCTGCAACATAAACACAAACTGTGACTGTATGACGTTGATTAAACATTAGCATCACCAGCAGTTAATGTACTAAGGTGAATCATTAAAAATACACACTGAATAAACAATCATCCAGTCATTAGACCGGATGAACAGCCAGTGAAGTTGTTTACATGAACTCCAAACTCTCGCTGGCTTGTTATACCGGTCTGACACATAATCTCGCGATAAATGTCCGTAGGCGAGCTGCACCCACGAGAATGTCGTTTCGCGCGCTGGGGCTAAGCTCCAGTCACTATTAAGATTGGCTCCTATTTTGGCCAATCAAGATTATGTATAAAGAAAAAAGCCGCCAATAAGGGCACAGTGTTTCTGGAGCAGGCGGGATATGAAAGTCTTGAAGAATAACTCATTGATCAATCTCCAACAAGGCTTAGAGTTGGACGTACAAACCTCACAAAGAACTTATTTGGGGAAAACGTGCGCGTCTTTCCTTAAACATCAATTTCTTGTTTTCACTTGGACGACAATACAGGTACAGCAATGTTTTATCACCTTTTAATAACTTTAAAATGTATGTTCATTGATATATATGTACACCAGGTTGCTAGCTTACTAAGGTTAGCTAACTTGACCAAGTCTTGCCTCGTTTCTGCTTGGCTTACTACACCATATACTCCAGTCAGCTATAGGAAATTTCAGTTGGATTTAACTTTTCGGACGTTTAGACAAAATTTATAGTGGTAAATAGCCGGTGGTTTCTTTTTGCTCTTCAATCATGTAGTAGGTTTTAAACAATAAGTTGTAACGTGGTGCTGTAACGTTGTGATCGTTGATAAGGGCAGATGATGAACTTCACTACGGCGAGGTGTTGTTGTTTATGTCACATATTTGTACAAAATGTTGCAGTGTGTGTGGTAAAATTTCAGCTAGCTTTACTTTTGACCGGACTGTATCTGTAAACAAAACAAAAAGCGCCGTTCTTAACCGTGCATGTTCTCATTTATTTCGTGTTGGTATTTGATAGCGGATGTTTTGTCTGCATCCTGCAAAAAAAAATCAAACTAATCGGTAAACCGCCACAAGCCGGAGGAGGTACTTTCTCTTTAAAGGTTAGGTATTAATGTTTTGTTCGCAGGAGTGGGTTTATTTAGAAGCAGCAGAGCGAACAAGACCTCAGCTGAGAGCGCAAAAGTAAAAGCCAGGCACCCTCCGAGCTGGCCGCCTACTACTTCCCGGGAACAAAGCGCGTCTTTGTTTCCAAAGTGTCGTTTATGTGATATAACATTTGATTCGAAACTACATATAAGGTCGTGCTGCGGTGTTTTTTTTATTGTCACGGAGCGGAGGCACATTGTTTGCTAGCGCTCCCTCGCGTCCGGATGTGCTTGGTTTTAAAAGAACTGGGAGTGGCCTGCAGCCCAGTTTCCCGCACTGTATTTAAATCAGCCTGTTCCCTCCCTTTCTGCTCCTCTGATGTGACAGCCCGGGCCTGACAGCTGCACAATATAAAAGCCCACGAAACACAGCATCATATTTGCCGCTGAGAAACAAAAGAAGTAATCCTTGGCCTTGGATTTGCAGGAAAAGCATCCAACTGTAGGCCGGAATGATGAAATGCTGTCAGTGAGCATGCAGAAAGATGGCAGTGTTCTGGACTGAAATGCCTCGAAAATAAAAGTAGTGTAACTTTGCCACGTTTGAGTCACTAATATGGAAAAAGTTAAATTAAAGATTGCATTTTTTTTTTTTTTTTTTTTTAGTTAGTTCACTAGATGCACAGGACATACAGAGAATTGAGATACTGTTTCTCTCTCATCTTGCTATTTATTTATCTGACCTTTATTTAACCAGGTAAGTTAGTTGAGAACTGATTCTCATTTTCAATAACGACCTTGCCAAGAGGCAGCACACAAACACAATGAGTAGCAGCACAAGTTGCATGTACAAATGATCAAACAGACAACAAACAAATAAGCAAGCAGAATGGAAAGCAGAACCAATCACAATGACATAACAAATAGAAAAGCTAAAAACAGGTGCAGTGGTGTAGAAGTAGTCGTAAGTGGCAGAAAACTGGAATTTAAATGTTGGGTAATAAAGCAAGAGGTAAAAATACAATACAATAACAGTGATAATGATGCTGAAAGGTGAAGAGGTGCATAATGGGAGTTAAATATGCTAGCTGGCTGTAGTTTACAAGATGCAGTCTGTATCAAAATGTAATCTAAAGGAATGTTTGTGTCAGAGCTAGCAGATCTATTT
>JAPQRP010000020.1:14006838-14041722 GCA_037367295.1 Apogon hyalosoma
TGAGCTATTTTTGTTGTTATCATTGTATTTGTCCAAACAAATGTACCTTTAGTTGTACCAGGCATTAAAATGAACAACAAAACTGAAAAAAGTGTAAGTTTCACCTGTCATGCAGTTGTTTACATTTGACTTTAATAATAAAATTAACAATATACAAAAGATTGCCTGTATATAAAAACAGTCTATAATGACTAGTGAGACATCAAGAAACCTACTTTTCTGTATTAATGTTGCATGTTTTTTATTTCAGATGGAGGATGGCCACACCATATTTGATTACAACGTGGGTCTGAACGACATAGTGCAACTGTTAGTCAGGCAAGCATTGCCTTCAGGTGATGTTGTCAAAAACAAGGACAAAGAAGCAGAGCTCTCTGACTCTGATTCTGGCTGTGGTTCGACCCAGAGTGAATCTGACAAGAGCTCAACTCACGGCGAAGTGGAGAGTCAGGCTGCTGGCACCTCAGCCCAAGCCAATGCCCCGGAACTCATCGACCCAGGGTTTGGACTCTACAAGGTGAGTCTCCAGGCTGGTTCAGCACATGCTTTGTAGTGGCTATGTAGTTAGTGAGCTTGTCTCCATTCACTCGCCTCACCTCCTGCAGACGTTGTGACATTTCAAATTTTCTTTTTGTGTGTAAAGATCAATGAACTGGTGGATGCAAGAGACTTGAACATGGGAGCTTGGTTTGAGGCCCAGATCGTGAACGTTACTAAGACGACAAAGACGCCTAAGGCGGAGGCCGCGGAGGCACAGCCGGCGGAGGAAGAGGAGATACTGTACCACGTAAAATACGAAGAGTAAGAAACCTTTTTTCATTTCTCATTGTCAGGTTATTACAAATCTTTTGGTTGAGTGAGTTATTGGTATATTACTATTAAAGTGCAGGTTTTATAACAATTACTTGGAATCTGTAGCTTTTGTTAGTTATCAGAAATGGTCCATCGTTTTTAAAATGTAATATTTGATAGTACTGCAGTGAGTGGTTTTCAGTAAGCTATAATTGATATGGATGGAAATGGTATTAAAAGACTGAGATTCTCCGCAAGTGCTTTTGCAAATTGCAATCTAAAATGTTTTAAATTGAAATGTTTAACATTTACTAATGTCAGTTACATGCGTCTTTTTACTGCAGGTATGTATTTTTGTCTTAAGTATTTTACCAATCTCGCTTGGTGAAATGGGACTGAAATTGCTTCTTTCACTTACAAATATTCTGCGTATGTTTGGCCAAAAATACTGTTTAATAGTGGAATGAAGAGCTGTGTTGCAATCGCCAGATGGGCAACATAACTCTTCCAGTTTAACTGGCTGGAGCATCATATATGTAATAAAACAAGCACCTGTCAGGCTGCTACTAAATCAGACTATCATCCTGCTGCAGGTTCGCACAAAAGCCTGTTAACTGCTCATTACAGTATGACATTAAACATTTATTAGTTTAATGTGTCACTATCTGTAAAACCTTTATTAATACACCAAAGATGGCATTAAGTGTAATTTGCTTTTTTCTGAGTTTGTACTGAGTGATTGACTAGTCTGTACCTTCTGGTTTCGCCCCTTAATGAAAGAAGCTCTTGTCTGGTGTTAAGGCTGCGAGTGCATTAGTGCTGAGACAGTCATGTGACCAGTGTAGCGTAGACTTTCTTCAGCAGCTGTCTGTGCTCACAGTTCAGATGTACGTTAATTCATTAAACGACACTCCTTCAGCCTCCTCTGTGTAGGAAGCACCTGTGCTGCTGTGTGGCTTCTCTCTGAACTGATAACTGATATGGTGTTGCATTTACGTCACAGCTACCCAGAGAATGGGGAGATTCAGTTGCTGGCCAAGGATGTCCGTCCCCGCGCTCGCACAGTGTATCAGTGGCACCAGCTGGAGCCTGGTATGGTGGTTATGGTCAACTACAATCCAGATGACCCTAAGGAACGTGGCTACTGGTATGATGCTGAAATCCAGAAAAAGAGGGAGACGCGCACCCTGCGAGAGGTCTACGCCAAGATTATCCTTGGGTAAGAGCAATGTAGAAGACAAAGTGTAGCTTCCAAACATTTATAAATGCTAAATATTTTTCTTTTACACAGGATAAAAACAGAATAATCTACCTTTTTAAACCAATACTGTTGATGTGAAAGATGAATTGCATTTGTTTGTTTATAGCGATGCTGGGGACTCTCTGAATGACTGCCGCATCATGTTCCACACTGAAATCTACAAAATTGAGGAACCTGGTTCTCTGAACGATGCGCCAGCTGGAAGTGAGAGTCCACTCAAAAGTAGGTTTATCTAAAGGAAGTATTATTTAAAGTGCATGTATTTGGAAGTGGATGAATGCTGAATAACATTTTGCTTTTTGACATGACATGACCACTGAATATTGTCAAAATTGGCCTACCCAGTTGAATGCTACTGTTAGTTTAGATTGTGTTATAAGTAAATTCTCTATTTTTTAGGATCAAATGGACCTGAGTGCAAGCACTGCAAGGACGACCCTAAGAAAAACTGTCGATGGTGTAACTGCCATATCTGTGGCATCAAGCAGGATCCTGACAAACAATTGCTATGCGATGAGTGTGACATGGCCTATCACACCTACTGCCTGAACCCTCCACTTACCACCATTCCTGAAGATGAAGACTGGTTAGTGGCAACCCATGCTTAATTCAACCTTTGATTAAATGGTTGCATATCCTAATGATATTGGAAAATCCCTGCATTTATATAAAAAAAAAAGACTGCCCTGGCTTGAATAGGTCCTATTCAAGATAACTGTGTAATAATGAAGTAACAGCTGTAATTACTGAAAAAATATGCCTCAAGTAGATCATAAACTCCCTGTTTTGAATTGGGGGGTGCCGTTTCTTTTCTGGGTTTATGTTTTTAATGTCCATATGTGTGACTTGAACTTGTCACGGTTTCATACCTCTGCAGGTATTGTCCAGGTTGCCGTAATGACACAAGTGAGGTCGTGCGTGCTGGAGAGAAGCTGAAGGAGAGCAAGAAGAAGGCTAAGATGGCCTCTGCCAGCTCCTCCAGCCAGAGGGACTGGGGAAAGGTGGGTTTAGCAAGACAGGCATCTTAAAACACGCAAACAAGATGTTGTTGCGTCATGTTTTGTGCAAGTTCTGCAGTGTAGAATCTCTTTAAATTGCAACTAATTTACTTTCCTTTTTTTCTCCCCAGGGAATGGCCTGTGTTGGTCGAACCAAGCAGTGCACAATTGTCCCATCCAACCACTATGGCCCAATTCCTGGCATTCCTGTGGGCTCCTTGTGGAAGTTCAGAGTGCAGGTGAGTCTGTGCAGTGAGTGAAGTCTGTTGCAGATTTCTCAGTTTGGATGCGTAACATTTGTTTCAACAAAAATGGTCCTTTTTGCCATTGTATAGTCATTTTTATTTGTTATCTTTAGGTCAGTGAGTCTGGTGTTCACAGGCCACATGTAGCTGGCATTCATGGTCGGAGCAATGACGGTGCCTACTCTCTGGTCCTGGCAGGAGGCTATGAAGATGATGTGGTATAGTTTTTTTTTCTCCTCAGTGATAGAGTAGTTGTAGTTTCCTTTCATTTTTAGTTTTAATATGTATTAACAATGCTGTATTTGATATTGCAGGATGATGGTAATGAGTTCACTTACACTGGTTCTGGAGGGCGAGATTTGTCTGGAAACAAGAGGACAGCTGAACAATCCTGTGATCAGACACTTACCCACATGAATAGGTATGGCTAAAGGACATTATGACTTTGTTCAGGGGCTAAAGTCTGCTTGTGTACATATCTGAATTGTTTTTGTGTCCATCAGGGCGCTGGCTCTCAACTGTAATGTTCCAGTTAATGACAAAAATGGAGCAGAGTCTAAGAACTGGAGGGAAGGCAAACCAGTCAGAGTTGTGCGCAGCTGTAAGGGCCGCAAGCACAGTAAATTTTCCCCTGAAGAAGGAAACCGATATGATGGTATATACAAGGTAAGATGGGATAATAGACTCTTTGAATTGTAGAAGTTTTTTTTTTTTTAACTGGCTTATACCCTGGAGTTGAGCGCATTAGTCTATTTAAGAATAATGAATACAAAGGATAACTAGAGATCTGAGCTGACAAACTCAACAACTCTTTTTTTCTAGAAGTGCAGGTGGTTAGTTTAACTTAGAGTTGTGCTATACACGAGTTTTCATATACAGGTATTATAAATACTGCTGTGTGGGTGTGATTTCATTCAGATTGTCAAGTATTGGCCGGAGAAAGGCAAATCTGGCTTCCTGGTTTGGCGGTATCTGCTGAAGCGTGATGACGACGAACCGGCACCATGGTCAAGAGATGGCAAGGAACGTATCAAGAAGCTCGGCCTGACAATGCAGGTAGAGATTTGACATACTATAGTATATACAGGACACGATACTTGTTTCATAGCTGTTGGAATTTTTTCAGTTCTGAATTGGATTAACTTTTCCAGGGGATAAAATCAAATAACAAAAAATAATTTCTGCTTGTAGGATAATTCACCCCCATTTAGATTAGTTTTAAGCTGTGGATCAGAGCATGTGATGGTTACAATTGTCAGATGTTGTAATTGTGAGTATTAAATTATGTTGACTTGACAAGCTGCGCCTTGCTTGTTCCCTGATGAACATTGCTGTCTTTCACAGTGAATGTGATATAGTTAGGATGGACGTGTGACCAAAGTTTAAGTTCAGTTCTCCAGTGTCTGTCTATAGTTAAAGGTAAGAATAGAAGTGGTGAATTAAAGATGATCCTTTGCTACTAAACATTGGCACTATGTACTGATGCCATGGCGCAGACAGTATACAGTTGAAGAATTTGTATTGATTCCTCTACTCTTTGATACTGGCTTTGTTAGGAAGCTTATTTTTTAAATTATGCGTCACAGCTGTAAATCTTTAAAATAGATTTGTAGGGAAAACTATCACAATGTTTACAGCTTAGCAATTCATAGCATTGTGTCTGTATCTATCTATGAGAATTTAAATAAGCTAGTCTTTGCATAAGGATGTTGTTGGAGTCCCAAATGCAATGTCTGTTACATCACACTTCACAAGATTAAACATTCAACTGTCACACACTGACAGAAACTAATGCTCTGTGTCAACTGGACTGAGGTGGCATCTGAGTCGGAGGTTGATGTGTTGTGCAGTCTGATAGTGGTCTTGCACTACACTGGGTGTACTTACTGCTCATTTAAAAAAAAAAAAAAAAAATTATGTTTAATGGCTGTGAATGTAAAAATTAGGCCTCCTTTAGATTTGTATCTGCAACTTTTGAAGTTTCACAAATTGAACAATGAATGTTTAGTTTTGCGCTGTAAAAGAATCTATGCTAGTGATGTTCAGTGAAGCATAGAAATTTTAATTGTAACACACATTTGTTTTTAAAACGAACCATGAATTCAAGCTGGATTGTGCCTCAGCATTGGGCAGAGAAACTGATGTACTGCAACTGTTTTTAGCCCTAACAGTGACTTGATGTTTTACCAGTGACCAATTTGACTTGAGAAGCAATAGAAAAGTACGTTTTTTGCAATTGTGATTCAGACAGTCCCATCACAGACTATTAGCTTTGAGGGTACGATGTGATCATCAGACTGGCTTACTGGTATCAGGATCCAAGAGAAAATGGTTGCGTATTTTCAATAAAATATTTGTAGTGAAAAGTGTGCATAGTTGTAAAAATCTGTCAACTTTGTACCATGCTTTGAACATTTGACAAAGGTAGGTGTACCTATAGTTAATTAGGTTCAATCTTGTTGTAGTATCCTGCAGGCTACCAGAAAGAAAAAGAGAACAAAAACGAAGTGGAGGAAGAAGGGACGCCAAACAAAGCAAAGAGGAAGAGGAAATCTCAGGGCAGCGGTAAGTATTATGTTTGTGAGTTCTTTTAAACTAACTTAAAAATGGTTGGTTCAGAATTTCCTGTGACTGTTTTATACTGACTGAAGCACTAGCTTCAGTGGTGCTGGCTGGTTTTGTAATCATTTTGTAGGAGTATCCTTTGCCTCTTCTGAAGAAACTGGCATGGCTGCATCTTGGCCATATAAATTTCATTTTTGGATGCTTCATGACCCGTTTATACAGATTTTCCATTGCTCAGTTTTAGCAGTACTTGACTCTACTTGGTTTATAATTGAGTACCACCTCAGTATCATTTGGGTCGTCTTTGCAAGGCTTCCAAAAACTCCTGTGACATCTTTTGTTTTATGCACATACAAATGACATGAATGTAGGACTTGGAGTCACTCTCATGACTAATCTAGTGATGTCACTCCCTGACCAATCAGTGGCACACAGTCTGTGATGTCACATTTTCAGCACCCTTGGAACCCTAGTAGAGTAGGTACTGAAGTACGTGGTACCAGGTACCATCACCTAATGGGAAACCCTAATAACTTAAGAGCCAAGTAGGTGCTTGTGGAAAAGCACTATTAAATGTTAAGAGATTAGTCCAGATTTGAAACCCCTCATCTGAGACAATGAAGAGAAACCTTGTTCCATGAGATTGACTAATACTGTATTTTCTGAGTAGAACCCAGTCCATCTCCTTTCAGTGGTCCACTAAAGCTCAGTTTCAAAATGTTTTGTGCCACTCAGAATCTACCAAGACCTCACCAGGCAAAACACCGAAGAAAATAAAAGTAGAGGTGTACAAGCTTACCTCGGAGCAGAAGACCCTCATCAAGAATGATAAGCCAAACAAGAAACTGTGGGATGAAGCCATGGGGTCACTGTCACTTGGACCGGTGAGTAAAAATGTGACTTATTTCTCATCTAGGGTGGAACTGATGATACCTGTTACATCATGGTTGGAGAAATTAAATTTTAACCTCATTCTGGTTCAGTGTGACCATAATGCACAAGTGGAAATGGAGCCTAGGCCTGAAAAATGTAGTACTTTGATTTGATACTTTATATTTAATATTCAATAGTATCTCCATTACATGGTCAATATTGTAACTTTAAACAGTGCACAGGGTTCCCACAGGGTCTTAAGTCTTGAATGTAGAAATCTGCATTTAATACCTTTTAAAAAAGGTATTAAATTTGGTATGATAGGTTTTAATGTACATTGGCATAAACTTCTTGGCTGTATTGTGCATGTCTGGGAAAGCTACAAAGACAGTAGTGTTAGTCTACTCAGTTCTACCCGTTCCAACCTGACACTTTATATTGAAATTAAGAAGCAATTATTGCAAACTTTACAGCCCCTGGTGGGAAATTACTCACGGCGTTGGAGTAAATAAATACATTTTCCTAGATTCTAAGAGTCACAAATTTTTGCCAGTATGACTGAAATGGGCATTAAATTCAGTTCTAAATAGTCTTGAAAAGCCTTAAATTTAACTTGTGGAACCCTGAGTGCAACAGTGTTAGAGTGTGTGCTTGCTTGGATGGAAGAAACACTGCATGGCATTTTGTCAGTGGTTGATTTAGGTGCTTCTTGTTGTGAAATGCAGTAGTTTTCCCTGCATCTGAACAAGCACCTTATTTAAAAAAAATAAAATAAAACCCGTGAAGTCAGTGAGTTACAACTGCTTTAAACATCTGACGACCTAGTGCTGCAACTGATTGTCTTTACAAACATGGAATATTTTGTCTCTGCAGAAATTCTTGAACAAAGTTGAAGAAGTTTTCCTCTGCATTTGCTGCCAAGAAGTGGTCTTTCAGCCCATCACCACAGAGTGTCAACACAATGTGTGCAGGGTAAGAAGTGTTTCTAATTGTGCAGAATTGTGTATGCAACAACCTCATGACACTATCAATGAAAGATGATGAATCCGGCAAGTTGGGTTTGTTTCAACACACAAGCAGCATTTCATTGTGGTATTCTGTTTAAGTGAAATGTATTTATTTTTGACTTTCAGGAATGTCTTCAGCGATCCTTTAAAGCAGAAGTCTACACTTGCCCGGCCTGCAGGCATGACCTGGGCAAAAACTACTCCATGACCGTCAACAAATCCCTGCAAGATATTCTAAATCAGTTTTTCCCAGGCTACAGCAATGGGCGATGATCTTTGGTTCTGCATTCTCAGCCATTGAAGAAACACGATGTAAACTGTAAGAGGAATTTTCAGTGGAGGCAATAAAGAATCACTTTCTCTTAATATATTTTTATGATTATAAACTACAATTTTTGTGGACTTCAATGCCAATGTTCACCTTGGATCTTCCTTGTGTAGTTAATGATAAATTGAAAATTCCTTTGTGCCTCCGTTATTACCTTCAGCTGTGATTTAATATTGATTTTTTTTTTTTTTTTATATTCTCCCAGCGATTTGTTCTGTTCCGTTAACTAATGCTAATATTATCCACAATGTAAAATTGTTGCTTTTAACCAATTCCCTCCATATTTCGCACTCCCTTACTGAATGTTTTGCTGAAGTAGTTAATATTTACCCATGTTGAAAATGGAGATTATTTTTATACACTGCTGTTGTTATAATCTGGATTGAAACTGCCGTTAGTGTGGCAGTGGTTGTTTTTTGGTGCTGTTTTTAAAGAATCTGATCATTCAGTCATGTTCCAAAATGCTTCGTTATACCTTAAGTTTTTACGTTATGTATTATCACGTTCTTTTTTAATGTACAGAATCTACAAATTTACAAAATCTTGATTACCTCCTGGTAAAGAGTGAATCTCTAAAAAAAATTGGCATCAAATTGGACTGTTACTCTTGTTCTAGCTTGATCAGATTATTTCAGAAATGCATTATGAGCAACCCAAAGCTTATATTTTTGTTTTTGCGTAATTCGGGCTTTCTAATTCTTGAGCTGCTCCATGTAATGTAGAGGAGAGCAAATACACAAGCACAATTTGGGAACTGTGTCATCAAATGAGGTGATTCTTTGCCTAGTGCATTTGTTCTTTTCCATTGTTTCCTACAGTTAATGTATGATTGTATATTAAGTTTTAGAAAGTTACTATGAGATCTGCTAAATCTTAAAAGTTAATGTGATAGGTTCTTAAAGTCATATATGCCATGATGTAGATTTGGATTACCCCTACTTTAAAAAAAAAAAAAGAAAAAAAAAAAAATCTCCTTGACCTAGTCCAAAGAAACAAAAGTGCTTAATCAAGAGGGTAATGTAGAACTCCAGATTTACCTAGCTCCTTAGAAGTTGTCCCTGACACTCAAACCTAATCGAGTCTAGAAACGTGTATTTTTTGCTAAAATATAATTTGCTTTCATCTTTTTATAACCTTTTATTGCCATCAGTGGGTGTGCTGTTCAGTCAGATTTTTGTGTCTCCTTTGGTCACTTGTAATACCTAACCTTGTGTTTAAAAAAAATACATAAATAAAAATGCTTGTTTTAAGGAAGCATTGAAACGTGGCAATTTCACACTGCTCCCAAAAGTTGTTAAATTGACAAAATTCTTACCATTTTTCCTTTGCTTTCTCTAAGCAATCAGTTTGGATTTTTAGAAGCAGTGTGTGACTATCCATCCACATACCAGCACTTTGGAGAGACAAAGATTTGGTTAGACTGGGAAATGTATATTTTCTTAATTTGTATACGTTTTTAGTCCATTTTAGTTGTAATATGTAGTTTTAGAATTACTTGCACGTGTTTTGTGCAGCAAATTTGTTTATATTTTCAGTGTTATTCAATAAAAAAAAAAAGTGAAAATGATGCCTGCTTCTTGACTGCTTCTCTGAGGGGTTAAAGGGATATACAGAATTACCTTTGTTTCAAAGGAAGAAATGTAATTCGGGCATACTGCAGAGACAATATTAGCCGCAGATTACATAAAGTGAATTCCTGCAGTGTGTTTATTTTACGTGCAGATCATTGATATTACTTTAATGTAAATACACTCGGTGCTATGTCTACGTGCGAGGAGTGCACGTCGGTCAAGTATGATCATCGACGTGACTACTAGCAGGCGTTTCTTCTTATTGGTTGAACGGTCTGTCTATCACCGGATAAGCCAGTCAAATTGTTCAATGAGTGAGTAGCTGCCCGTCATCAACACTATCCAACCAATCTCGAGGCAGAGTTTGAGGTGGGTGTGATCACTAAATAGCCCCAGCAAGCTAATGCTAGAAGAAAATCGATCCTGGGTATTTTATTAAAACGAAACCAAATCGAGTGAGATAAACGGGGAGACGAAGACAGTTTGCTGCAGGAGGTAAATGATCTCAAATCGGAATTATATTATTTGTTAGAAAATCGGTGCATTCTCGTTTCATCGTGATGTGTGATGTCTGGCGTCGCGGTGTTTTGTTTTTTCTAAATGCAGATGGATTTAGCACTTAGCCAGAACCTAGCCAGTGTTAGCTAAGGATATGTTAAAGGCATACAGACGGTTATGCGTTCTGCTTAAATACGACTGTTTTTGTTTGCTTGGGCAAGTTATGCAGATTTCATTGACGATTTTTGTTCGTACCCCGTTTTGCTAATTTTGAAGCGCTTCGGGTTTCTCGTCCGCTATGATCTTGTATAGAATAAAGCTAGCAGTTTAGTTGTGAGCAGCTAACCGTTAGTGCTTGCACTACGAAGTGCTAATAATTGCTACCTTGAAACGGAGCCTCGACATTTTGTTGTCACAAGACGAGAGACGTGAATTCGACTAACTAGCAAGCTCATTGAAAAAGAGTAGTTGTCTTTGCATCTCAGCCATTTTACCGGGGCAGCATTCTAACAAGTTTCAGGCCCAGATTGAGTTAAAGGGTCTGTGTAGGCCTTTTTTGTTGTGGTTAGACAGCTGGGGGTCATGTGGCCATGCCTTCAGTAGGTCAGTAAAGATCTATTTTAATGCACAAATTAAGTTTCAGATTGTAAGCATTTTGCCAGTGTGGACTGTGGTAGGAACACGGATGCAAATTGTTAGATCAGCCTTAAGAACAGTGTCGTATTTTGTAAGCCACAGAGGAGGAAATGTAATATTACTCTTATATCATTATATGTCACATATTTTAAAGTGTGCATATTATCCTAATTCTGGTTTCGGCTGATTGAAATTACAGATTTGTGATCGTTGTGGCTTTCCTGTTCGACAGGCTCTTGTATCTTGTAAATTGTTAATTTTGTTTGTATTTCATTTATAGTAAAGTCTCTCAGCGCAAAAAAAATGCATCAGGTGGGGCCTGTATAGCATATTTAAAGATAGGTTTGCATATTTTTATGTATTTTCTAAATACAGTGTTTGACATAACCCCAGCCACATCAAAATAACCATTCTCAACATTTAGTGCAGAAAAAAATGTGTTTGCTCTGTGGTATGTCATTTTGTCCGTGGAAACATTTTTTAGATGAATATTTCCATTATATACTGTGATAAAACACCAAATGCTCCATACCTTGCAATTGAGAAGATGGTGGAGTCTGTTTGGGTGTTTCCTGTGTCAGTGTGGTTGAAGATTACTTTGTGCCGTTTGTTTGAAGATGTTATGTGAAGATGTTTGTTTTGTAAAACAGTGTAAGCACCTGGAAGCATGAGTGAAAACCTGGCTCCTACATTGCAATGATATTTAGGTTATTAGTAGGGATACACTGATAGATATATTGGCTGGACATCTGGCAATATATGTTAGTATTGTCCAATATTGGCATCAGCATAGAAGATGTCTTTTCACAGATGGCAGTGTCAGATATGGACTTGTTATGTTATTATGAAAGCTTTGTCATGGTTTAGAATGTTTGAATCTGTAATGGACTGAAAGACTCATAAATAGTAACTATATGTTACACTTAGATATATATATATATATATATGTGTGTGTGTGTGTGTGTGTGTATAGTTTTGTGGTATTGGTAATTAATTTCAC
Organism: Apogon hyalosoma; assembly: GCA_037367295.1. Lineage (NCBI taxonomy): Eukaryota > Metazoa > Chordata > Actinopteri > Kurtiformes > Apogonidae > Apogon > Apogon hyalosoma. The sequence continues at coordinate 14,018,613 of JAPQRP010000020.1, forward strand.
GTAGGGTGATTAAATGATAACAGTATATATTGCGATATAACGGTCCTCGATAGAAATATGAGACATGCTCGATATAATTTTGATAAAATTAATTCATCTATGTTTTGACAAACATAAGAACAGTCAATCATAATTAAGTAGCGCTGCACTGAACCAATCACGCTACAGTCGGCAAGTTAGGTTGACGCCCATAGCACAGGTGGAAGAGCAGCTGCAGCACATGCTAATGTTTAGGCTACAGCCGAAGGTAATGACTGTTCCCTCTGGAGAAAAAGAGACCGAGAACTGGAGCGATCGGGGTACTGAAAAGTAGGGTACGAACCGTTTTGGTTCGGGCCTTTCAATACAATACGTAGATACATATAGACTATGAAGAACGCAAACACTCACCACAGTAAAGTTGACAAGAGATTCACAGATTCATACTTCGTGGCTCAATAGGTCATTGATTAATAATCATTGAGACACAAATGACTGCTCTATGCAGCTTTGGTAATGCACAGAGGAAACTACAACCTCGTTTTTATCCAAACAGTCCTTAACGATCGGTAGATGGCATTACCTAGAATGTGGAACCAGTTAGTGAGCGCAAGTTTAGGAACTATCTGCAAAGTGGAAACTGGAAAATTTATACATATTTAAAATTCAATAACTTTGCTTTTACTCAGTGAAATGGCACCAGATTTATCTGACACACACGATCCCCTTCTGAACACACTACAGTCAGATTGGACAAATATTGTACACAGATTAGACAAAATATAATATGAGGTACAGCTTTATTTAAATGGGCCTATATAGTCTGTCACCAAATAATGCATTGTTTGTTTATTTGTCTAAGGGTTTGTTTACAGGTATACGTGTGTGTATATGTATGTATGTGTGTATATATGTGTGTGTGTGTGTGTGTATATATATATATATATATATACACATATAATGTACATATTTTCTCAACACACACACTTATCCATTTTATTGCCTTTCTAAACGAACCTTGTAGAGGAACACACAATATGTACCTGTTTTATTTATCTGAAACAGTTGTATAGTGTTCTCCAGCACATCTGTCATGTTCAGCCTCTGACAGAAAATAAATCATATTTTAGTCTAAAATAACCTTCTGATGTCTTCACAACTAACTTATGAGTAACGGAAAATTTAAGATGGACAAAAAATAGTGATTTGATTTATATCGTGATATATATCGATGTCGGCTGATATGAAAAAAAAAATTATCGTGATATGATTTTTTTCAATATTGCCCAGCCTTAATTTCACACTACTTTAATTGTATTTGCATGGAGCAACTGTAGGCCTAACACACAATAATTTCCCCTGAAATTAATCAAGTATTCTGATTTATAATGAAGACTTCTTTGTTGAGGGATGGTTGTTGAACAAATAATAGCTAAAACAGAAGACCCAGAAAGTACGGACATTTTCACATTGGGTATCAGAGTGCGTATCTGAGTACATTAAACCCCAAAGTCTACTTAACTTTGTCAGTGTGAATGCAAACTTTCCATGTGCGAGTACCGTATCCGAGTCCTGCTGAGAAGGTAGTCCTGCGTACGGACTGTGTGGATTCCAGTATGGAACGTTGCCATGTGAAAGCAATCTGTACCCAAGACTAGAAGTGTCCTAATCACCACTCCGATAACAGAAATGACCTAATCACCACAAAACCGTAGACGACGTTCCTGTTGTCTCCTGAAAAAGCCTTGGATCCACGTGGCACGGGCTTGCCTTATCAACCGAACCACTTGGATATCAGGGACAATGAAGGTTGCTCTTCTCTTTGCCTCAAACAGGCTAACAGATAGAAAGGTATTGCCTGTGAACTAGAGGTGGGCGACATATATCGCCTATGATAATATTGAATATGTTGATTTAACGATGAGCAATTTTACGTTATCGAGTATTCATACCATCTCGAAAAGAAAACAAACGGACGGTGCATAGACAGTAAAGGAGAGGTGCATGAAAGTCCTCATTGGCCGTGCCTCAGAAGCCAATGAGCAGACAGGATTCAGTCTCATGGTGACTTGGTGGCACCAAAACACAACATTGTCTCATGTAGAGGAAATCTGCAGGAGTCTCCATCTCAGTGGATGATTTCACAGCGAGACGTGAGTCCATATCACTAGCCTGGAAATGGTTTCGGTTTTGTTTGATGTCACTCAAAATAACGTTATATGTAAGCTGGGGCGCCATAAAAGGGGGGGTAAACATGACAGATTCATGTGGAGGGGGTCCAGTGGACACAGGTTAGAAGTTGTGAAAATTTCGTGTAAGAGCCGCAATTTAATAGAGGAACAGAAGCCTGGAGTCGAACGTTAAAAGCGTGTAGGTTTCACTTTCGCTTCACCCCAGCGTTAGTTACGCTAGTTATGGACCGCACACCCACGTATATAATAACTACTGCCCCTACCTCACGTACATAACCCCCCCATATTTTGCAGAAGATGCATGAAGCACCTTAAAAACAAACAAGAGCTGTTGTTCTGAAATGCTGTGTCTATCCATAGATGCCCTGGTAAGCAAGTAGAGTTTTATAGCATTTTTTTGTAACAAAAAAAAGAAAGAAAGAAATTCACATTTTAAAGGATATCGTCAGATTATCGTTATCAGGAAATTAAAAAAAAAAAAAATCGAGAGATTTTTTTCTTGCCCATATCGCCCACCCCTACTGTGAACAGAACAGTCACTCGGCTGATGATATAAGGGTTTGTCACTTCCGCGTTTGTTTAATAGCTACAGAATTCCTTCCACACCACCACCTACTGTTTTAGCCCTGTAACACTCACTCATTCTCGGGCAAGGGCCATGGTATGTGCTTGTGCATGCAACATCTGCGGGAAAGGTGTGAGTGTATCCAGGTACAGCACGGATGTGGATACCCAGTCTGAAAACGCCTTAAGATCAGTATCGGCTGTCGACCAAAGTGCCATTTCAAACAGTGGTATTAGTATTGGCTGAAAATTTTGTAATCTGTGGATCCCAAGTTTTCTTTTTTTTTTTTTTTATATTAATTTAATGTTTAAATTTCACATTTAACAGTATTTTCCATTTGAAGTCTGAAGTGCAGCTTATGTAGTCAGTTGCTACTGTTGTGCAGTTATTTTTACCCTGTTAAGATAAGATAGCCTACATACGTTGCATTTGACATGTGCACAGCTTAGCCAAAAAAGTCCCTACATGGATTTAACTAAGCAAATAAGTAATAGCTCCTTCCACTGGGTAATTACTGCAGTGATGAATGTGTCTCAGTTGCTTTAATCGTAGCTGATGCAGTGAGTAGATACTCATTTTTTTAAACAACCGTCAGTTTGACAAAGATTAGACTGTGTTTCAATGGAAAAAGGTTATGCAGTCTGATGAGTCCAGATTGTGAGAGTGCATCAAATTTAGAAGAGATGTGGATGAAGTGATTACCCATTATGCCAAGTGCCCTCAGTACAAGCCTGTGGGGGTGGTGTTATGATGTGGGGTTGATAGTTGGTTCGGTCTAGCAACATTATACCTAAATAATGACAGAATATATGTTGTAACATTGCATACGCTTATTGAAATGATACCATGGTAAAAGTATGCTGTAATCAAAGCTAAAGGCAGTTCAGTGAAATATTAGAATATGGGATTGTTATTTCTTAAAATTAATTATTATTAATATTATTATATTTTTTTGGCCAAGCTGTGTATATTGTCAGCTCAGTGCCCGGGGTGATTGGCACAATATGTATGTATGTGTGCAGGAAATCCTTTTTGTAGGCAGTCCTTTTTTTCCCATGACTATGTAATTTGATGATAAAAAAAATATATATATTTTTTAAATCCTAGTCTCTTTTTGTTGCGTTCCAACTCAATTTTTTTTTCCACCATTTTTGTTATTTGAAAGATAATTTGTTTATGCATCTGGATTGGAGTTGAACAACAGGACTTTTATAAGTCAGTTTAATAATGATGATAATTTGTTGCCAGAACAAAGACAGTATCTAATTACATGGATGATATAAACCTTTGAAAAAAAATTATGCTGTTTGGAATTAACTATTGCATATTTGACTTTAGGGGGAAAAAAAATGGGACAACTGTTGTAGCAGTTGGCCCTATTTGCATGTAATTATTATAACCTGGGACCTTAAGTAAGCTCTAAATTAGGTTGGAGTAGTTATTTTACAAATTACAGACACTGCAAATAAAACAAGAACACAGATGACCTCTCAAAGGCTACATTCAGACTGCAGGCAAATGTGGCCCAAATTTGCTTTTTTTTTTTTTTGCCCATATGTGACCTTTATCTGATCTGTAAAAGACAGTTTGAACAGCACAAATCCAACTTCTTCAAATCCAACCCAGGCCACTTTCATATGTGGTCCTAAATCCGATACATATCTGATATTTGGCAATGCGACTTCAGTCTGAATGGCCAGTTCACATTTATCGGACCTTTACATCATTGAAATGTGACAAACGTCACAATTCGGCGTCCCAGGAGTGTCACTTTTGTAGACACAGTGCGTGCCTGCATGGTCAGGTATTACATCAGGACCTGTTTTGCACATGCAGGTCACTTCAGGGTTGCATTCAGTTCATACTCAGAACTGATAGAAGTCGAATTTAATGTGTAATATGATCAAGCACACAAAAAAATCAGTTCACCAAAAAATCCCAATTTTGCATTAAGACCTGCTGTCTGAACGTAGCCTTAGAGGTCCACAGGTAATACTTGTCCCAAGTTAATAGCTCCTATATCAAAGTATTAAATATCCAAGTAAATAAATAATCTGCAACTGAATATCAAACTAAACCATATGTGATTTTAAGTGTGACCTCTAGTTTTTGACCTTCAAAGTTAGTAATTTCAGCCGGGAAGGCTAATATTGCATATTGGTGGTGTCAAGTTCTCATGTTGATTAATCTACGGGTATATTTACTATAAACATCCGCATCTATTTTTTTTAAAATGGGGGGTGCACATTGATGACGCAATGACACAAAGACAACTCTCTGACCAATCAGTGGTCTGGAGTATTTACATGTCACGTTTTAGTATCTCTTCCCCTGTTTTGAAACCTCAGCCGAGCAGATGCCAAAAAAACTAATACCATGTACCGCATTCCAGGTTCTTTTACGTTATGGAAGTGCAAAAAAAGTTGAGTCGTTGAGCCGGTACCATGTAGTGGAAATGTGGCATAAATGTATCGGATTGCTTACCATTTGTTGTTGCTTCTATCTTTGCATTTGAAGCATAGGTCTGGCAGTATGTAAAAGTGTGTCAGATTGAATAATATGTTTGTATTGCCTGTGATCTTCCTTCCAGATTTACCTGCAAATTAAAAGGCTCCCTAATGGCAACTGACACGCCCATGGACACGGTACTGGCCCCTGCCCCTGCCCCTGCCTCTGCCCCTGCCCCTGCCTCACCTCCAGGCTCCATGCCACCGTTACCTCCACCTCTGAGCTCAAGTTCATCCGAAGACCAGGTTCCATCCCAGGAACCGGCAATAGCAGAAACCCCTGACGCAGTGACCTCAGAACATGATGCTGCTCCAAATCTTACCCCGATTCAACCTATAGCCCCGGCTGTTGCCATAGACCCTGTTACAGGCGCTGAAGTGCCACTGGCCCCTTTGCCACCACCAGTCCCCCCTGCCAGTGCCAAAAACCCCAGCTGTAAGATTATGACTTTCCGTCCCACCTTGGAGGAGTTCAAAGACTTTGCCAAGTACATCGTCTACATGGAGAGTCAAGGCGCTCACCGTGCAGGACTGGCAAAGGTAGGGTTAACCACTGCATACATACACAGTACATCCCCACTCACATACTGCACACTGACTTCCTTGGTGCAATATTTCTCAGAGACCACAGGCACGGTCACAATATCACATATGCAGGTGATGGTTCCATTCACTTTGGTTTTTTTTTCATTTTTTTTTTTTTTACTGTTGATTTGCAATTACCAAGAAATGCATAAACCTGAAACTTTGTAATGCTTGGGAGAGGTGGAACTGCTGATGCAAAAGTGAAATGAGTCATTCTGTGACATCTCAACCAAAAAGCCAAACTTTTTCTTGGAAAAGTAATGCGAAAAATGTACTTCTTTTAGTCAAAGACTAACTTTTCCACCACTCCCAAGTATTATTTTGAAATTCAAGAAATATTTATCAATATAGAAAAATGTGATTTTATATATATATTTTTTTGCCATATTGCCCAGTTCTATCTGAGCCCTATCAAACAATCTGAACTCTATTAAATGGACTAATAAATGTGACTGTATGAAGGGACAGGTGATGATTTTCAATTAGTTGTTAAATTATACAAATAGAATAGCTATATGAATATTGCTCTCTCTTATGTATGTGTGTTTATTTATTTATTTATTTATTTATTTTCTTTCTTTCTTTTCTCTCACAAGAATAAGAACATGTTGGTACCAGAAGCATGTGGCGTTGTAAGATTACAAAGTACTGTTCAAACAGGAAGAAAACATGTAAAACCCAAAGGCTTACAAAAGGTCTTTGTGAAACTTGAAATGAAAATGAGATGTCATGCAAACGTTGTGGGGTAAAAGCTGGCATATCATAAATCTACTGTATATAATGAAAAGCATGAATGGGTGTCGCTCTCTCTCTCTCTGAGTATGTGCACAGGTATGTGTTTGGATGGGATGAGTTTTGGGAGTCTGTTCTTCAGTCCGTTGAGATAAAACTGGAACTGCCTGGGCACATAGTGGCTGTTTTTATTTGGTGATGGAAAGGGCAGATCTCTTGCGATAACGGGCACAGATAAACATGGTGGCGGGAACACAATGCCATTGGCCTGTTTCTGTTTCAGGCACTGGGCATTTTTTTCAGGTGCATGAAGTCATGAAGAAATAATTTTATCTTGACATTTTGAAGGATAATATGAAGGAATCTGCTGCCAGTCTGAATATAGATGGCCGTCGAGTGTTCCATTAAGACGAATGATATAGCATGATTTGCAGTTCTAACTTTTTTTGGAAGGCATAGCAAGAATCAATATGGAAATAAATGTTTATTTTTAAAAAAAAAAACAAAAAAAAAAACCAAGAAATTCTATGAGGTAAAATGACAAATATTCTTATGTTTTCAGTGAAATATAGGCTAGAGATAATTTACTAAACATTATTATTTTTTATTTAATTTAGTTTTTCATATATGGGCTTGTAATTTGGATTAATGGGAACAGATTAGCAGGATTTGAGAAGTGACTGACATTTTCCAGACATTCCTACTTCCAGTAGGGAACAACAGTTTGAATTTACTATTATTTGTTAGACACAAAGGTAAATATACTATGGACCAGTAATAGTCCTGGGGCTAATCATTTGGACTTACTCATTTTTTAAAAAATATTTTTTGGGTGTTCAACACTGTGCATTATTAAATTTGGTACTTTTTTTGTCTTTGCTACTTTGTAAGTAATTGTATTGCACCGCTTCTGGCATTGATTATGTCCATGGAAAAGCTGAATTCATGACAGAGGGTAATAATTTTGACCTTAACTTATAAATGTCTACATCTTTTCACTCACCAGGTGATTCCGCCTGAGGGCTGGAAGCCACGTAGGTCCTATGACACTATTGAGGACATGGTGATTCCAGCTCCCATCATGCAAGTAGTGACAGGCCAGTCAGGTCTTTTCACACAGTACAATATCCAGAAGAAATCTATGACAGTGAGCGAGTACCGCAAGCTGGCTAACAGCAAGAAGTAAGTGTACTTTTACCAGTTTACTTTGTGTATGTGATTAAGCTTTTACTTCCATAGTACAAAATACAAACCTGGATTCAGCTTTGGTCTACTATTATTTGAATATTGTGTAGTTTTAGTGAAATTCTGTCATATTTTTGGCTTATATGAAAATTCTTCAGAGGATTAAGTTTATCTATTTGTCATAATTTGTTTCTCATCGTCAGCTTTTATGTTATCAATGTTCTTATGTTATCAATGTGAAATGTTATCTCATGTGAAAACCAAGGAAAATACTTACTTGTAGGCAGTGTAACATCTGATGAACACTTTGTGATTGCGTTTTCTGTTGTCTTGTGGACAGAAAATGCTTTTTTAAAATGCAACAGTTTAATATGTAATTGGCCTTCATATGAATGCATTTTAATACAGTTTTTCCTTTTTAAAGGGATTAAAGTCATGTTTCTTATACTTTGGGATAATTTTTGCTCTGTTTTGCATATGGATATAATGAAACAGAGCCTTCTGTCCGTATTTCTGTTCATCTTCTTAATGCTTATCAGTACAAATGAAATGGAGCAGTACCATGGAAATTGCAGGGGGCAGGGTTGCAAATAGTTGAGACCAGAAGGATCTTTATCAGGACTCGAAGAAACGATACAGAAACAGAGTCAATGACCTGACAGACCACTGCCATTTAACTCTCTGCCTCTAGGTTTGTCTTTTCTGAATACATACACTATCACAACCTCCTCCACTATTACTATTATATTTTTGTTGTATTAGTGAGGTCAAATGCCTTCCAGTCTTGGCTGCCCTCTTGTGGATCTAATAATTAATACTCTAGTCAACATACAGAAGCATGAGGGCAGTGAAGGTTTAGAATAGGTGACTTTCAATACATAAAGGGACCAAAATGAGTCTCATGGCAGACATGCAGATTGTTGACTGGATAAATACATTTCTTGTTAGCTCTTTACAGTCCTATATTAGTCCACCACTTCAGTTAATGGGCCTTTCGGCCGCTGGTAGTGCTTGATGCTTGTATTTATATAGAATCAATAAAGATTCACAAGATATTTAAGGTTTCCTAACTCTCGACAACTCAAAATATTGGTCCTGTTCTTTTTTCAGATATTGCACACCCCGTCACAAAGACTTTGATGATCTGGAGAGGAAGTACTGGAAAAACCTGACATTTGTGTCACCAATTTATGGCGCAGATGTCAGTGGCTCTATTTATGATGAGGTGAGGTTTGTGTATGCATTGGGGTTTATTGCTTCAGGCAGAATGTCTAGTTTTGCTTTTTCTACTACATAATGTTGTCAGGCTTATTACACATGGCTACAGTGGTGCACATTATGCATAAATCCATCACTTCCTTGTGTCAAATATTAGATTATATAATAATAATCAATGAAGTCATGATCTTACCTCAAGATATTAATGGTAAGATTCTTATCTTATTCTAGTGATTTGCTGTTGGTAACAAAAAGGTGTATGCACAGATAATTGTGTTTCTAATCATCCAAACATCAGTGATTGGTTGGTGATAAAGTATACCTTTATGTTTGCCTACAGCCCCATCTGCTGGTTCAGACTGCATTAGACTTTTGCTGCTAATAATGAAAATCCCTGTCATCCATTTCCAGAACATTCAAGAGTGGAACATTGGTCATCTCAATACTCTGCTCGATATGGTAGAGCAAGAATGCGGCATTGTCATTGAAGGTGTCAACACCCCATACCTGTATTTTGGCATGTGGAAGACCACATTTGCTTGGCACACTGAGGACATGGATCTGTACAGCATCAACTACCTGCACTTCGGACAGCCCAAGTCCTGGTCAGTCTATTTCTAATGTTTTTACAGTTCAATATATGCCATATGCTGTCGTGAGCAAGCATCACTACATTATAGCAGCTATAGATGATGGTTACAGATGACAGCAGGTTAAAGGATATATCCCGCCAAGTAATTTATTACATAATGTGATTTCCTTCCTCCTTCATTTACTATTACAGTCACAACAGGTCTCTTAACACAATTTAGCCGCTTGAGATCAGGTGATATTTCCATAATGGTTATAATGCAGGAGCAGCACAAGTACAGTGTTTATATTTTTTGCCTTTGACATAATAGATAAAATCACTTTGGCAAACAACAGCTGCTTTGAGTCAGATTCTGACATGTCGGCATGCACTGTGCACAAGCAGCCTGAAGGTACTGGTAGCATCTGGACTCCCACGGTTGTTAACTGCACCATTTAAAACCCATGTGTGTCTGTGTGTGGCATCCCCGGTGATGGAATTGGTGCCGGCATAATGAATTAAGTGAAGGTTGTTTACGTCCCCACTAGTTGAACACATACCACAGAAAACATGAAAATGGGCAAGTCCAGTCTTTTGTTCATGAGATTCACTTAAGAATTATTGGTATCAGAGCCGGTGGTTTTTGGTTTACACACTGAGTATTTTTCAGAGCTTGCAGCTTTTTGCACTGAAGACCAAATTTTAATTGGTAACAAGTTTATTCCCATGAAGAAGACAACTTGCTTGTAAGTACACATAAGCTTGCCTGCAGAGACAGTTGTGTAGATACACACTGAAAATGACCACCAACGGGCCACTAGACCCAGCGCAAAACCTCAGTTCCTGCAGGGAATCTTCCTTGATGTCATTTTTCTTGCCTGCTTTGTTGTGTACATCAGAGCTCTTAAGCCATTTGTCAGTAAACCACCAAAGCATGCAGGGCAAGAGGGGGGAGACAATACACTGGCAATGAAACATCACAACTCTGTACCAACAACATGGATCATAGTTCCTCAATTAGTGCTTTAGGTGAAGTTGCAGATGCTTAGACTACTCAGTTCCACATTGCTGTAGAATTCATTACTGTTTTTTTGGGTAGGAATGTGTCATGGTCAGAATACTGTGGAAAGCAGATGTTATGATTGTGCTTGACATTGTTTTGTTTTAGACTTATGGTGACCTTTAGAGATAAGATTTTTCTGCTACCATCTCTTGCTGTTTTTTGAAAGATGGTGGTAAATACTGTACTTTCCTCCCATTTTCTTGTTAAATCTTCATGTTGCTGAGGCTTCTAAGAGTCTTATATGTACTCTTAATTCTTTATTTTAATTTTTTTTTTTACCTATGCTAGCAGCTACCCTTCCTGAGGTCCACCCACAAAAAAACATAACATATTAAACAAAGTATTTACGGCACATAAAAAGTGCATAAGATTTGTGAGTTTTACATCTAGGATCTACACAAATTTGGTGTTCCTTGGAAATGCTACTAAACAGGTTTTTGTTTGGAAACTCCGCATTCTCCATCTTTTTGGTGTTTTATTAGTAGTTACATAGCCTTCCCGACTCGTCATTTTCCTGTCACATGACCCTTTCTGGAAGAATACAAGACATGAGCCGAATTGCAAGTGTTTTCATCCTCATTGACTCTGCTAGCAGCTGTTTTTTTGTATATTATGCATTTTTATCATACTAACATTTACTACATGCAAGGTGGTAATTGAGTACCAATCTGTAAGTCCTGCAGCGTTTTCCCCTGGTCATGTGTATTATAACATTTCAAGCTCATTAGAATAAATGGAGGTTAGTTGGATATCTTGAAATATTCAAATAGCAAAGACATGCACATTTAGTAACTAATCTTACTTGCTGCTAGATAATAAAAGTCAAAAGCAAAGCACAAAACCACCCACCAGTAAAACTCCCATATCAGGGTTTATTTCAGCTTTGATGCTTCAAGAAAAGTTACCTTTTCTTAAGAGGAAATTTGGTTGAAATGTCATGACAGCAGATATTTTTCTTGTTTTACCTTTGGACCAACTAAAAATTATATTATTCTATTTGCACATGGTTTGAACAGTTGTTTTACCCTCTGCTTTGCGCTTCATTGTTACATTATCTTCTGCCTTGTCTCATGTCCCAGGTGTTTTTTCCTATTGGCACCTTCTTTTCCTCTTGTGTGTTCCTCATATATGTTTTTGCCCTTCTACATTGTTTTCCATACACAGTACTGCAGGTGGCAGGCCAAGCCAGGGCTGTCTTGAAAGATTAAAAAAAAAGTAGCGCATGTGTGTATTGCTACGTTCTCCTCTCTCACCTGTCTTCCTTTTTGTCACAGTATGCTTCTCCTCCACCTTTACCCCTCTCCTGTCCACCGCCTGTGGTGTGTGTGTGTGTGTGTGCGTGCGTGTGTGTGTTACTAGTTCCTCCTCTCTGTGATGTGTTCTCATTAAAATCATCTATCTGTCTCGTTTTCACACCTCTTACTGAGAGCGGGTATGTGTCATTACAACTCACTGTCAGTTTGTGTGTGTGTGTGTATGTGAGTAGAGGAAAATGACATTCATCAGGCTGTGTTTTTCAGTCTGCCATTCAGCACACTGTGCCCACTCATTGCTGTTCTATGCTTGGAGAGCACAGGACAGGGTTTTACCTGCATTTTTCTTTCGTGAGAATGAAAGCATCTGACTACATATGTAGGCATAAAGCAAGCTTTAATTACAGAGTACACAGATATTGTGAACAAACATTGGTGTCAGCCTTGTGACTGACGTCAGCTGTTGCCCAATACTTGTTATTTTTAAAGTTTTCTCTAAATTTCTATGATTGAATTTATGCACCTTCAAAAATCATGGGACAAATGCCTTAGATACTGTAAACACTTAACCAGCCAAGTTTTTCTTCACTATAAAGAAATCTTATAGAACTACAACATGGAGAATAAATAACAGGAAACTGAAAATCCCACTAATATCAGCCATATTATTCAGAGGTCTGTATTGGCCCAGAGTTCACAATATGTGCATCTCTGTAAGTTACTGATTAAATAAAAAAAAAAGTGCCAGTTCAACTGCCTAATAATGTCAGACTGATGCCTGAGCAGCTTTTTAACACTGTTACCTACCTTTGCTGAATCTGCACTGTTGTACATTTTTACAGCTTTTAAGTACATTACACACCAAATTTTCAGTTTGTCTTTTTTTCCACCCCCTTTATAATTCTCTTTCTTTTGCCTTAACCATTTGTTAAAACTAATTTGCTACCATTTGGATGGGTGCACGCAGTCATTCTTTTTTTAAGATGTTTTTTTTTTTCTTTTTTGTTCCTTTTCTGGCTTTCTTTTAGTTCCCTCATTTGGTGTTCTCTCTTTTGTCATTCTCTCTCACTCTCAGTGCCCACCAAGCCTTCACCTTCGTTTTTTCCTGAAATCAAATCATTTTCACTTTTACACTTGTGTACGGTGGGGTAATTACAGGCTGTTAAACAGAGCATGCCCCCTTAAAACACACACACACCCACCCTTTCTTCCTCCCCTCTCATAGTGCAGCCGTTTGTGAAATTAACTCCCATTTCCCCCCGCAACTCTGCTCCCATCAAAGTCGTACCCCACGAGTCACAACAACACACACACAAACCGGTGGATGTGTCAGTGTACTCAGTCTGTCACTTTCCCTCTGTCTCTATCCTCCACCATTCTCTTTGTTTTCATTTTCATTGCTGAAAACTCCTCAATCACTCTTCTACCTCAACACACACCAGTGGATCTGTTGTCAGATAAAAGTTCACCTCAGAGCGTGTGAGAGGAAGGCAGGGAATAGCTGACGAAACAGAACTGAAAGGGATATTTTGAAGTGTAGCCCAGGCTGCAACTTCCTGGGAAGGGAGGAGTTTATAATGAATCCACGAGTCCTCAACCCCCTCTGTAGTCCACCGGTTTTCATCCAATCTCCTTTGACAGTTTTTTTTTTTTTTTTATTATTCTCCCACAGGAGGAGGAGGAGAAAGCTAAGGATCTGCATAGTGCATTAGTTGGGTTATAACTGCAGTTTGGGTGCTGGGTGGAGTTTTCTGGTGTTTCTGTGGCATGATGTTTGAAGGAATATAAGGTGTTTCATAGGTCTGCTTTTTTTTTACAACTGTTAGGTCCATAGGAGTATGAGGTCTCCTACCAGTAATTTTCCCTCTAGCCTAAGCGAACTCTTCTGGTGCACATATTAATGTGTGCATATTATTTGGTTAAAACCAATTCAGCTTTTTTCTCCCATTCTTTTGAGGTTCTCCTCCAGTTCCCTTACTTCTACCAACTTTTATATCTTCCAACTTCAGCACATGTATTGTAACAATGTTGTTTCTTGTAGACAAACTAATATTAAAACCAAATATTGTCATTCTTACACAAAGATGCTCGTATCTGATATTGTGGGTGAACTGTTGTAACTAATAGGCTATCATTCATTCATTTTCTGAATTGTTGAATCCTTAAGAGGTTTGCGGTGGTTCCTGAGCATATAATAGCTCCTGATGGGTGAAATATACACATGTCGTCAGTTCATAACATGGTTGATTTACAGACAAACAACCATTCACTCTCACCTTTGCTTATACAGTTGATTTAGACTGACTGCTTAACCTATTAAGGTGAATGTCTTTGGACGGTGGAAGGAAACTGGAGCTGATGGGAGCTGGACAATATATTTACAGAAGAGTTGTCATTTGATTTTGTAATTAATTGTCATATAAATAAGTGCAATTCAAGATCTATCTGTATTTTTCTTCATTTTACACCACTAGTATAGTATAACCCATCATTAATTAAAGCTGTAGTTGTTCATAGTTGAAGACGTTCTAATTAAAGTGGTTTGAGGGAAAACGAGAATAGTCTGCATTTCTGTAGACTATTTTCAGGCTGTAGAAAATCTACCCAATGACACAGACTTATTGCAGGTGTTTTCAGAGAGGTAGGGGGATTAAATATGTGATTGACTGGCATTATGACCAATAACTGTTAAGACTTCCTCAGATTTGACTCAAATGTTGTACAGTGAAGCTTGGAAAAGTTTCTTCTCTTTTTTTTCCCCCACAGCGGTGGTGTTAGGTCACCATTTCACACCCTTATAGCTGTATCTTCAAATTTTGTTTGGGTTGTTTTGGTTCCCAAATTTCGGCCAGTTTTAATTACACCCACAACAATACATTTAACAGATTACTAGCCGTTTATTTGGATTGACCACTGGAACATAGAAATAAAAGTTGCACTTCAGTTTAGGCTTAAACAAATTGCACATGGTATGTTTAACACAAATAACCTTCAAAGAGTGTCAAACCCTCTAAAAATTTTGCTGATTTTAAAGAAAGTTGAGTGGGAAGATCACAAAGATAGTGCATGTTTATAACACTGGTGAGAGCACACTTTTTCTGACCCTGTTGTTACCTTACTGGTAGTTAAAACACACTAACGGGAGTTAAATCTACTTCTCTATCACTATTTCCTTTTTCCATTATCTCTTATCGCCACATGCATAAATGTGATGCAATTTCATGATGCTGCATTGCATAAAATTCTAGCAGCATAGGTAGTAAATTCAGTGTTGAGTTTGTATTTACTGTACACCCAACATTTTTAGAAATGGGGAAAAGTGAGCCAGGTGGAGGGATTACAGTTGGATCAGGACAGTCAATCAGCAAATATTGGTATTTCTCCTTCCACATATAAATAACAAATACCTAAATAACAATTGCAAAAACACACCAGCACTGTCATGAACACCCTCCCACTGTAGATAAATCATATACTTCTTTAGGGAGGTGGAAAAGTTCAAGCCTTCATTTGCTGCGTGTTGTTTTATTTGTGTGTTTTTCTTGCTGCTGCCACAGTGACAGACGTGTTGCTGCCATGGCAACTGAGGCCTTAGGAGGGAGTGAACGGGAGGAGACACACTGATCTGCTGATTTGTTTAGTTTGATGCTGGGATTGAGGGATCATTTGAGGGATGTACTGGCAGCACAGACTGTTCTGAAATACGTGAAAATTTACACACAAAACTGTGTTGCATTTCTCCCCTGGGACAGCAAACGCTGTTAAAGAATTACTTTGGCATTTTAGGAAATGTACTTATTTACTGTTTTACTGACAGTCAGATGAGAAGATCAATAACAATGTTATCTCTGCTTTCAGTACAGATGAAGGTCTGTTATGTGTTTAGCCAAGCGAAGTGCATTGGCTCACACACATAAAACCCAACTTGGTTCTTCTTTCCTTCTACAGCCAAGCATCATCTACCCT
The DNA here is from genome assembly GCA_037367295.1 of Apogon hyalosoma. Taxonomy (NCBI): domain Eukaryota; kingdom Metazoa; phylum Chordata; class Actinopteri; order Kurtiformes; family Apogonidae; genus Apogon; species Apogon hyalosoma. Next base: position 14,034,429 of record JAPQRP010000020.1, read on the forward strand.
TCAGACTTCATCAGAGTCTGTTGGAGGGTTTATTTTATCTTTTTATTCATTTGACAAGGGGAATACATGAAGGTATTGGTACATTAAAAAAAAAAAAAACTGATACAGTGTATCAGACTTGGTACAGTGGATAGTGCCGTCGCCTCACAGCAAGAAGGTCCTGGGTTCCATTCCAACCAGGGACCTTTCTGTGTGGAGTTTGCATATTCTCCCCGTATCTGCATGGTTCTCTCCGGGTACTCCGGCTCCTCCAGCCATTCAGACATGCAATGATAGGTTAATTTTCAACCTAAAATTGCCCATAGGTGTGAATATGAGAGTGATTGGTGTCTATATGTCGGCCCTGCAATGAACTGGCAACTCGTCCAGGATATACTTCCCATAGGTAGCTTGGATAGGCTCCAGCAACCCCCCACGACCTTAGTGAGGATGAAGTGGGTTCAGAAGATGAATGTATCAGACTTCTAGTGTCATAATCACTGGATACACTTAATCGGTTACATTTAGTGCCTGTTCCAGTATGACATTAAAATTTCCAATAGGAAAGGAAAGACTGAAGTCAAAGTGGCTTATGGAAATGTAGAACCTTTTCATTGATCTTTTTTTTTTTTAACCTCTTGATGAAAATGAAATAAACATATCAAGGACAACTTAACTTCATTTATACTCAGCAAAATACAAATTTTAGAAATTCACCTGACTTTCAGTGCACGACTGACACTCCCATTTGCTCCTAAATGGCCTTTAAGAATTGGATCACACGTCTAAAAAAATAGTGAAACACTTGAGCTGTTCTAGATTTTTGTCTACAGGTGGCAGTGTGGCACCATGTCTAGACCCCCCTGAAATTGTCTTTCACTTTCTTTCTTATGCTTTTATTGTCCATCTTTTACTGTTGTTACCTCTCACCATCTCTGTCTGTTTTTTTTTTTTTTTCATCTTCTGTTTCTTCCAACAGCTTTTGTTCTGAACATCAGTGCAGTTGTTCAGGCATGACTGAGAATGAGAGGTGTGAGCTTATTTCCACCCATAGTTCACTAGTGGAAGTCTCTGGAGGGTTAAGCAACCAGAGGAGATAATTGCAGTAATAAGGAGTGTTATAATAACTTCACAAAATGCACCGATCAGATTGGAGCTTTTCTGGTTGCCTCCCACTCTGTTTTACAAATAAACTCGCTTTCTAAATCTGGCATCTGACATTTCTTACAGTGGTACATAATGCACAGTGCCTACCTCATGTATTAACAGTTGTATTTGTTGCCATAGTAAGTCCCTACTTTACCTGTAAAGCAGCGTACAACCAAAGCCTCATGGCTCCTGTGTTTGTGCTGTAATAAAACAGAGCAAGGTGTGAGGTGGAAAGATGGTAATAAAATGTGATGAAAGATATAATGAGGGGGGTCTGAGCAGCTACTGTATTATGCAAACCACAGCAAGACAGTAAGCAGCAAGTATCCCCCAAACATTGATAAACTGTTGGATGGTTGGCATCGTTTTCACATACATAAGAAAAAAAAAAAGAATAAGACAGAGGTGGTTAAATGTACGTCATGGGCAATTTCATTTGCTAAAATGGTGAGTGCTTAGGGCTGTGAAATAACCCAGTGCTCCCCAAACAGCCATTTCTCTTGGTCCTGCCCTTCACAAGTCATTTTATCTTTTCTCCACCTCCTTCTTGTTTGCGCTTTTCTTCCCTTCAAACATATAACTTGTTTAAAGTAGCTGTTCAGTGATTATATGAAGCAGCTTTTAGTCACTGAATTAATTTTCACCTGTTTGTGATCATGTATTGACGCTGGTGTTTTCTTTGTGCTTTTTGTACAGGTATGCAGTCCCACCTGAACATGGCAAGAGACTGGAGAGACTGGCACAAGGTGAGGGCATGTTTGTTTATGGGTTTGTCTGCACCGAAAAACAACTACAGTACATTTTGACTTGAAAGTTTCACGTCCTCCTAGAAGATGGAGAGGGAAGATCCAGATTTTTTACATTCATTTTTGTTAATCAGATCTTCACCATTGGGATATATTTATATTTTTTTAGATTATTGTGATTTTCTTAAAAATGAATGCTCTTCTGAAAAAAATAATCACACATGCTGTATTACACTATCCGTTTTAACTGTAGTAACTTAAGGTGTCGTATTTGTCTGGTTCATTCCTTTTTCCTTTTCCATGTAAGACCTGCTCATACTGATTATTGTACTGACAGCATCGTCACTGAAATTACACCCCCTCTACCCCAAGTAACTTGCAAATCATTGATGATAGAAACATGAAACGGACAGAAAATTAATCAGTAATCAGACTGTTAATTATTTAAATCATTGTCAAGGAAAAACTGTTCTCTGATTGAAGCTCAAATGCGGGGATTTGCCTAGTTTTAACTGACTGAAGTGATTATCTTTGTGGTTTTGCCTCTTGACAAGTAATTTCAAGGCTTCAGGAAGTTGTGATTGCTGTTTGAAACTATTTTCTGACACTTTTTAGACCAAACTGTGGATTTGAAAAGGCAGTTGTTTTTATATTGGAGGCAACAGTTGCAGATGAATGTCAGACATTCCATCAAAGAATATATGAAATACACAAATCACTCTTACTATTCTCGGTTGCACAGGAAAATGGAAAGCAAAGTAGTAACAGTTACATCTGTAGCTGCCTCATTTTTCTTAAGCATAACACACTTTTACCCCACTTATAATGAATAGGTAAATTGGTGAAGATTCTTGTCTCACTGTTGTTGATCTCACATTTACCAAGGAGGAACACACTATGAGCCACGAATTAAAAAATCTTTTGCATCTTTTCAAGGGTTAGAAATCTTGATTCATCACTATGTTTTTCTGGTATCTTACTATATCAAAAGGGTACATTTCATTGCCCCCTGGATAGAACAGAAGTGCATGCTAAAGCAGAAACCATGTGGGCATTGCATATTAGGGCTGCACGATATTGGAAAAAACTGACATCGCAATTTTTTTTTAACCCTGCGATATATAATTGCGATATAAAAAAAGTACTCCGGAGGATTATAATAGCTGTGTGGTGCCGATGTAAGTGGTCAAACAAATTAGTTTTTTCCTCTCGTTTCAGAACACGTGTTTCAGTATCATCCTTCTTGTAGCTGAAATAATTCCAGATAAATGACGTTGCTTTTCTTTTTGGCACCAAGTCTTCATTTTCGGTGATTTTTTTTCTCTTATTCGTTGCTCATTTTTCAATGTTGTTACCAGTGACTCACTCCATGTGCAGGGGTGTGGTCTGCTTCGGCAAACTGATTAAGAACGATTGTGATTGGTGGATGGCTGTCTGCAGTGTGTGTCAGGTGCCCAGGTTGAAACTAGATGAGAACACATTGAGTTCATTTGCCTCCTACATTGCAGGACCTGCGATGTGACTATTGCAGACACGTACATTGAGATGGCAATGCTCAAACAATATATTATGCAGCTCTATTACATATGCTGGATGTCTACATCAAGAATGTCAACCTGTAAAAATCCTAAACAAAGATGTTTAGGTGTTAGGACTGATGCATTCTGTGCACTGATGCTCACTAAATGTGTCTTTACACGTGTCACATACCGAGAACAAACTCAAAGGATTAAGGTCATGTCTGAGACAGATAAATAGGTTCGAACAGTGAAGTAGCCCTCATGATTTTCTCGAGCCATTTGCCCTTTCTTTCACATGAAGTGTCCCTTTGGTTTTCTTTGCTTCACCACCACCACCAATTGTGTTTTCCACCTCTCCCTCCCCTTCTCCTGATCAATGAGGATTATCTTGTGTATTGCACATAGCTCAGAGCAAGATGGAAGACGCAAGGATGATGAGGGAGAGTTGCCCAATCCAACCTACATTGAATAGACACACCATTTGTCCTTGTTCTTGTGCAGAACTGAGAACAAATCAATAACCACCAGTGCAGAGCCTATGTCACTCACCATCCGTCTGTTGTCCTGTAGTGTTTAGCAGATATCATGGACAGTATTTGGCCTACAATAGACAGGCAAAGGGAAAAACCCTTCTGTTAAGTTAACGTTGAAGTTGGAGCGGGATAATTTGGTAAAAATTTTTTATCTTGAGTATTGTTGTGAATGATTTAAGATTTAATAATGTTTTTCTGACTATAAGAATGAAAACAATAATTTTGATAACTTAAAATACTGTTTTTTAAACTAAAACTACATGCATTTGAAACTGGAGAAACACATCTACAATTAATATATTACATGTGAATTTTTGTTGAGCAACAAAAGTCTCCAGATAAATATCTCAATTTTGCAATTTATGCGTTTTTCTGAATTTTAAGAAGGCAACACCTCAAGTAATTGAATTAATTCAATATATTGTGCAGCCATAGATGAAGTATAACTAAAATGTCTTTAATAAAAAGACACCCTATTAGCCTTAGATAGTATATGAATATACTGATGTATTATGAGCTCTACAACTGTTGTTGGTGTTGTAATATGTCAGCATTTCTACTGTGTTCTATTTTCCTAAATAGTCTCATATAAAGTTAGAAGTAATTACCTTTTGTACTGTTATATCCCACTAAAGTTAGCTGTAATAGTTAAAATTACTTTGAAATGACATTTGGCTGTTTGTGATATTGAACAAAGTCCTGACAAAAAAATTTAATTTTACATAGCAGAATCACTGTATTGATTGAATAGTTTGTTTTTGTTACTGCCCAACTTTTTTTTTAACACATGCCTGTGGATCAAGACTAACACTGAAATCATTTGACTGAGTCAGTAGTTCTTTCAGGTCTGTTGGCTTTTAAGAGAGTGTTATAACATCTTCAGCTTCCTGTTGGAAAATGAGCAATGTTCCACAGACTCACAATCAAGGCTATATGTTTGCACAGGTGGGCCACACCTCATATTAGACATTTTCAACCTGTAAAATTTTGTAAATGTTAACAGTGAAGGGTTGCATCACACTCGAGTCATATAATTTAGTTTGCATCTTTTCAGTGTGTTGCACCTCTTAACACTGAAACCTAACTGTATTTGATAAGATGAACACATTGTATGATGTGTGAGCTTATATTTAAATGCATTGAAATGCTATCAAACCATAACTGACATGCAGTAGATGTTTTCTTATCATTCTTTACGGTGGCTTTCAGTCACAGTCAGATTGCAGCCTTCCTCTCTTCTTATCTAAGCAGCTGGCGGTGGGAGGAAAGCCATGCCAACATTATTTAACAAGCACCCACTGACCTATGAAAGCCATCGTCAGCACAGGCAGCCAACTGTTTATGAGGTCCTAAAAAGACAGTTATGAGTGTAGCAGAATGCCCAACAGGCCTGAGACAATCGTCGTGTAACTTGAAAACTCCTCTTCAAACATTTGACACAATGGCAGCCGTTGCTCTTATCGCTCCTCATCTCCGCATTAGTTCAGCGATGTCTTCAGACGTTTGGGCTGGAGGAGGGGTGGGATAGAATGGGAGGGTGCAAAGTTGGAGGCAGGAACTTAATTTCCAAACTCAAAAGGACAGAATGAAGCCTTTAAGTTAATATTACCCTGTGGAGAGCTCAGAGAGCCAGCTGCATTTTAATGGGGATTAATACCCAGGCTCTGTCGGCACATTATTCACCTTTATCAGCTCCAACAAGCAGGCGGGCGATGAGAGAATAGAGGCCCTGTCTCCCTCTCTTGCTTTGTAGCGTGGAACAGAGGCTGAAACAATGCAGTGAAAATGAAGGATGAAATGGGTGCCGATTATACTGTCAGTCACATTAAAGTTTAACTGGGTGGAGGCTCGGATGGACCCCCCTTTGAGGCACTGGCGGGCATAGACGGTAAAGAGTGGAAGAGTGACTGATGGAGGAGAAATTCTTGCTTTTGATTATGCAGAGGCCGTTAGAGTCTCTCTGTCTCTGAGAGCAAAAGTAAGCCTTTGTTTTACAGAGAAAGTTAGTGCTTTGAAAACCCAAAATGTCAGAGGGGGATATTATGCTCTCAAGGCACTCTGTGTTTTCAAGGCGAGTGGGGTGGTTGTTTTGCAACACAAAAGGCTGGGTTGTTTCAACAGTTACACAGGTGTGCTTTGCTTATCAACTCGCTGCATTTCCTCATATGGTGACCCAATATGCCCCGTATTTACCCTCAAATGCACATGTTTACAAGCCGTTATTTGAAGCAGACTAGTACTATGGGCTTAATTTTCTGACCCATCGTTGCACTGGCCTTCTTTCTGTTTTTTTTAATTTTTTATTTTTCTTTACATTATCAAGTACTTTGCCTCCTTTACTTCTTTTCGTAGCTGTTGGTCGCTGGTTGTAAAGTATGTGATGTAGTGTTTCTTTGGTTCAACATAAATAAAGCTGTGATTGACCTGTGTGACATTCGTAGAAAGCTGTGAATGTGCATTTATTAGATTTACTTACATCTGGCTTCATGTAGTCACGCCTTTTCTGCCTGGCTTTGGCTGCGCAAAACACATTCAACCACATGCACTGAATTTAGAGGTCAAGCCTTGCATTTCCTCTCACTCTGAATTTCTGAATTGAGTTTTTGTGACTTAGGAGTTTCTGCACATTTGTTTTTTTGTTCTTTTTTTTTCACATGGACTGTATATATTTATACTGACCATACCCCCAGCCTCAATAGAATTTGACTACTGGGTTTTATTTCAGGAAGTTTACATAGTCTGCCCATTTTTCCATGAAATGTATCTATATTGCAAAATTAACTAGATACATTAACCGCATCCATCATATATTTACTTCATAAAATGTGTCAAAAACATGATTGAATTCAAGCTGTCACCTGAAGATTTGGTTGACATACAGCAATTCCAAAGCTGTTTTGGTATTATCAAAGCTTTTATCAGTTAAACTGTGCAATACCACGGTTATAAGATATTAACAAATATTTTAAAACTATAATATCTGTTGCTGCTTGTGTTTGATATATGGTACTTGCTGGTGGTTAGGTTCTGCATCATAAAATGTTCTGCAGGTGTCCTATAGTGCCTTGTCGGGCTTTTTCTACATTGTCTCACAAACTATACTGCTGCAGTGCATCTCAGATGAGTTTAAAAAGTAGAAAACAAACTTATATGTTAGCACACACTTTATAGGAAGAACATACAATATGATCTGCATGAAAAATACAAAAGGTACCAAGGTACACTCTTATTATTTTAAAGTGCCTTTATTAATTATGGCATGTCTCAACGGACCTCGCTGAGCCCCAACGGGTTTCAGCCTGCTGGTCTTTTTTTTTTTTTTTGGTCCCCCTGATGAAAGCCCGCAGACAGAAACCCGTTGGGGCGC
>JAPQRP010000020.1:14041822-14062788 GCA_037367295.1 Apogon hyalosoma
CCCCTGATGAAAGCCAGCAGACTGAAACCCGTTGGGGCTCAGCAAGGTCCGTTGAGACATGCCATAATTAATAAAGGCATTTTAAAATTATAAGATTGCCTTGGTTTTTGTATTTTTTGTGCATTGATGGTCCTTTCACCAAAGAGCACCTCTTTTACCATTTTTCATTATTATTTTTCATTACTGCCCGGAGGTCCATGAAGCATTCCTGTTTACTGTGTGTTCAAGAGACAATATGATCTATTGACCTTGACCAGGGCAGGTATACTGCACTTATGCCTGTTATGTTTGTTGGTTGGATTCGACTTGCTTGTATTTTATGTGGTTTGTAAAAAAACATCTCTCTTTTTTTATTTTTTCTGGGTCACCAATTTGGAAAGTAAATGTCATGTTCCCATTTTCCTTTTCTGCAGGTTTTTTCCCTGGCAGCTCCCAAGGCTGCGATGCCTTTCTCCGCCACAAGATGACGCTGATATCTCCATCCATCTTGAAGAAATATGGCATTCCTTTTGACAGGGTGAGTCTCCAAATTAACATTGGATGCTGTCGTGACATTTCTGTCTGTCAATCTGTCATTTGACCATCTGGATTAAAACCTACTATGATGAATAATGTGAACTTGAATGTTGCGTGTCTTTTATGTAGCATAAGCCTAAATGGTTAACATGAATAACTACCCACCAATACTTCAGCAGAGTTTAGTTTGCGTCAGTAAATCACTAAATTAATTAGAAATTTTCAACCTTTTTTTTTTTACCCTCTGCATAAACCATCATCTTTCTTAAAGGATGTTCAGGCACATAGTGATGACAAACCTGCTGCTGTGAAGACATTGTTACAATAATAATGAATGCAATAATAAAAAGAAGCTGTAGAAGCTATTTAATCTCACATCCTCCTTTCTCTAATAACATGGGTGTTTGTTGTCTAAGTTTCAGAAAAGGTGAGCCTATTTGAATAATGAACGACACCGCATTGGCCTCATTAAAAACAGAGATGAGTAGCTCTGCTTTGATGCAAAAATCACAATCTTAACACGTGAGAGATGATATTTTCCAAGCAATTATCTTCTGAAATTAGCTGGCTTTTTCCCCCCTCTGTGTCTTTATTCAGACTATTCAGTAAGTGAAATATGCTCATAGAGTGAAGGGAGAAACCATCAAAAAGGCATACAGAGTTCTTCACTGTCAGCAGAGGACCCCCCCCCCCCACACACACACACACACACTACACCCCATTTATCACTCTGCTCCCCCCTCAGGACGTCATTATCACAGCGAACACGTTGCCTCTTACACACCTACAGTACTTCTCTCGATTCATGTGTAAAAATAAAACCGTCTTCTTGCTTTTTGCAAGAGCAAAAGGGTTGTTTGATATGTGAACCTCTGCCTTTGGTTGAGGAAGTTTATCTCCCGTTCTCAGCCTCTCCTCCTGTCTCTCCCTCTCATGCCTGTCACCTTGTCTGGATTGATCTGCCTCTTGATTGCCTGGATTCGGGCTTCACAAGAAAGTCGAGATCCTCCACCAGAAATATAAGGCTTAAGTTTTGGGGCAACACATTTAAAAAAGAATGCACTTAACTTGTCCTCACATTTTTGAATATTCTCAGAATAACACTGAGCTCATGAGAAAAATGCTCAATACCTCCAGCTACAGTCATGTTTAGCTGAATTAATTTTCCTTTTGAGTCGGGGAAGTTTAGAGAAAAGTTGTTGTGGAAATATTTATACTTTAAACCTTAATTGCAGTTTCTGTGAATGTGAAGTCTAGATTAATGGGCAATACCACCATGCATTTAGAAACAGATGAGGAAAATACTGAACATATACAGAAATATTTAACATCACTGTACAGTTTACTGTAATAACAAGGTAACTTACATTAAGCAAAAAAGCAGCAGAGACTGTTGCACACATAGGCAAATTATCATTTCACAGACTTGAAGCTTTATTTAGAGGATATAAAAAACATCTTTTAAGGTTTTGTGAAATACAGAATGAGGAGTGGGGTTACTCAGCACACACTGAATTAACTGTCATGGTTTTTCTTAACTATCACAACAAAGTGTGGAAGAGTACTGAAATTGCATACACGAATAAGCCATCAACAAATAACTGTATTGACTCTATTGTCTTGCAAATAAATAGAAATGTTAAATTGTTGCTGTTGTCCTTTTTCTCTGAACAGATAACACAGAATGAAGGCGAGTTCATGATCACCTTTCCTTATGGTTACCATGCTGGATTCAACCACGGCTTCAACTGTGCCGAGTCTACAAACTTTGCCACCTTGCGTTGGGTGGATTATGGCAAGATGGCGACCCAGGTGAGGAAGCACAGACTGAAGACCATGTGTATACTACAGGTCCTGTTGGTACAAAAGCAGATACTCCCATGTCTGAATTTTCTTCAGAATGTAGGGAAATAATTCATTTTTAAGCGAGGGTTTGAAAAAAGAAAAGAATGACTGGGACATGACTGCTTGAGGTTATTTAGTTTCTTTAGACTCAGTTGTCCTCTATTAGTAACTGCTGTTTCTACAAAAAGATTGTATATTCAGGTTAAAACAGGATTTTACAATTTTACAATCTGCTTTCTACAACTTGCACTAAAGCTCAGAAATCATTGGTATAACTGGAAATAATCATTTATGATTTCTTCCAAAAATTACATGTTGACTGAATTAGGATTTTTTTTTTTTAATTTTAGCTAACTCCCTTGGCCATACCCCCCAGCTTGAGTTTTTTTTTTTTTTTTAAACCAAAATTTTCTCACAATAATTATTCTATATTCTCTATGTGTTGTTCTAAAAGAGGTTTAATCCATATCTGATATAGGAGCAGTGTAGTTAACGTCACAACATCCCTGCTCTGGCTGTTTGCTCCTTTGTAGGGGTGAAGTAATAGATTGTACCAAAATATAAAAGCAGCGTCTGGTTCTGTGCTACACACCATCTGTTACCATCACTAGCCATACCCTCGCATCCCGCCATTGATGCAAAGTGCTTCTTTGCCCGAGGGCTGTTGAGCATGAAATTGACAGGGCATGGTTTGGTTATAGAGGGGAGCCCAACCACAATGTCCTCTGGAAGAAAACTCCCCCCTTGTTTCTTTTCTATACATTCTTCTTCATTTTCCTGTTCAGTTCACTCTCTCCTTTTGTGGTAGTGTGTACATGTGTGCGCCTCTGTGTCCCCTTTCCCTACTTTCTCTCTACTCCAGTGCATGCCAGATTTATGAGGTGCCAGTTTCCCGAAGTACGTCTCTCTCCTCTCGTTTTTCTAATTTTCGGCCTTCCTACTTTACCCATGTGGCCACTTGTAATTTAAGAACCAGTAGTCCCTCCACCCGACCCAGTGCTCCAGAGACCATCTTCTACTACACTTGTCTCAGTCTGATAAAGAAGAGTGGTTTACTCTGCACCGCTAAACCGAGTCTGCAAAGCGGCAGTGCAACACCACACGCAGAGTCTGGGAATATGAAAGACAACAGCTCGGCCAATGAGACTCTCCGTCTGTCCATCTCACTTACTGCTGCTTTCTTTTTGTCTGCTCTCAGGGGTTGGCATTGCAGAGATGTGCAAGTTCAGTTCCAACAGCACACATACTATAGAGTATGTCTCGGAGCAAAACCCTGATCCTGTCCGGGCCTTTCACTGTGAAGCATCCAAACCTAATCAGGGTGGCTTTCAAAAGTTCTGTATAAACTGTCAAAACTTCTCGGCCTGATTTTGACTCATCCATCCACTGATGAGTACTGATGTCGTTGAAGACATTTTGAAAGATCATTTCAGTCAGGAAAAGTTCTTCCAAATAAAACGTAAACTGTTGTCCTTATTAGTAGATGCTAGGGATACTATATATAGATACTGACAGTACATCATGCCAAGTACTGACGGAACTTTCCTCTGTGACTAATGGCTACGGCTTTTCAACCAGAATGTCTGAAAATAAAAATTGCTTCCTCCCCCACTTTCTCTTAAAATTAGTTTAATATTCAGTAGGGCTGCAATTATCGATAATTTTAGCAATCGATTAACCTGTAGATTATTTTAATATCTAATCAGTTCATCGGATAAACACAAAAGACTCAATTCTCAAAGATCGGTATTTAACCCAAAGTAATATAGGCTGCAGACAAGTCACTAATGATTACATCCCCACAATGGCTTCAGGTATAGTTAGTGAGCACTAGCCCACTACTTAGACTTCTTATGGCTAGAGACTAGCAAGCTATAGTCTTCAACCAGCTCCTGTTATAGGCTATCAAAGTTGCGTTGTATGCATTAGTTCCAGTCAGTGATATTTAACATTAGTCTGGTGGTCTGATAAACAGAGATGGATGAAAACATTATAATTACAATAGTGTCCAATTAGCTAGCGGGCTAAAGTAATCACAACACATAGGCTATTTTAAGCTAGGTTTTTATTATGTTCGCGGTGGCCACAGCAGCCCCGTTTGCCCGAAACATAGTGCACCATGGGATTTTGCTGATTTTTTTTTTCCCCCTCCATATTCAAGTTTTGTTACATAAATGACGCTCTACGTTTTGGGCAAATGGGACTGCCATGGTCACCGCAAACATAATATAAACCTAGCATTTAAAATCTGGCCCAGCATCTGTAGCCTCAGCCATGCTGCTCTGGGTTTTCCTCTGTTACACTCCACAGTGTCCGGGCATGCCTCAATACTAATGTGCTCAAGACCCAACGAATTGACTGCCAAATTTGTTGCCAACTCTTGTAAGATATATTTGGATTGATTTAATCAATTCGCTGTTGCAGCACTAATATTCAGTTACAGATGTATTTAGTGTGTACCTTCAGTTTGATTTTTTTTTTTTTTTTTAGTGATTAATTTACTCAAGTACTTATTAAGGATGCACCAATAGGTTGACCAAGACATTGTATCCGATATTCGCTGATATCGGCCAATATCCATATCAGCTTTGTCCACGGATGGCAGTGGTAGACTTTTATCTGTTGTGTTATGTTAAAGGCTTTTTTCCTAAATTTGTATGTTTTAATCACTCAAAAATAATGTGATGAAGGACTAACAAGCTTTTAAAATAGACTCTTGCAAATAAAGTAACAGAAAATGATAACAGTAGCTTCATCTACACTGGGTGTAGACCAAAATGTCATTTTAAATATTGATATTGGGCCAAGAATTTTGCAGTTGGCACCTCACTTGTATATATTGTTTTGAGTTTTTTAATAAATCAGGTGTTTTGGCCTTGACATTCCACTGAGCCTTAACCTGCCTTCATATGCAATGGGAATTATGGTAAATACTAGTTACGAGCTCGAAAATTGGACATGAACACCCCCTCACGTCATTTCACACTGGACAACGGGGAAAAATTTTGATGCATGAGCTGCCAAGATGAAAATAATCTTTGAACTTTTCAACATGTCGAAGAGCAATGAGGGATTCTTTGCAAATTATAAACAATGCTTTTATTAACGTTCTACTGCTGTTGGCTGTCTGTTTTGCACATTTGTAGCATACACAATACGCAAAAAAAACAAGTTAACACATCCAAAACCATTTTACCCAAGTAGCAAGTCACGATATAATTGTCAGCCATTTTTCATTTGGCTATGACAACAAAAGCACTTGAACACAATGCACTTGTAATTTCAAATTCACAAGTGGAAAGGAACATCTTCCCAAAAGCACGTGACGGCGGCATTAGTGCTGAATATAGTTTTTATGGATTCAGAACTTATATTGCGTTTCCACTCAGTTTAATGTTAATGTTATTTTTATAAAAGGTGTTGTGGTTACATTGGATTTCCGTAACTGGTATAATTCTCTTGGTTTTGGACTTGATGCCTCCACTCTTTCTAACTCAAGCAGTCATGTGTTACCTCGTTTAGCTGTCTGTCCGACATTTCCTGCCCTCCCCTCAGCCGAGCCGTATTCTGTCAGCACCAAACAGGACAGTGAACGATGGGACTCAGTATCGTATTTGTCACCCTTTGGGGGCTGCCAGCACACATCTCATGTCTCACCCTTCTGAAATACAAGCTACTTAACTGCTGCCCCATCTGTCTGACTTACTAAGCGAAATCACACCTGCGGTCATAGCGAGAATCCAGTCAGCACTCTGTGAGCTCTTAGAAAAACTTGAAACGGCGAAAAACAAGAATTGAACATACTAGAAAGCAACTGGCCACACAGATTGATGCAGTGTACATGAGATTTATGGAAAGTTTGTTGGAAAACAGCACAGCAGTGAGCATTACAAATGACAAAACAGATCTTTGAGATTATGTCTGAGAACAGTAATGTGTGCAATACCATTACGTTGCTGAATATTAACAGTTTCTGTGATCTGCCTCTGTATTATTCTCAGTGAAAGCCTCTCTCTGCTCATTTGGTGCTCAGTCACACTTTACTGCTGTTCCCGCAGGCTTCCAGAGTGATTTTTTTTTTTTTTTTTTTTTCTGTCTGGGAGAGGAGTAGAAATCATCCCCCCAGTTCCAAGACTAAATCACATCACTTTTTCATCTTGAAAGTGAATTGCAGATGACTCACTGTCTTTTCTTTTTTCTTTTTTTTTTTTACTTTTACTTGCAAACTCCACGTCTTGTTTGTGTTAGCCCATAAAATGTGATTGGACATGTTAAATTCTTACTCGACTTTATGGGAAACCTGCTAAATGTCCATGAAAACCAAACAAAATGAATTTAACTTAGTTGTATGGCCAGCATGTTACATTATTAAATAGATTAGGTTACTGTTGTAGCAGATGTTTTCCAGCATCTAAAACAACAAGAAAAAGTGGCAAATAAATCCTTGTATGCATCTAGAGTTTACGACTCTCCCTCCTATTTCAAATCTCTTATCTGTGAGTTTCAAATTGAAGAACAATCTTGATGGATGTTTTTTTTCAGTTTTCATTATCACATTGAAATCTGTGATTTTATTCCTGTTGCTGTGTGTGGAAATGTGAAATGTGTGACTTTCATAATTACATTGCTGGGACTTGTAAGACACTAAACAGCCTAAAGGCAGCCTCTGCCATATTGAACTCTGGGTCACTGCAGATCTGATTTTAAGCCATTGCCAAATTAAAATTGATGCTGAGTGTAACCCTCTAATTAAGCCATTTGCATTTGTTAGAACAGCACATGTGCATGTCAAGCAAATACAGAATTTTCTGTCGCAATGTTTGTTGAAGATGGAGACAGAAAAGAAGGGAATTAGATTATCATAGTCATGTTGACAGTCACAGTGCATGTTTTCACTAGCTGTGCTATTCATGCCTCAGTTTTCAGTTCAATTATATTTCATCCAGATAACTGCTTTTATTTGAGAATGACATTGACGGAACATAAGACTGAAGATATAATCTGTTAGACAGCTTCTGTAATAAAAAGGCTACTGTGACAATTTTCCCTCAAGGAAACTCTGAACTAGTGAAGGGCAGCCTTTGGTCAGAGACCGAGTAGACTAGAGGCCACACATTTATATTCTCAAGTATCGTTTCATCACAGTTGAAATAGTGCTGACATTTACAACTGCAAACTTTGTGCAACATTAACTCAACAGATAAGACAGTTTAAATTTGTGTTGTAAATACGGTTTATCTTTTATTTGCATTGCCTCTCTGTTCATATTAAGCAGCTGTTGCAGATTGTGCGTGTATGAGAACAGATGATGAAGTGAAAGAATTGAGAGGCAGGGTGTGGAAAAAGTAGAACAATTTAATCTATTTCTCAGCTAGGTCAGCATTTTATTTGCTGCATGCCTTTCAGTGAAAGAGCTTAGCATAAAAAAAAATCACAACCACATAAATAGAGATGTTTTTGTCTAATTCACTGTGGGTTTACAACTAATGAGCAGCTGGATGATACGCAGCTCTGCGAGCATATTCTGTTTTCCATCATTTGTTTTTGTTTTTTTTGTCATCCTCTGCAGTAGTATCATCAAAGCAAAGTGACTATAAATACAGTTCAATTTTACATTCGCTTGCAGTCCTCGTCTTATTTCTGCTCAGGATATGTTCTGATTGTGACTTGTCCATGATTGTATCTTGTCCATGACGTGGTTGTATCGCAGACTTACATAAAGAATAACAATTTCATCTCTCACTGCAGTTACTCTTCATTTTTCAGGTCATCATGTAATATTTTTTTTTCTATCTTCTTCCGCCGTGGTGTAATCAAAGTAAAGCAAGCAAAAGAAATTTCCAATGTGATCATTTATTTTTGGCCACTGTGGGCCAGGTCATACGGGTCACACAGAAACTCTTTTTTTTTGTTATTAGTACTTGGCACATCCATCGAGTGCAGTGATCCATAGCACGTCCCCAAGCAAAAGGTTTTCTGTAGCTTCATTAGAAACCCAAGTATACTTCAGGGCTCATTGACTGTTTGCCTCAGGGTGGGCTTTTGTTTTCCCAGGTCTTATGCATCTCCAAATGTGTTTCCCTCCTCTAATTAAGTATTTATGTGATAATAAAGTGTAACTCGCCTTGGTCCTTGAGGATGGCAACAATCTCCATAACCTCTTAACGGTTTCATAAAAATAAAATCGGCTCTTTTCGCCTTTTTACAAATGAAAATAGCATATTAGAGATACAATTAATGTGAGAGCAGTATTTGGCTCGTACCGTTGTGCGTTTGTTTTCCCACCGTGTTGCTGTTTTCACTAAAGATTTCATGACTGTATCAATCAGCAGAACCATGCTTACTTGGCCCCTCTGCCCTCCCACCTCCCTTTCCAGCACTCTCCTCCCAACACCATATTTTAATGTTTCCGTCTGTCAAGTGGTGTCTAGATGAGATGTAGGCTGGATATTGTTTTTTCTGGGGAGAGTGAGTTGCTGTGTTTCTAGTAATTGAACATAAGGCTTTGAGTACCAGCTCAGGAAATAATATGGGCAGAATGTAATACTACAAGCAAGGCGTGAAAGAAAATATTTTCATCTTTCTACTCGACCTTCTTTGTTTCATTTCCCTCCTTTCCCTTCATTCCTAATCTCCTTTGTGTGATTTGTTTTTTTTCCTGCTATATCTGTGTTTTTGTTTCACTTAAAGAGAATCATGTTTGTGGACTCATTTTGAGATGGTTATAAGAGGACATATGTATTATTAATTATGATAATCATGACATTTTATGTCATCATTCAACTACAGGATCATCATGCAGAACACACGATGGCATTCATTGTTTTTATCAGCAGAGTACATAACACTGTTGTCATACTAGTGTGTACACTGTATGTTGACACGTAAACAACAGAGATTTCAGATTCCATCCTTACTGCTTTTTCATGTTGCTTTTGATTTTCTTCATCAGTGTGCCACAGTGGGTTTCATCCTCTTTTCATCACTCACTGCAGAGTTTTCAGTCAAAAATTTGTGATGTGTAACAAGTTTCATCTGTAGCAGCTGCTCCATATGTAGGCAAACAGCAGCATACTACCACCGCAGAAGATAAAGCTCTGACAAACCCTGAATGTGCAGTGATGTGACTTCGGTTTTGAGGCCTTACTTAAGTAGAAGTGTAAGGTTTTTTGTGTGTCCCCTGCACAGCCTGCTGATGTCCTTTCTCCAACATACAGCTAACATCTTGTCTGATGTTTTGTTTTTTTTCTCCAGTGTTCCTGTCGTAAAGACATGGTAAAGATCTCCATGGATGTGTTTGTGCGCTGCCTGCAGCCCGAACGGTATGAATTGTGGAAACAGGGCAAAGACATCACGGTACTGGACCATCTGAAATCCACCGAGCTCAGCAGCCCTGAACTGGAGGGTTGGAGGCAGCATCGTGTCACTTTTAGGGCCAACCTTCTGCGGAGGTGAGAGGTCAATTTACATACAGCCCACTGATATTTTCTGCAGAAACTCTATATAATAGTCCTTCAAATTGCCTTGTGACATTCATTGGAATATTAATTGTGCCTAGAATTGTTTTCAGTGTATATCCTTAATTTATATGGTACTTGTCATTAATTTAAAGATGGCTCATTTGTTTTTTTGATGCAGATATTTCACATGCTTTACCAGATGTTTTGCTCACATATACACATCAAACCCTGATGTCTTTCTGACATCTGAAGTCACATTATTGTTTTACTGTATGACATTGCAAAGTCACAGGGGTCTAACAACTATTTGCAAAGCTGTATATTGTCTCATTTCAGAGGTTCTGATACCCTGAAATCAATGGACATCCAAAAATGAATACCAGTCATTTCAGCAAATGGTGAACTCCCCCTTTTTTTTGGTCACTGCTCAGGGCCATGCAGAAGATGAAGCAGTTCCGTCGCCTGAAGCTGGAGGAAGTTAAGGTGTTGGCAGAGGAGGGCATTGAGCTGGATGCTGTTGAGTACCAGCGACAGGTGGAGGAGCGCGAGGCTCAGCGGAGGCAGGAGAGGGAGGAGCGTTTAGCCAGAGAAGCCATGATGACCCTGAAGGCCATGGAGCGTGAGGAGCAGGAAGCTGCAGAGGCTGCCGCTAAAGCAGCCGAGACTGCAGGTTTGGAGGGTGAGGAACATTGGAAAATTGAAAAAAAAATAAAATGCTGTTTATTTAAATGGCTATTAGGAGGTTGGGAGCTTTACCTTAGAGTAAAGCTTAGGTCCATGTATATATAGCTGCATTTCCTAAAATCTATCTTTTTTTATGCTATTTTGGCTTTTTGAAAACTCATAAATGTAATTTTAGGTCAGTGAAAACTGACCTTTGAGCAGGGAAAATGGAGTCTTTTTCTTTCAGCATCACACTATGTACTCTTATCTCTTCTGGGCATTTTGTAATTTTGTGCAGTGGTGGATGTGGCCAAAAGAATGTTCTAACCTTGATAACAACACTTTTTAACTCTTTGTATATAAATATACAGTTTTTTAACTACTATATTAATGAGTCAGAATATATTATGGATGACAGAGCTTTAGTTATGTATGCTCTTTTTTAAAAAATGTATGTACATGTGGATTTTTTTCAGTTCCCTCCACAGTCACAGGCCATTGACATTTTAGTGTTTCCCAATATTTCACCCTTCTCAATGTTTGTTTGAGCCCCTTTTCATTTCTTTTCCTTGCACCAGCACCAGAGGTCAAATCAGAAATCCCGGCAGAAGAGGCTGAGAAAAGAAAACCCAAAAAGCAGAAAAAGATGTCCCCGATTATCCCCAATGCCATTACTGGGTTTGAAGAGGCATTTGAGCAGTTTGCTAAATCTGGCATCAAGGGTGCATTGGTGGGCAACTCTTTAACATCAAAGCAGGGAGATGTCACCGGAGACAAGTTAGATGTGAATGCCACCCAGGTAAATTAGTTTGCATGTTTGTTTGTTTTTTCCACTCCATTTTAGTTGGATTATTTCTGTCAAATATTTTGATATGCATTTATTGTTTATCAGCCATAGTCACTGCAAAACATGTATTCAGCCTCGTGTTTTCTTTACAGGGATGCTACTCTAAGATTAAGATGCCAACAGAGGTGAAAAAGAGTCGTCGCCACCCTCTGAGTAAACCACCTATGCGGTCTCCTCTGTCCATTGTCAAACAAGATCCTGCCAGTGAAAAAGGTAGGGTTAGCTCTGTGTCTAGCATGCACATTTACATAATTGGAATTAGAAAGCCTTTATTGGTATTGTACAGAATATAGTGACGTACACTTGGAATCTTCTAAAGTACAGTTAAATAAAAGCCAAATATAAATGGATTCATGGATCATCTCCTTCCATACCAGTGGGACTTCTGGTCTCCAGATGGAGGCATGGCTTGGGGTGAGTGTAATCCCAAACCCAGTCTGTATCATCGGCGAGGGGCTGGGGTGGGGTCAGTCTGGGACTGACCATGCTGGCTGTGTTCATGGCAGAGACGGGAGCCCCGGGAAGAGTTCTCTCCTCTTTGTGAAAGGCAGGGCTCCCTGGAATGGGTTAGCCTTCAGATAGGGGCCCACGCCCTGGAAAGCGTCACCCCTGGTGTTCGATCAGCTCCAGCCGGCCCTTGAAAATCCAGGGGGAGAGGTTGTAAATCTCGCTCCAGGCCACAGACTCCGAGGTCAGACCAGACCCTCCAAAGCCAGGGCTATTCGCCAAGATCCACAGTTTTAAAGAACCCCACAATAAATGACTTACTTATATTAATATTATGTTGTTTTAGAATTGTCTGTGTTTTACCTACTGTTAGAGCAGGGGCATGTTTCTTTGAAAATGTATTAAACCCAGATGTTGACTGAGAGTTGCAGTGTCAGCACAAAAGCCGTTACTACATCATTAGCTGCAGTAATCCATGTGTTTGAAATTCTGACCCCATCCAAGTGTGTTTTTTCTCCCTCTGTCTCTGCCCCAGTTATTATTCATCATACTCACTGTCCTCTCCATCATAGTACTCAAAATGTACAAGATGCGTTTTTTTGTTTTGATTATCGATCAAGCGAAAGAAAAACAAAACGGTCTAAAGCTCCCCGTGGGGATAATGAAATCAAGCGTGCCTCCCCTCTTTTTTTTCTTTTCATTTTCTGACTGACATTTATTGATCCAGGGATCATGACTTCCAATTACCTGCTTTCAAAGTCACTTTAAGTTGACAGCATAAGATGCGACTCGAGGCCCGTCCTTCAAAAGGTTGGATGGTGAACAAGGAAAGAGGGAGTGGAGGATGGGAGAAAGAGAGGGAGGAAGGGTTGATCATGGGAGAAAAGGGAGAGTTAAATGGTGAGCTTGTGAAAAAAATCTCCCCGCCTTCTGTCCAGGTCTAACAAATGGTCTGGATCAGCAGCTTCAGGGGTTTCACTGCAAAATTGATTTCAGAACCAGAAGAGCAAGTTGTTGATGCCTGTGCTGTTTGTGTTCATCAGCCAATTATACCATGTGGTGTTACTGTCTGGAATGGAATAAGCTATTTTTGTCTCCTGGCAGGGGTTCTTTCATTAAAGTGCTGCTTTTGTACACTTCTAAACTGCTTCATATACATTTTGGAAGAAAAAAATAAGCTAAATATGTTTAAATGTTACATTAAGTGCTTGAGATGATTTAAAGTGATGCCTTTTAGAGCATAACTCTCCTAACTATTTAATTTGCACCTACAGGGCTGTCTTCTCAAATCCCACTGGACAATGAGATGAAGAAACAGAAGCACCTCTGGCAAGATGTGTCAACAGCCAACTTCAGGGCAGAGAAGTCCTTCAACAGTGCAGTGGCAGCACTCAAACCACACTGTGCTATCTGTTCACTCTTCTGCCCCTATACAAAGGTACAGCCAAACACTCCAGCAGAGGCAGTGATGAAGACATGGACGTGGTAGCTAGCAGTTACACTTGTCATGCAGGGAATCAACATTTGCAGTATCATGGTTGTAACTGTGATACTACATGTAAATGAGTGGACCGGCTTTTACTGTGTTCCTGAAGATCCTTAAAAAATATTGTAAAAATAAGGCCTTAATCGGTATTAAAATGTCTTAAATCAATGTTTCCTGAAAATGTTGAGACGTAGGAAAGATTGGATGCACAACATTGGAATTAAAACACCAAAATAATTGGTTGGCTTTTACTGATGATGTTTTACACCAATTAGGAGAGTAGAACTCATGCAGCCAAAAATAGTTTTATGTTACTGTAAATGTAGGCAAAATTGTTCATAGAGTAGTAATTGATGCTAGTAATTGAAGTTTTAGCTACTGTTTTAAGTTGTCTCTAAATGTAACTTTCAAGTCTTAAATACAACAAATGGGATGGTATCGACACTGTTTGAGGACCTGGATATCTGTTGACATCTGTTAACCACCTGCTTTTCTTGGCAAACGGTATCTAGCGTTTGACACATTTGCAGCTTTAGATGAGCAGAAAAAGGCACTAAAGAAAAAAAATGACCTGAAACCTCTACATAGAGATAGAAATCAGTATTGTGTCTGTTGTCATGGAGAAAGACTGGTATTAGTTTAGCATTGGAGTTGGCTAATTAACTGAACTTGAACCTGAGACTAAATTTCAGTATTAATAAATATCACTTTATCATATATTTTCTGTCTTTTCCAGCCACACAAAGAAGCTTTAATTGCAAGTGAAGCTCCACGCACCCCCCTGCCACGTCATGGCAGTCGAACTCGTCCACTGGTCCCGGAAATGTGCTTCAGTGTCGGTGCAGGCAACACCGAGCCTACACCCACCAACCCCCACATAGGAGAGGATGGAACTAGTCTTCTGCTCTGCTGTTCATCTTGCCACCTACAAGTTCATGCAAGTAAGTGTAAAGCCCTTTGCACAGCAAGAAAGATGGCATTGTTACATTTGACTCAACAAATTGGACGGCAGATGCACAGTGGAGAAGTTCGAGAATAGCAGTGGTTCAGTTTTTGTAAGCTTAAGTTAAAAAATTAGCTTTCATTGGTTATTGAAGCTAACAATATGAAAACAAGATGCATAAAAATGTGCAGTAAAAATAGAAATGTTGACTTTTAAGAATTTGTAACTTATACTGTATTCTATGCTTACAAAACCTACTAAAATAAATTAAAATTCTCAAAAAAAAAGTTTTTAGTTTTAATCTTTATCTTAGAACTTTTGGTAGATGAAATCTAGTAATTTTTTTTAATGTAACCTGATAATACTATGAAGTCATGATGTAATCCCACAAAATGAAGCACCAAAATAAAACAGAATGTAATGGTGAAAACAAGTAGAGGCATTCAACAAAAAACTAGAGTTATTAGCATCTCTAATAGATATAATGGTGGGGAAAACCCAAGGACTGTTGGAAGAAATTATAATGAATCAAATCTATTGGTGTAAAATGAGGATTATGTCATAGAAAATAAAAAATGGGCGGTCCAAAGGGACAGTGAGTTGGTATAAAAAGAGCTGCATAACCGTATTCTTTCAGTGCTGTGCATGAGCTGTACTTGGGGTTTTGTTGTCCTTCAGTGAAACTCTACTGCCCTAAACACACAAACTTCAGACTCTGGCGAGATGAACAGACACAACATCACCAGTCTTACGCCAGCAGATGGAAAATATGTTGCACATCTGTGTTGTCAGTCTAATGTAGGCATCATCTCAGCTAAAGTTAAGACAAAGCACCAGAGTGAAACAGTGGCTCAAACTTGTAAAGTTACTTTAAGAACATGTTCTGATTAAACTGCAGTTGCCAACAAAATGAAATAAAAACAAAAGAAAATGCAAAACTGTTATAATCTTGGTCAGCAATCAGCAAACGTTTTTAGTTTTCTTCTGTACACTGGTCAAAGTATTTATTTTGCATCTTGTATCATTTTGTGAAATGTGTGAAAGTGTAGCTGCCGTTTTATGTGTTCCTGTTGAGCTGTAGGAAAGAAGAATCTGTTTGTTACCATTCAGAACCACAGTCTGAGCCTGTACAAGGGCTAACAGGCTAGACCGACTCTAGTGGGTATTTTCACTCTTCCCTCATCCTCTCATCTCTATTCACAAATTTTTTTCTACTCCCGAGCCCCTTGAGAATACTGTTAGAAAAATAGGAAGCACAGAAGATCTGATTTTTATTCACAGCAATGCAACAGACTCAGCTCAGTTCCCATGATGCTGCTCCCAATCATGATGCTCCGTAGTTTAATTCTGTTTGACTTGAGTTCAGACACCAAACAGGCTGCTCAAGCAACTCAAAGGCAGTGTGCCACAAACTTCTCCAGCTCTGATGTACCCTTGTTTACACTCAACACCATTTTTTCATGAAGGTGGTTGACTTTTAAAAGCTACAGCTTCTGTGAGGAAAGACTAACAGCTTGTTAGCAGCTTTGGTGTGAGTGTTTTTCCTGTGCCTAGTGTTTCTTAAGCTGTTATTTATTATCAGTTATCTTAACATGTCAAAAACTAAACAGCTCATACTTTCGCCTTAAGTGTGTAAACAAAAAGGATAACCTAACAGGAATGACAAAAAGCCTTGACACTGTTCTCTAAAAAGCAGAGAAGATTGAGCAGGTTTTGTTGTCACTTTGTTATAAGAATTATACACTGTAATCATTTTGAAATGTCTACAACTGTGGGTGTTGCAGCATGGACATGAGCACACAAACTTGGTCAGTAACACACTCTTAACCCTCCTGGGTTCTTATTATCCCTAAAGCTGGAGTGTACCTTCAAAAAGGCCAGTTCATTAGTCATCCAGGATTGAGCTGGGCTCAGCTGGAGAAGCAGCACCACTATTGATAAGAGGACATGAAGCAGAAAGAACTCCTGTCAGAAACAGCAGCTCTGCGCTCCATCCCTCCACTCCTCATTGTTTTGGAGCGAACAGCTAAACTAAAATGATTCAGACCTGACTTGTTACATAAATGGCACAAGCTTGAAATTGGAAATGGTGTCACAAAGATTGTGTAAAAAATTATGGCATTTTGAGAAACGAGTAGGTTTCAGAAAAAAAAAAAAAAGATTAGGTGACCTTCCTTATTGAACGGTAAATCTGTCCATGCATATAGAATGATTGTTGATCTAATTGGACTGACATTGGAGGTCAATAATTTTCACTTTCTTGTTTTTTAATAGGTTGTTACGGTGTGAAGCCAGACTCTGTCAGTGATTCATGGACCTGCTCCAGGTGTGCAGCAGGCGCCTTTACTGTGGTAAGTATACTAGTCTGAAAAAAGGTTGTCATGACTTCAAACTTCTTTTGGGATTTTTTTTTTTTTTTTTTTTAATGTTTTTACAATTTCTGTATTAAATATAGATCTGTTCTTGTGAAAATTAGGTGATTATATTGTATTGCTTCACAAACAATCTCACCACAAATAAGGATAATTTCAGTATAGCCCTTTCCTTCTTTTAATGCCCAGTCTTTCTTCTCTGTTTCCAGGAGTGTTGCCTCTGTAACTTGCGAGGAGGAGCTTTGAAGACAACTTCAGATAACCGGTTTGTGGAACACTTAAGCTCTGATGTGGAAATTTCTTACACGTAAAGTAGAAAATGTATAACATATACATTTTATGGCTGAATGCCCATGATTTAGGCTACGTTTAGACGGTAATGATCTGAACCGAAAACACAAAAGTTCCATTGCATTCTCACTTTTAATTCCACATTTAGACTTGCGTTTTGGGGGGAAATCTGCATCCAGACGGACACGCAAAAGAGTGGGAAATTTCCTATTTATTGATGTAGTATGCACGCCAGGTGGCTAGGTAGCATCACCACCACCAAGACCAAGCACCTGCGTAGAACCTTTCTACTTCTCTTCCTGTTCTCTTCTTGCATGAAATACAATCACAAAACAGGACAACAACAAGATGCGTGACAATTGTTGAAACAACTCTTGGATGTAAATTAGAGCAGCTAGGTCCATTACAGGGAAATAATCTTACATGTTGTTTTCCTGTATTGGCGCGAGCCTGTGGTGTAAGCTCTACGTGACGAGAAAACACAGTTTTGTGTTTTCCACCCTTTAGATGGTGATGCGAGTAGAGCGTTTTTAAGATTTCCTCTCTGGAAGGTGGTTTCATGTTTTTTGCATTTTCAACTCCCAAAACACAGTTGCCATCTAAACGAAAGGCACATCTGATAAAATATTTTGTCATTTTCACCCAAGTGCGTTGTCGTGTAAACTGGGCCTTACAGGAAGAACTTTTCCCCCCTCATGTTTCTCTATAATAGGAACAGATTTGTCACCTCATTGTTCCCATGTCAACAAACACACAATAGAACGAAGCAGCAAAAGACAACAGTGGATAGATTTTATAATGAAGCCGATTATTTTAAACTGTCATTGGACATTAGAAAACTGCACCGTCGATACATGACCACAGCAGTCAGGAAGGTTATCAACGTTGTTGGATTTTTTTGCTGCTGTTTTTCTTAGTTTTCCTGAAATCTCTTTCTTTCACCAGGTGGGTCCATGTCATCTGTGCCATCGCTGTGGCTGAGGCTCGCTTTGTCAACGCCATCGAGAGGGAGCCAGTGGATGTGTCAGCCGTTCCAGAGACTCGCAAGAATCTGGTAAGTTAAGACAAAGACCTAGAGGGTTTTTGGCATCTCCTACTTTACAGAATCTCCAAATTCATGCTCTTGCCACAACATGTTTTTTTTCTTGCTCTGTTTACTGTTAGAGAGTTCTCCTCTGCATCTATCTCACGTCCTTTTCTTACTTCGATGTTCTTTTCACATTTTAGATTCCTATCTGTCTTGCTCGCTGCTTCTGTATCTGTCACTCTCTGTTACTCTCCCTCCTCCCTTATTGGATGGATACATTGTTTATACGTGAGCAGTGGAGGACACAGGGTAAAACAGATGTGCTGGGGGGAATGGCTGAATAATCAGCTGTCATTTCTCACTGCGCCAAATGAACTGCATCGATCCCGTGGGCGGGAGGCAATTTCCCCATTGCTGCCACGTTTTTGAACACAACTCGTCCCCTCCCTCCTTTCCTTCTGCCGCCGCTCTTTTATGATCCGCGCTCTCCCTCCGTTCACCAGATCCCACTTCACAAGCAGCAGCCTTGCTTACTGGTGCATTTTCACAAATCTGCAAATAATGTCACCTCTCTTTTCCCTTCTTTCTCTCAATAATCCATCAAAGACAAGCTGGATGACTTTTGCATCCGAGTGCTGTCAAAGCAGGTTCCCTCCGTCTCTTGTTAAAAGTCCGTAAGAAGAAGAAGCTCTGTGGTCTAATGATGCGAACGACTGGGTTGATCAAATGCGAACACGCACCCGTGGAACCAGTTTCTTTGGCAGCGTGTTCAGCAGTACCTCCTTCCTCATCATCAGTTGTTTGGTTTTCAGGGACTGAGATTTCTTATAAGCTTTCTCAGGAACAGTAACTTTGCAGAAATCCTCGTAAGACATTCCTTCCCCCAAAGGTAGAGTTATATCTTGTGCCTAGGGGTACTGCAGTTTCTGTTCTGAGCTCTGAATAAATCATCATAGATGTTTAAAAAAAAAAAAAAAGTTCAGTCCTCCACCTTCAATTCTCTCATTTTTTTTCTCTTAAGCGCAGCAGTTAAAAATAATAATAATAATAATAAAAAAAGAACACCAAAAGGAACAGTGTTTCTAACATTTATGTAATTTATTGAGCATTTTGATTCATGTCTGCTGATATATTTATTATTTTTGTGTTCAAATTTGACACAAATGCTATGAATAATTTGTAGTAGCTTTTTCAATTTAAACACAGATTAAATATAATAAACAAACAGTGAAAAGAGATATAACAAAAAATGACCTGCTTGGTGCTCCTGTGTTTTCTCCATATTTATCTGTATTGTACCAGCCACTGAAAACTATAAACCACACCAGCCTATGAAATATCGCAAAGCACAACCCTAGTGAGGGCCGTTGTACATTTTCCTGTGCCGGTGCAAAAATGAAGTATTGGCACTTTAATAAAGAATTTTTATTTTTTATTGATCAGCAGTGCCCTGCGCTGCAGCTGCTCACCCTGTGATTTGTCAGATCCAGGAGACACAAAAAAGAGGGATGGGAAGGATGAGTGAGTGAGGAGTGATAGATAATCACAATAAACCAATACACAGAAAGACAGTGTTCTGATGATACAAGACAGCAGTCAAAGCTGTAGGGATAATGGGCTCAGTCCAGGTTGTAATGAATCAAACATGTACAACTGTGCATTTCTCTGCTGCATCTATCTTGGCAAGCGTATTCTCAGTATTTTGATCAGGATTTGGAATGAAGACGTTGTTTTCAAAGCACACCTGAGCTCACCCTGGTGTATTGAGATGATAACTTAACATGACAAGCCAAATTCATTAACATATGGACATGTTTCCTTGTTGCACAACCTGACTTTTCATGTGTTTCTCCTGCGGTGTCCTTTGGAAAGGAAGCATGGGAGACATGAGCATAAGAGAAGGAAGGTATAAAGAGAAGGGGGAGACACGGAGGGTTTGAAGTGAGCTAAAAAGAAGAATAAATGTTGTGTGGTTGTGTGCACGGTGTGGTGCCTCACAAAGTGGCTCAACCGAAAGTGGAACAGGTTCCTAACTAAAGGCAAAGATTTGGCTGGATGGTTGGCTCGTGGTAATTTCACACTTAAGACGTGGGGGATGGAATGAGGGGATTTGAGAAGTAAAGTGCTCAACGGGTGAATAGCCAATCGTTACATGCCTGCTCAAGAGTAAGGGTTAAACAAGTGATTGAAGAGAGCAAAAACGGAAAGGAGAGAAGCTGTGAGTGGGTCAGGCTCCTGTTGTTATGAAATTTAAAGCTTTTGAACAAAATGTTGACACTTTCAGAAAGCCTGCAGTAGAAACTCGCAATATCTCTGACACTGATGACTGCACAAGGATGTTGTGTGTAAAGCTGAAAACACCCTTTCTATTTTTAATGAGTAGAAACCATCAGGAGCACCGAACAGAATCGGAGATCTTAAAGAGGAGAAAATGGTTCCACTGCTGATTCCACTAAACTCGGTTTCATAACATACCCTACAAAACCTGCTTTTAACAACGAACCTGACCTGAATAGTCATATATTTTTCTAGCTGTGTAGGATTGTCAGCTCAATAACTGAATCCTGACTTAGAAGACAAAAGTTACCTTCCTGTTTCTATAGAATATTAATAATTATATTGAAAAACGTGAATTTCTTCTTGAGCTGCCAACCGAATTCTTTTTGGTTTTCCTTGCAGAAATGTGTGTACTGCTATGGTAAGAATGCCAGTGAGAACCGCGGCGCTTGCATCCAGTGCTCTGACGAGAACTGCGCCACCTCCTTCCATGTCACCTGCGCCCAAATCGCTGGAGTTGTTATGAAGCCTGCCGACTGGCCTTTCGTGGTGTCCGTCACCTGCCACAAGCATAAAAGAGTCACACAAAAGGTGAGCAGAAAACAAAAGCAATAGTCATAATGAAGAAGATACTCAGTGTTCAGTTCTCAAAACATTAGCTGTACAGAAGTTGTGGGAAAACTATATAAAAACTATGACTACATGCACTGCAAAGATCAAAATCTTACCAAGTGTATTTTTCTCATTTCTTGTCAAAATATCTCATCACACTTAAAATAAGACATAATCACC
>JAPQRP010000020.1:14082798-14100128 GCA_037367295.1 Apogon hyalosoma
GTTTGAAAAAGCAAAATATAACTCCCTTAAATGTAAACTCATTGTTAGCTTTCAAAGTGCTAAATGCTAACTGAGAACTTTTGGTCATGTGTGACTGTTTCTACTTATTTGATTAACTTTGAGTGTTTACACTTCATGCCCTTCTATTTCATGACACCTCAGAGGTAAATATTGGACTTTTTACTTCTCTACATTTATCTGGCAGCTTTCGTTGCTTCTCAGATTACAGTTTTTCATCTCCTTCCTCTAAATGCATAGAAGTTAGTGATGAACTGAAGAATAAAATGTTTCAGATCGTCCTCATTCTTTAACGACACCGGCGTGATGAAAAGTTGACTTTTTAGAGAAACGCAGTTTTTCACAGGACAGAAAAGCCACAAGCATCGATGATCTTTTACCTGCCTTTCTCAACTTTGACAGGATCCAATTTGGGTTACAAACTATCAGAGTGAAATAGTGTACGTGACAGTAATATGATACGTAACTTCATTTGTAAATATCATGTTATATATATATACACTAGCAACTACTTGGTGCATATTGGCCTTTTGTTGGAACAAAACCAGACCTTCTGAGATACAGCAGATCTTCACTGGTTCAGTATTGCACATTTTAATTATAAATATTTCACCATATTTAGATCCATATAAAGTAAACATACTGGAACTTTAATATTATGCCAAAATTGTCATGTGCAATCATAAAAGGCTTTAAGGAGGCATTTTATTGCACAATGACCACATTCATATATTAGTAAACCTAATTTTTTTCTTTTATATTCGCAAGTTTATGAGTAGTGATGTATTTTCAGTGTTCCACAGTAGTTCTACTCATGATTTAATTATTGCTGAAGCTGCAGATTTGAGTAAACGGAATAACCCCCCCATGACCCATGAACAGCAACCTGCTCAAACTGTAGATCAGAGTCCTGCACAGGTCCACTTTTCCAAACCCGAACCCGCAAAGCTGAGTACTGCAACCCAACCCGCTACCCTCATGTTTTTACATGTCCAATCTGCACCACACATACCCGCGTACATTAAACCCACAACCTGACCCATGATTAACACATTGTCTACACAGTAATTTATTTTTAAGGGCTTTATTTTTGGCTAAACCACATGCCATCAATAAATATCTAATATGTGCTGCTCAATGACATCTGTAGATGTAAACAGAGGTGAAGCTCACTTAAAAATAAAACAAACCGCTGTGGATCAACCAGGGCGAAATTAGATGATCATAAAACATCATCAAATGTCCAGCAAATTATTTTAATCCACAAATCTCCTTTTATTTTTTCATTTTCTTGCCCACTACTTACCCACATTTTGTTTAATTTAACCTGCAAAAATTCTTCTTTTTTTTGTTTTTTTTACCCGTCCCTCTATGTTTTTGTCCGGTTACCCGTTGGGTACTTGTGGGTAACCAACCCGGTGCAGGACTCTGCTATAGATGCATAAAACAATTCTTCTGTTCAGATAACTATTCTGTCCTTTAATTAAATACATATTATACTATGTTTGTGTAATCAAAGTCAAAGGTATGTACTTTGGAAGGATGGTATGAATGGTCCTTGAACATTTTTGCATCTACACTGACAGTTCAGTCAAAGCATTGAAAGAGAACAGGACTTTACATTTTTGGTCTAAACTGGGTTAAAATTCTTTACTCACTGGTTGGTTTGATGTGTGCTTGTGGTTGAACTGTTCCCATTGAAGTGATGCCACTGGTCACCCATAAAAGAAATGTAGTGCAACCTTTAGGGCATTGCAAAAGTAATGCCCATGTGTTAAGTTCAAAGGTCACGATAGTCAATATGAGAATGCCCCCATCAAAAAACGTCCTTGAGGAAACCTCTAACCTGCGTGATGACTATCTGACATCAGAATGGCTCACACGGAAATGGAAATCAGGGGATGCTGAGGATCTAATTGCAGTTGGAAGTGGCAATTATGTTGACAAGCTGGTTGATATGACAGCCTCCATTATAGCCTTAAGCCTTTATTACAATCCTGCGTAGTAAATCACATCACTGAAGCAGCATTAGCATAATGACTTAGTAGAGCACAATCTGTTAACACCGTCCGCTGTTTGAAGGGGATCACACTCCCAGTTAGAGGTGCCTGATCTTGATGAACTCCTCAAAAGTCTTTAAAGTAACTCCAAGCATGACCGTACATGGAAGTATTGCGTTCTCCTGGCTATTTTAGGTGTATTTTGTTGTAGCTGGCTCCGGCTGTGTTTGTCTCGATAGCTTCACAATGTTGACACAGCTGGTTTGCATGTTGGTTCATTTATCAAGTATGTGCTGTTAGAAAAACATATTCACCTTAGGTTTTTGGGGAAATATCACATGGGGATAACTCAAATCACAACAGTTTGTCAAAAGACCGGTTGTGTGTCTGTGAGAGGATGACACTATTAATATTGTACAGTGAATTTCCTCAGAAAACACCAGGGCCGGAGTGGGCCCAAGACAATCACAGAGCAAATAGGTCAGCCTTTGGAAAATAGAGATGTAGCTCAGCAGGTAGCACTTCAGACTGCAATGTGGAAGACTGGAGTTGGATTCCTGGTCAAAGCAGCAATGTTTTCAGCAGATTTTCAAATGGGGAGGGGGGGGGTAAAGCAGCCAATAGTCACTTTTCCATTGAACATATGCGCAAAACTTTAGTCGACATTTATTAAATGTCGAAAAAAAATACGTTCGTAATGGCGGTTTTCCATTAACTCAAAAATGTGATGATTTATTTATTATCGCGAGATGACACCAGAAGTCATCCCATAAACATGGCAATGAACGTAAATATTGTGTTGATTAACAGATATATTCATTATTATTATATATTACCCCTCTACCCTGTACTAAATTAAAATTCATTTTCTTGGTGTGTACATACATACCACACCATGTTTCTTTTAAAACTCTTCTTCGCTTGTAACATCCGTCAACATCTGTTTTTTTAATTCACTTGACTCTAGTTGCAAATAAAAGGTCGTTCCATAGCAGTTTTGTGTGACATACCATTTGCACTCCGCCCCAAAAACCACCTCTTGCCAACGCAAAAACTTTTAATCGAAAAACAAGAGTTTTGGCAAAATTGACGTTTTTTCATTAGGTACATTTTTATGCTCAAGTTATATTTGCACAATTTGAGGGTCAATGGAAAAGCGACTATTGTTATGTTTACACTAAACTCTTCAGTAGCTTCTCTTTTCTGTAACCTGACCTTTTCAGCTCCACCTGGCCTCTTCCTGCCCTCCATCACCACCGACTCATGCTTCATGCTATTCTGTTGCTATGTTGAATTTTACTACTCCAGAAAAGACGACTCGTGGACCCAACCAACTTAAACATTTGGGAGGGAAGAATTGCCTCAGATAGTAGAACCCATCTAATCTACTGCGCTGTCAGATGAATGGAGAATGAATGCAAGAAGATTAAATAAAGGACAGATAAATGTCAAATTATTTTTCCCATCCAACCGGCCCAAACTCGAGATTGACATGAGCTGGTCCATTGGGAATTCTCCCAAATCTCCCGATTAGCCACTCTGCCCTTGGAAAACACCCAACACGAGCTGTTGATTTTAGCAATATCTGCAAACTACTGGGACCCAGAAAACCAGAATGTAAATGTAAATAAGAACATTTAGTCATTGCAGACAATTATTATTATATTCATAATCATTGTATATAATCAGACAAAAATGAGAACTAGTGTGTTTTTGTTGCCTTAGAATGAACTGATATTTACAGAGTATCTACCATGTTGCGGTATGATGTACTGTAGCCCCCTTTTCTTCCCTCTGTTTTATAGCAGATGAACTGGAATCATGGGAATCTGTGGCTTTACCACAAGATGACACAAAATATGACATAAAAAACCTTTAATGCTAGAACCACTAACAATGCAGTACCTCCTAGAACCGTTCACTTGTCTTGTCATTTACAGCCATGTGTTGCCTGTCTGTGTCCGTCAAAAAAATTTTAACATCTTTCCCTGAAATTGTGCAGATAAAGAGCTTCCAAACGAAACAAGAAGAACATGGTCATGAAAATGTGGAAAAGCTCACAAAAGCCACAAAGATCCATTTTGGCAGATACAGTAGGAACTAACAGTAGTTAGCTAATGTACTGGCGAACTACTACTGCCTACTTTAACATGTGAACTTCATTCACTTCTGCTGCTCTTTATCATCATAGGGGTAGTGATGGAATGAAGACAGGAAATGATGTCAGTTTAACAGGCAGACTGATAATTTTACTGAAGCAAAAAAAGATCTGAGTGGTGTTGTTGCTTGTATCGTTCAGTTTGTTTTAGATTAATTTCTCTTCATGTATATGGAACAAAGATGAATCATTCTAAAAATCATGAATATCAAATACGCCAAACCTTCAAGCTCTTTCACACATTGAAAAATTAATTGCTGAGAAATTCTCAAAGAGAATATTGGTTTTTGCAAAGCATTACAAGCAAGTAATTAAAAATGCAACACTTGAATGAACCTCTAGCTTCCTACAGCACATGACCATTTCAAATGGTTGAACATTTCATTTAATTTAGAAAAGAAACCATCCGAATGTGGTGACGCACTTCTTTTACTTTGCTGTTTTTCTGTCTCACAAGTCTTCATTTTTTTCCTTTTGCTCCAGACACAATTAATGGAATAGAAGGAAAAGCAAGAAGACAAAAAAAAAAACAAAAAAACAAACAACAGTGTTGGTAAGTGCTGAGCCTTATTAATGAAGTGAATCTTCATCCAGTCACACACGACAAATAAATGGCCGCCCCCTTGAAGCTCTTAATCGGCCCATTAGTCTTCGAGCGACCGCAGCTTGCCTTTTCTCTTTGGTGGCTCATTCCCTTTAGACCGGACCAGATACATCCATCACCTTGTATTTGCATGCTGACCACACTCGCTGACAGAGCTGAGTGCACAGCTGGAGACGCTATATCATATTTACTCCCATACTTGTGTTATAAACACTGCTCTCTTCATCTCAAGCAACTCCTCTTTCTCTCTTCATTTAAATACATTTCATCGCGAAAACTCATCTGTTCAAGACGCTCTGTTGTATCCCTGCTCTGCTTTTTCCTTGCCCCACGCACATGGTCATTTTAGGGAATATTTTCATGACTGTACTATCAGGCTTCAGTGACATTTATTTGCTGATCCATGGATTCAATCTTATTGTGTGATTCATTGTAGGGGAGTGTCTAAATGACTCAAATGAAAGATGAACACACCAAGTAATGACAGGGTCTGCTCCTCTAAGTCGGTCTAATTAATCACCAGACGGCTTCCTGTGTGGTATAAAACGCTACACAAACACAGAGTCAGACTCAGAGCTGGCACCCTTATCAGAATGTGACCTGCGCTTATTTTCTCTTCATTTTCCTTCCATTTCTCAGCTGCTGCTCGCTGTACTCTCTGCTAATTCAGCTGCTTAAAATCTCATTTCAGACACAATTAGC
This sequence comes from Apogon hyalosoma, assembly GCA_037367295.1. Classification (NCBI taxonomy): domain Eukaryota; kingdom Metazoa; phylum Chordata; class Actinopteri; order Kurtiformes; family Apogonidae; genus Apogon; species Apogon hyalosoma. The sequence goes on from JAPQRP010000020.1 coordinate 14,088,281, forward strand.
CTTTAGCCCATCCAAGTGCCGTCGCCTGTGGTGTGTTTTTTCTTTCTTTCATCCTTTGTGAACATTTTCTCTTTCACTCCCTGATAAAGATCATTATTGAGGTTACTGAAAAGGAGTTTTGATCATTTACAGGAGAAAACAGATTAAAGAACCTTTTAAGCGAGCCCATTAGGAAACTGTTAAAACCTTTGCTTGTTGCCACGCCAGGGTTATCAATGCTACTGGGAGCCTCTAATTCATTCCTTTGCCAGAAGGTTTTAATTACATTTGAAAGGAGAGACGTTGGGAGAAAAGCTCGCTACGTCTGAGCCTGGCTCTGCTGCTGTTATTTATTTTTGGTGAAGTTCTTAACTGCAAAGCTTGCAAAACGAGGACGCTCATCATTTTTACTTTGCTGGTGAGTCACAACGTAATTTTACTGCATCTGCTCTGCAGCTGCTTCGAAATGGGTTTCTTTTTCAGCTGCGCTAATTTTTGTTGTTTTTCCAGATTTTTCCGTGGAATTTCAAAGGAGTTACATGATTGTGTTCATTATCCAGCTATCCAAAACCCTCTACTGCACAGGAGTTTAAAAGAGGATGGCAGAAGTATATTCCTGTAAACATTTGACACTTTTTTTTTTTCTGATTTGCTATGTTTTAACTTACCATATTATCTACTTTTATTAGGGAATGTTACTTATATTAAAAGCTAAACTGTCCATCCATCCATCTTTAGGGTAGGGTCTCCCAATTGGTCCTTGGTGACGGGTCAGACAAAGTGGAATTCTAGACCCCTGTGGCTCATGTACAATCAAGGGTCCAGTTACCCTGGCCACAAAAGTAGCACTGGGTCTTTATGGTTAAAAACCAACTGGTGAATACAGTAGTATTTGCCTGTTGTGCAAAATCTTTATGCTACAAGTGGAAAGTAACTGTTTATTCCTTCTTGTATGAGTGCTTGACACTGGTGTGTTTCATCTCCCCCCACCTGCCTAATGGCTTCTATTTCCTGTTGTGATCTTCAGTGCGAGGTGTTAAGCGTGATGGGAGCGTCTCAGTGGATGCAAGGAGAAGGTTGAGAATTGTGTGATTGCAAAGCAGAACGTAATTATTCACAGGGAACTGCGTTTCATCAAGGTGAGACATCAGGAAACAACCACAGAGAAAGTCCAGGAGAGGGGAGGAGACTGTAGACGGGAGAGGATGAAGGCGAAGTAATAAGAAGAGTTATAAAGCAGAGGTGTGTAGTTGTGTATCTGTTCATTTCATTTCTGTGTTCAGATGTGTGGCTGTTCATGTATCGTCCTCTAAGTGTGTGTACGTGCATGAATTGGAGAGATTTCTTACCCTGTAATTAAAAAAAAAAAAAAGCCAAGATGGAAAGGGAACACTTTAATGCCATTAATTATCCCCCTCTTAGCTTACCACACCTGCGCTGCCTTTGTGGAGATTTCATTTGAATAAAACTGAATTAAATCAGTGTCTGAGAAAATGCTGCGTGGGACTGTGTGTGTGTGACGTAAAAGCTCTGAAGGACAACATTAGCAGCCGGGGAATTAAACGAAGCCAACATATTTGTTCGTCATGACAGGAGAGCGACGATCTCTTTTTTGATTAATTGTCAACTGAGTCAGCGGGAGAGAAATCCCCCCGTCCTTGACAGAGGCTGCAGACCAACAGGGGGCACCAAATCATTAATCATGCAACCTGGCACAGCAACAGCTTCATTGAATGTTTCCATTGACTTAAGACATTAAAATAAAACAGCACGTGACCTGAAACTCTGAAGCCCAGCCTCATATAAACAATGTATAGGATAATAGACATAAAAATACAATTTTAGATTATATTAGATTAGATAGAACCATATTGATCCATTGGACACAGCCCTCAGGGAATTGAGGTTCTAAAAGCACCACAACACTGAATATACACACAAAAAATACCACAAGATAAAAGTAATACAATAACAATAAAAAAGATAGATAAAAAAAAAAAAAAACAGTAGTGAAAAAATTGCAATTGCACATTGGAAAGCACTAGTAAAAAAATGTGTCGTGTGTAGTTCTGACTTCAACAGGAAGACAATACATCCCATCATACACAATGTAGCATCAGTGATTTTGTTAAACAGTGACCAGCAGCAAATAGAGCTTTGGTGCTGAAGGTTTACCATCTGGTGAAGCTGCTTACAGATCCATGAAGGGTTGCAGAGTTATTTTATGCATGACAGTGTCGTCCACTTTGCCAAATCTTGAACAAGAAGCTCACTAAGCAGCATTTATGGAGCAGAACTTTTCCATTCATTATCATTTTGGCCACAAGTTACAAAAAAAAAAAAAAGACATTTTTGTACACTTCTGTTCAAAATGGGTTCTCAAACTTTTGCATCTTAAGGTTGATTTAGAGAAGGACCACCAGGACATGACAAAAAGGTGATTAATATGGGTGTATCTATGAAACTGGGTTCATTTTGGTACCTGGCACTTTGTCAGCTTTTTAGACCCAATAATACAAGAGATATTTAGACATATTTCCCCCCAGGATGTACCTAATGATGACCTCAGATACATGCAAAAAAAAATCATACTCTTGCTCTGAGACATCCCAAAATTAATGCATTTTTAATCAAATATTGGGGCAAAAAAAAAAAGGACTAAAATTCAGACAGGAAAAGCTACCTAGGTGTCAGTGCATTTGATCTGGAACACATGGCTTGAAATGGTCTTGTATACCGCTACAAATAAAGACACTGTTAAATTTGACGATCCTAGTGGTTTTTCTAATCCAGACATGCAGGTTTTTCATGAATCGGCAGTCTCATTCCAGGTTTCGTATTTAACCCATCGTGTCCACTTGCGTTACATTCGGAACCTGCCCATTTAAACAAATAAATTGCAAGTGATTTTGCAACAGCGGCCATTTTTGTGAAACACTCTGCCTTGCATAATTAGTTCGATTCCCAAAATGTAGCTGTGAGAGGATAAAAAGATATTTGAAAAAAATAGTAGCGTGTAATTTTCATGTTCTTTTTACTGTTACATGCGGATTTTTGTATAAAAAATAATATAAAAATGTGTTTTATCTGAAAAATACTTTCTCTTTTATCCTAGTAAATATTTATTTTTAAAATAGATCCAAAGTGCTTCCAAATTTGTTTCGTAACATTAGTCTACATCTGGCTTGAATTTTTAGCCCCATGTCCTGTTTTTAGGGACCAGTTTCATAGAAGCACCCAAATACACTGTGTAATCTGTCCATGTTTATTTCAATTTGTATCCAGGTAGTTTTTCTTCACCACATACTTTGAAAACTTGGGTCCCTGTATTTTTTAAACCACTCCATTTTTATTTCACAGCATCAGACATCAGAGGTCATGTTAGAAAGCCAGCGATAGCAATGTTTCCATAAAATAAAAAGAAATAAATGGTGCTGATTACAACATTACACATGACTGTAATAAGCAGAGGAGAAGAAGAAGAGCGTTGCTGATCTGAGAAGACGCAACGTGAGGTAAATGTCAGAATTCATGGAAAAAAAGGTGTTTTCATTTCACAGCATGAACATCAACCCTTTTCTGAACAAGTGAGCAAAATAACTTTTTTTTTTTTAAAGACTCAGTGCTACTTTTATGCTGGCTCCCAAATGAATTTTTCTCTGTTTAACCTTTATTAAGTGAATCATCACCATTTATTACAGAGCCTCTGAACGTCCAAATGGGTCATATCTGAAGACCATGAAAAGACAAACTGCATTATACACCAATTATTTACATGTATTGATAGGATTAGTGGATCAACAGGGATTAAACAGTTTAGATCAGTAGATGGTTTTGGATGTTTGGGACTTTATGGATTAATGTTTTTTTTCTTATTTCTGGCATTTCCATGAATATTTTCTACTGCTAATAAATTAACTTGGTCCTATTTTTATTACCTATAAAAACTCAGTGTCTGACTGAAATTTCCCTTGATGCAATTGGATAGACCTGTAGCCAATCAGGGCTGTGGTCACAGACAAAAGCCAATGTTGGTCAGACCTATATCACGCCTGTATCAGACCTATGTCAGGCCTATATCAGATCTATATTAGACGTATATTAGATCTATATCAGATCTATATTAGATGTCTATCAGACCTACTGCTGTGATTGGTTCAGTCCAATCAGCTCATTTGGCATCAGTTTGATTAGAAACTGTCAGACTGACCTGGCATCTGTTTCCAGGTTTGCACAAACTGACACAATACTATTCTACCTGATATGATAATTGACATGTTGGTATTAAAGCATAACTCACATTAAGCTAAAGTCTACAAAACACTTCAAAGACACCAGCAGTAATAAATGAACAATATCTGAAATCACGGTTCTGTTTCTGAGTGAAAAGGCTGTTTAAGTCTCCAGAAATGCTTCCACTATGATCACTGAGATTCTGTATTTTACTTTGACATAGTTAAGTTTTTATGTGAAGTACATGTAGATACTTGCTGTATAATTGGTTTAGAATTGCTGCTGTGTAACATATATATCCTACATTGTGTTGTTTTATTTCATTTCTAATGTTGGTCAGAGGAATTAGCTGAATTTCACTGGTTTACTGAACCAAAATGCCTATTTTTCTAAATGTAATTCCGCCCCTTTCTCCTCACACTAATACTCTTTACAACAATCTGGGAAAATATAGAACAAGCAGTTAAAGTCTGCAGAGCTTGAAATTACAACAAAATGAACCACTTTGTCAACCAGTATCACAGCAATGGGAGTAAATAATGACTATAATAGTTAACTTCTTTGTTGCCCAGTCAGTGGGGGGTCACATTTCAGATTCAATGTGTAACTCAGCCCCTTAATCTTTATTTTGTAAGAAGCAGTTCTGGTGATGGAACATGGAAGAATCTGTAAACAAACCTTCACTTTTTAGTCCTTTTTAGCCCGAGGGCCGATGGACTATTGGTATCAGTTGGCCTCCGCCGGTCGTGCATCCATAAACAATTTTTCAAGAATCTTCTTTGAAACCGTCGCTCAGAATGACTTGATATTTGTTGTGGAACATCTTTGGGGTAAGGTCTACCAAGTTTGTTCAAAGACTTGAGGAAATAATGATTTTAGATTTTTTAACAAATTTTTGACATTTGAAAAATCTCCATTGGTTTATAATGAGAAACATTTCAAAGCGATTGAAGATATTGATATAATTACTATCGGCAATAGATAGGAAGTCACATAGGACTTTCATCTGGTGCCATGACCTTTGACCTTGAAATATCAAATCTAAGGTTATCTATGTCCAAAATTTCTTGAAACATCTTCTCCAAAACTGTCAGCCAGAATCAATTGAAATTCATAGCATAGATTCCTTGGGGTAAGGTCTACCAAGTGTGTTCAAAGAATTGAAAAATATATATTTTTTTTATGTTTTAGGAATTTTTGAAGTTTGAAAAATCCCCATTGGTTTATAATGGGAAGCAATTCAAAGTGCTATAATGTCAAAACAGTTAAAGATATTGACATATTTACTATTGGCAGTAGATAGGAAGTCACATATGGGCTTTAATTTGGTGCTATGACTTTTGACCTTGACTGACCTTGAAAGGTCAAGTGAATGTCAATTAATGTCTTTAAATATGCTGTTGAACTACAGGACCCTTCGTCCTGTTTTTACAGTTTAATTGTACAGTTGTTGCAGCTATACTTAAGTTAGTTAAATTATCCTTCATTAACCACACAGGGAAATTTATTTTCCGGAATTGTTGCATCCAAAGTTTTGTGGACAAACTCTTCTGAGCCAGTGTTTTGGTCAAAAATGTCTGATATTTTCCAACGCAGTTTTGTAACATGTCTTCTGTTGTACATACAGTATATTCAACTCCGTTCCAAACTTCATTAGATCTAGAATTAAAACTTTGACAATTCACTAAGCTTCTCCCTGTGTTTTATGGTTCATTCTATTATCTTTAAGTAAGAAGAAGGTGTTTTGAGCTGATTTTGGGGAAAAGAAAAATTACATTTCATCTTCCTTTTTGTCCAGGTCTACACACACATATCAGGCTTACACTGTGTTTGATGTATTAACAGTGTAAAATGGAGCCAAATCCATCATTTTGAAAGCATGTGTGACATCTTATTCAGAAAGGAGATCTCATTTTCCCAAACGAGACATCCGATCCATACCCAAATCGATTTACAATTTGACTCCAGCTGTTATCAAAGCTGCCGCGAACATCAATCTGTGCTGAGCTGGTCTGCGTCTGCGGCGCTGAAGCAACAGATGATGAGCTGCCGGCACAGAAGCTGAAAATGGAGATATCAACCTCTACTATATCTGATTGGCTGTCCCTCCTTAAACATCTGACAGAATTGTACCCTGGGAGAATACCACCTCTGCTGTGCTCTCGTCTTCAATCAGTCACTCTTACTGTACCGTCAACGCCATTATCACATCCAACACCTCAACCTCCAGCCCCTTCTCTGGAGAACTGTCTTTATTCTTCCTGCTAATTGGGTTCCTTGTTGGTTCATCTAAGACCCCAAACTAGACAGCAAGAAGGACTATATATTTTTTTTCTTTAACAAGGATTTATAAACTTATTTTATAATAAAACCTAAGGGGTCACCATTATGTGCAAGGACTTTCAGGTACCTCTGCAGAAAGTAAATGGCTGCGAGTCATCATCTTCACTCTTTAAAATGGATTTCTATTATTTTACGGAGTAAACCACCAAAAATAAAACAAGGACAGCATTCTTTAGTTCAGGTTCTGCATGACAACGGCAGTCTCACACATTTCTATGTCTGACCGTAACACTGGGGTCAGATTATCAGGCCACTGGGGTAAGTATTTAATCATCAGACAATTACCATATTCTAACATTGTGGATCAGAGTATTGATTTTAAAAAGGCCTTTTATTTGTAGATATTTATAGAGCCATCATGTTGGCAAGTCTGTGATCAGACATCAATAGCAATGATAAAGCATGTTCAAAAGGATATTATAAAGCTTCAAAAGTATTTAGAATGAGGAAATTACAACCAAATTATGACATTATAGCCAATAAAATACATATATTTGGAAATTTGTCATGCGTTGTTTACTATCATAGATATAAGGTGAAATAGGAAAGCCATTAGAAAGCATAGAGCAAGTTGCTGTCTGTGTAGATATTGTATATTTTTATGCATGCACTGTATATTTTTAGTATCTTAACCCTTAAAGACCTGAAAGAACTTTTACAGCAGCTTCTTAATAATTTTTTCTCTTCCCCAAATTCAAAGATCTGTTTAAATATATTAATTTTAGTAAAAAATATCTGAAAAAAAAAGTCTTTATGATAATTATGATATAATACTCAGCCAGTGTCCTGTGGTTCATGTCAATGTAACCAACGTGTTATTGTAGTACTTTTATATTTCACCAAATTTGTCTTGTTTGTTCATATTTTTTGTTGTTGGTTTCCGAATTTTTTATGTGGACGTCCTTATTTTTGCATTATTTTATGGGAGTTTTTGCATGGGTGATTTGTGTTTACATTATGCAACCTCTGACCTCATTATTTCCTGTAGATTTACGTGTTTGAATCATCTTTTTTGCTTTGGAAAGATTCTTAACTTTGTGAAATGAAATGAAAGGAGCCACTAAAGAAGGCACTTCTTTAGTATAGGACCATCCAAAGGAGAAGACAGAATGCCATCCCACAATTCACTGCAGCAGCAACATCAGCCGACCCAAAACTAAACAAAACTTCGGTCTAATATGATGATATGTGTAACCCTGTTGAACTTCATAGTTAAGAACATACAATTGTATTCCATAAATAGGTTCAAAGCTTAATAAATAGCTGAATAATAGATACGTTAATGTTAATAAATAGCACACAGGTTAATAAAGGGTTAAATGAAGGAATGTTATAAGAGGAATGGAGTTTGTGTAATGTAAATTTTTTTTACTGAAAATGTAATTTAAAATGTTCTTAAAGTTTATAAGAATGTGAAAAGAGACTACACAAATGTTTGTGACTATTTTTTATTTGTCATTTGTTTTCATAAATCAGTCAGTTGTCAGGATGTGACATGAGAGGAAACAGGATGTGATGTAATAAGGTGAAAGAGAAGATGAGATATAAGAACTTATATTTAGACAATAGAGCTTGAAAATCTTATTTAGGTGATTATGTCTTATTTTAAGTGTGATGAGATATTTTGACTAGAAATGAGAAAAATACACTTGGTAAGATTTAGATTTTTTCCAGTGTAATCCTCAACTTTAATCTGATCTACATGATCATTAAATAAATACAGGAAAATATATGATTTTCACTGACAAAATGCAAAATACAGAAGATAATACTATGATTACTATGATTAATGGTAATGAATCACATAAGAAAGGTTACATATGGAGAAACATTAATTTGGGAAGTGCCGTAAAAGTAGCTCTGGGTCTTTATTGATTAAAGTGTTCTTTTTTTTTTTTTTTTTTCCCTTTATTTGCAGTTCTGTCTCTATACTTAAAATGTCTTCCTTTGGTCTGTCACACCAAGTCGACTGAGGCAGTTTTAGGACATGCTGCTGAATAAAACTTCCACGTGCTCAGCGGCTCTTACCTGTAGTTCAGATCAGGCGGCTGGATGTGGAGGAGGACAAAGCAATGAACATCGTCTTTGCAGTAACCCTTGTATCACGCTGGCAGCACCACAGCTGTTAATGTTTGAAGTTAACTCTTGGCTTCGGGATCTATATTCATATGCTTTGCCTTTTTAAGGTGACTCACCGCATACTTCAAACCTTTTTAACTTTTACTGCTCATTCTTCCAAATAAGCTGTCCTTTTTCCAAAGCTCTGCCCTCCATTCCTTCATCATTAAACCTAAATTCATTACTTCAGTGAAAGGCCACAGCCCGTTTTCCCTCCCTGTTCTTTCTGCAGTGGCTGCTGCCGGCGCATGTCACCACACAGTTATTTTACAAATGGAGCCGGGCATTCACATAATTAAAACCAAGATGCTAGGACATAATTCTTAATTAAGCCCTAATGTGATAAAGTGTGATAGTGGGACAGAACTCTCCTTTAAGGGAAGGAAGGCCTTCGTAATGAGGTGATTAATGGACTTAAGAGGGAAGAAGATGTAATTGGCTGGTCATCCCTCCCAGCTGTGGAGTAGGACACGGCTAGTCGTCTGCTGCAAAGGGCTGCTAGGAGAACACGAAACTGATGGTCTCTGCAAAAATGGCCTCTTTGATCAGGTGACTTTGTAATTTTGAAGAGATTCTCCATTTCAGTCACAGTTTCGGCTCTAGCAACTGAGCCATTCTGAGCTGATGAGGGGTGAAAATACGAAGCCATATCTTTGTTAATGCAAAAAATAAATACATAAATAAACGTTGTGACCTTAAACAGCCGAGGACAAAATTCTGATAGTATTTGACATTTAGGATGACCATCTTACAGGATGCCTGCAGCTGCAACCTACATCTACTGAACAACCATGAGGAATACATCCTTAAATAGCACATCGATCAACGTGACAGGTGTGTTTATCTGCACAAAAACTAACCTCAAGCTGTCTTTGCTAAACTGTCATCCTAGGCTCTGTTCTGTTCATGAGTCATGACTAGGTCCACCGTTTGTAGATTAATTTTGCCATTCAAGAAAATTACAGTATTGTAATATGGCAATCATTAACTTAGCTTGATTGTTTACAATTATTGCAGCCATATTCTGTATACAACCTACCTACTGTACATACCAAGGCAATAATGTACAGTAAGGTTATGATTGAGGATGCATGGATGTGTATGTGAGTGAGTAGTGGGTGTGAATTGTGTGCATTATCTTTTTTTTTTTTTTTTTAACTCATTGCTCTGCCACCCAAAAGGGAGGCAAGGGGTACTGTTTTTGGTTTGGTTTCTTTGTTTGCTAACAATCTAGCAGCAAAACTATTGGTTGAATTCATACCAAATTTGGTTTATAGATTACCAGTGACCCAGAATAGATGTGATTACATTTTGGGAAAAGTAGGTCAAACTTCAAATTTCTTATGAATTTTTTCAACTCTTTTTTTTTTTTTTTTCTTCTTCCATTTACTTATAATGGGCAAAATTTCAAATGTCTATAAAACCATCAATTTTGTTTTAATTTACCTCAAACTTGCCACATATATAGAGGCAATTGATACGCTGACATCAGCACATGCGTAGGTATGATGACATCAGCTGGATCGATACCAAAATAATCTACAATACGTGCGAGGGGTGGGGTTTGTTGTGCCTGGAACCACTTGTTTATTTTTTATTAGATGTGTTCTGTGTGCACCCTGGGCTTTTAGTTTCATTTTATTTTTATATAAAATGACTTTAGTATACAATCTGTAATTAACAAAATGAACAAACATCAACCAGTGTTTTTAGAACTGCCACTCTGAACAAGGTGTTTCTGATTTCGTTGTTACCATGTTGTGTTTTTGGAACCACAAGTGACCATATTTGGACAAATGGGGGCTGTGCTCTAGGAGCTGTTTTCAAGTGATCATGGGTAGGCTAATGCTAAATGCTAGCTCACTCTCCAAGTCCATATTAACCACATGTAAATACCCATTTTAAGCCTTTAAATCCTGTTAATCAGTGCATCACTTTAAAATTATATTCACATTTACAAACTGCCAAATCAAAACAATGACTAACATGAATAATATAAATACCTTAATGGTCACAGTGTTAAAAATAAATTAATGTATTTCAATATGAGCCTGGGAAGTTTTAATGCCGTTCCTATAGTGACTGTGACAGACTGTAGTTTTAAATGTTAGAGTGTATAAATGCAGCTCATGTAGGTTTTTAATGATTTTTCACCACATTCATCACAGCTCAGATGCTCTCCAGGTGGTCACTGAGAAACACAACTGCGACCTCATTTACCTGGAATATTTGTATTCCCGCTTTAAGCTTTAAATAAATATTTGTATAGAACATAATAAGACCATTGTAGCCACAAAAGTCCCACTTACCGGTTGAAACAGTTTAGAAAATGAATGGAAGTATTCTTTTACGTCTCAATGAAAGGGAATTTACAGCTTTTATGGAAAATCCTACCTCAAACCTGCTAAATCCAGCCTCATGAAAGAACAAAGCTGCTTAATGTTGCTGCTATTTCCTGCAGAATTTTCTGGTGTTTAAAACTAAGAATCGTGCTTAGAAACAGTGCAGTGATAAGCTGCAGGATTTAAAGAATTCGACTCACCACGGCTGAAGGTGATCATACCTGTGTCTTTAACATTAACTAAGGGAAGCGAAACGTGATCTTAAATATTTCACTACTGTAGCCATCTTTATTTGTTAAAGGGACATTATATAGTTACCTAGCACGGAAAGCTTATTTAATACAAGAGAAAGTAATGTCTTGCATGTTTTTTCAGATATGGTGAAGTGCTAAGATGGTTTTTTTTGTTTGTTTGTTCAGTTTTTTTTTGTTTTCTAAGTTGTATTTTCAGGCTCAAGCTGTTTCACAAAACCCAAATCCACTCAATCGTGAGTATTTAACCCTACAGTTCAGTTTATCTGCAAAGGTATACAGTTGTGCTCATAAGTTTTCATACCCTGACTGAATACGCATGGGGCGGCCTTAGATGTTCCAACATGACAATGACCCAAAACATAAGGCCAAGTCGACCTGTCATTGGCTACAGCAGAAAAAAGTGAAGGTGAGGGAGTGTCCATCTCAGTCTGCTGACCTCAGTATCATTGATCCACTTTGAGGAGGAGTCAAACATGCAGTTCATGCAAGAAAACCCAAAGTTTTAAAGGAACTGAAGGTGTTTTACCAAGAAGAATGGGCAGCTTTAGCATCTGAGAAAATAAAGTGTCTGATCCACAA
>JAPQRP010000020.1:14133133-14143357 GCA_037367295.1 Apogon hyalosoma
GACCCCTGTCCACATCCACATGATCCCTTTGAACATCATTCCTTACATTAGTACCATTACTTCATGGTACCTAACATTTACACTCACTGTTCATGCACAGGTGGACCTTACAGACCCTGTAGACCACATTGGACCTAAGATTGTGGACTCACTGTCCTCACTGGAACTGTCGCTGTCACTGTCTTGTAATGTTTGCGGAAATCACCAAAAATAGTCACTTGCCCGATAAAGGGTTAACAGTAACTGATGTATGGGAAGAAATATAAATATTGTTTATTTAATCTGGTAAAATCCTCATTGAGATTCAAAATCATGGGGACAAAAAATGCCAGAATCTGAACACACCTTCCTTCTGCAGCTCTCTCCTCTTGGTCCAAATAAAAAGAATGAATGTAAATATAAAATATAAACATAAAGCACTTTTCCACGTCCAAGCATCTGATAGAATCTGATATGTGACTGTAAAATAAAGGATCATGTATTTAATCCCCGTACGTGTCTGAAAATGCCCTTGATTAGACTAATTCTATGTATTATGGGTTAGATTTTCTACAGCCTGAAAAATCAGAAAAGGAAGCCACAGAAGTCTCATGTAGTTTCTGACCACTTGAATAACAATATACTGAATCAAGCCCTGTGGCTCTAAGTATAATTCATATATACTGAAAAGGAGAAAGTTTAAGTAATAATTTTGTCTATAAAGACCTATATTTAAGTTGCGCCTTTGCATGTGCTAAACTCGTGTAGGTTTAAGTGCATACTAATCCCAGTTAGTGTTGTGTGAAATGTTAACATGAACACCATTTAATTCTCCAGCTTTTCCTAATGATAACTCTACAATCCTCACTTGGCCTAATATATATGCCCCTTCCTTTTAATGATGCAGAACATTTCCACTTTATCCTCTTGGTTTTGAAAGTTCAACAGTCGTCTGCAGGTGCTCGGAGAATAAGAAAAGCCATTAATGATCTTTTAAGAAGCGTGTGACTTGACTCAGTCTGGATCTTTTTTCGGTAATTGTTCTTCTGATACAAACCGAGTTCATTAAGTAACTGAATCCACTTATTATTTTATGTCTCCATTTTAGAAAGCATTTTTTTTTTTTTAAACCATTTTTCACCAGAGGTTCTGTATGTCGGAGGAGAGCGGTAATATCGACGACCCAGAGGATGTGCTATCGATGTGATCAGTCTCACTTAGCGAGGGAGCTGGTGAAGTGTGACTGTGAATAATCAGCTTCTGCACTACATCACCGCCACATTTTCCACCAGCGGGACTTCTACGTGCCCTGTGGGATGGTTGGAAGCAAAACAGGAAACACTAATGTTTTATCTGCTGGTCACAGTGACTGGTGGACTCCACAGGTCAAGCTTTAACATCAGGTGGAGAAACAGCAGAATTGATTTGCTGCTGTTTCACTTGCAGCTATATATAAAAAAAAAAACAACAAAAAAAACATAAAACTAACAGGAAAGGTAGCATCCTTAACCCAAAAAGACCCAAACAGCCACTGGCAACCAAAATAATCTACTGATATAAACTGTTTAATACCTGTTGATCTGATAATCCCATCGATTTATGTAAATAACTGACGTAAAATACAGTTTGTCGTCTTTTCATTGCCATCACATATGACCCATTTGGACGTTCAGAGGCTCTGCCGTTACCATGGAAACACCGTCATCTTCTACAACATTGATTCACCAGTAGTTTGATCACTGACATTGGACTGAGACACTTGTTTTATGTTCAGTTAGATTTGCTAAAAAAAAAAAAAAGTCACTTTTTCTTCAGTTTCCTCTGTTTCGATTATAATACCCTTCAACTTTAATCTGAGCTTTTATGAACATTTATATGATTAGTAAATTAAATATGGGAAAATACTGGATGTTCACTGAAAAAAAAAACACAAGAAAGAGAGGATAATATTGTAATAAATGGTGATAAATCATTTAAGAAAGGTTAAATACAGAGAAAAATTCAAGTAGCACTGAGTCTTTACAGATTAAACCTAACCCCGAGTTATGATAAAATCTGCTCCAACATGTTCTATAATGATTGAATTTCAGACACAGGATGGTGTAAAATATGATGCACAGAATCACTTTTTGTAAACCACTTTAAATTATTTTTACCTGATATAAGTGATCTCTATAAATGTAAAAAAAAATAAATATGCCTGTAGTTTGATTCTGGACTTATTTAGTGCCTCCTACTATAATGAGCTGATATTTTTTCTCCTTCTGTGCGTGAGTGTGACTCTGTAAATGTATTTTTAAGTCAGGGTAGGTGGGTTGCTTTTTGCCACAAGTGTTAGGATGACTGAATGTGTTTTGTGTGAAGGGTTTTTGCTTTTTTTTGCAGCCAGGTTGAGTCAGATTTCTTGGAAGTATACTGTTTGATGTGTGCCAAGAAATGTTGCTCACCCACTCTCATGTGTTAAATTGCTCACATGCACACGAATACCGGCGTCTTCAGGCAATACAGGCAATCCCAAAGACTCCAGCAAACACATTTTCCTTAGAATGCATTTCAATTTCCTGCGGATCTGAATCTCTTTCAGGTTTTGGGTAGCGTTAGGAAATTACACTGTCAAATTACATTTCTAACAATGCTCAATCTCAAAATTATTAGGTGCTGTCTTTCTTTTTTTTTTTTTTCTTTTTTTTTTTTTTTCTGGCCGCAGTTTGGGAAAAGACAATTTTGTATTCCAATTTTTGCCGTCGGTAAAAGGAAAGTGAAAATCAATCCATATGTCTAATATAACAGAGTGAAGTAGGTGGTATAATCAAAATAAAATATTTGTGGATTCATAGCAATAAGCATTTTACTTTTGCTTTCATCGTCAGAATTCTTATTATATCATAATGGATTTTATTCGTCTGTTTATCTGAAATTGCTTCCTTTGAAAAAAAAACAAAAAACAACCAAACAAAAAAAAAAAACAAACAAACACTGAACGTATTAAACTTTCATTCACATTTTTTGTCACATTGATTTTTAGCTACCCTGCTACTTGTCCCACTGTCACATTTAATTGGAAGATTGCAAGATTCAATAAACTATTACATCTCTTGTACTCAGACATTATTGATGGGGCCTAAAAAAAGAAACTGGGAGGTGAGGGCTGTAATGTAGCGGAATGTGAGTTTGATCAGCTCCTATCTGTGGTACTGTGGTTGTAATTCTCCTCTCAGTGGGGATCTCTCTTTACTGTTGGGATTATTATTAAATGTTTGCTTTATGCTGATCCCTGCTTTCCCTGTATTTCAGATGTCAAGCGAGAGTTTGATGGCAAATATGGTAGATGATTATGAATGTTCCAGTGTATGGATGGCCATCCCTGAGGGCGGGATTACACGCTAATGTCTGTGAAGGATGCAGAAACGATTTTTTAATCTAACGCCCTGCCTGACGTTCACACAGTTCAACGTCGCAGTGTTAAGTGCTCTTTCAGAGTGTGTCGTCTGGCCGTTATCAGAACTGTGTCCACTTGGTGAACACTTCATATGTCAAATAAGAGATTTGTTCGTTGTTAAATGTACAACACGTCCTCCTGTCTTAATGATGGTGTAAGTCGATTTCCACTCACTCCAAGCTGACAAAGACTACATGGATGAAAACACTGAGACACATCACATCACAGCTTGTAGGACTCCCCATTCCTGTTGATATGAAACACGGTCATGATAAAAATGGTTGTGTAATTGTTGCCAATAACTATCACGATAAATGTTGAAGCAATATTTTAAGTTTGCAGGCAGATTTTTCTATGAGTCAAAAAAAGCAGATGGTTATTTGTGGTTTGTAATGATTATTTACAGTCAGACCAAGACAAATATTTCAGAAATCTATTAAATAGGGCTGTTAAAATTAACACATAAACATGGATTAATTCATCATCATGATTAATCTGATCAAAAATGTTAACGCAATTAACCCATCTGCAGTGCAGAATGACTCTGAACCTCTCTGCCAATGCATTTGGGGCAGTTTGTGTGAGTAGAGTTAACGTTGTACATGTTGATTCGGTAGTGACAGGCAGCAGAACCAGCCCATAAAGATGGAAGACGCTAGACAGCACGTTGGCCTCCGGATGGAAATATGAGGACAAAAAAAAAAAAAAAGATGGAACAGTCGACCAACATATAGTATTATACACACTCTGCAGGAAGGAGTTTTCTTTTCACTGAAGCACTTCCAGTTTAAAATACCACATTAGATGACGCATACGTTAGTCAGGGATTAGCTAGCCCTTTGGCTAACATGTCGCAGCTTGCGACAAATACGTTAAGTGCATTTACTGTATATTCCCTTCTTTCTTGAGTCTGTTTACACATGCAAAATGAAACATGATTAATGTAGATTAAAAATTCATATTTAATCTTGATTAATCAAAATTAACCAACAGCAACCCTGTGATTAATTAAATTAATTCAAAATTTTAATCGTTTGACACTACTATAGATATACATATTAAAACACAGAACAGCAATTTGTACAATATGCACTAGACAAATATTACCAAAATGATAAGTAAAAAATATATATACATAAATAAGTGTACAAAAAATATTGTGTGTAATTATAGGTTAATTATGTGGTAAAAGATTTAAAACAATTATAATGATAAAATAAAACATACAGAGTAAAATTAAGATAAGAGGTTTCTTATGTCAAAAAAAACCCAACCATTCTGAAAGTATGTTGTCAATATTGATGACAATGTAATAAAATACCCTGAAATATGATGTAAAATATACATTTATTGCTATGATAGTTATTGCAATATAAAATTATTTGTGACATTTGTTTGTATTGTTTCATAGCCCAGCGATTAATAAAACTCCTAAATCGAATACAATGTGTTCTAACACTATCGTCCATATGTGTGACATTTGAGGACACAGAATATTATAGACTATGTGACAGTGTATAGTAGGGTTAGTAGGGCTTGGGTTTGGTTAGGGTCAGGCACAGAAACAATCTGGTCGGGGAAAAGATGAAAATAATAAAGCTACATGATGATGGTTGTCATGGTTACAGTTGCACAGAAACAGTTTGGTTATAGGTGTGGAAAATGACTGAAATGAGAAAAATAATAAAGAAAAGAATCTATCTATCCATCTATCCATCCATCCATCCATCCATCCATCCATCCATCTTCCTTCTACCATTGGTTTGAAATGGACCATGAATGCTGGTCTTCACAGAATCAGACCCACAGAGTCTGTTGTTCTGCCGTATCTGTCCCCAGACGTGTCCTTCCGAGGCCTGGTCTTATTTAACATCAACCAACGTCTTCCTTTTTTCTTTAAGCAGCTGCTTCCTTGCATTTACCTGAGTCTTTGTAAGAAAAAATACAATTATAATAGAGAAAAATCCCTACATGTTGAAGCTACAGAGACATTTCCAGTGACTCTGAACAGATCGTGGATAGAGACAGTTCGATGGCGTCACCTCCATGACTTTAGGGTGTGTAGTTTTTGGATTTACTTCTTTTTCACAGACTCATAGTTCAACAGTTTTCCCACAGACTGTCGTTCTTATGAAATTATGTTTATGATTATCTTCTATCTATATAACTAACAAACATAATATGTGAAAATGGTGCATAATTCAAAGGGGATCAAAAAAAACAAAACAAAACTTGCCTCTCAACATTCACTGTAATACAATATTTTTTCTCATGTTTAGTCCCATTACACCAGTGGTTCCCAACCTCTTTGGCTTGTGATCCATTTTTAAAGTTCAAATTTCTGGCGACCCCAGATATTCAAAACTGAGACATTTCTTTGCTAAAATTTGTTTTTGATCATATAATAGTTTGCTATACTATGTTGCAAATAAAAGTTGATTTTAGATTACATTTAGGCTACATAATGTCTTATATACATACATATATATTCTGTTCGGTCTGGTTTTCTGACTGCGACTGAGTCCGGGCAGGTTGAAGCGTAGTAACACACATGGTCACATGTAGTCACATGATTGGGTCAATCAAGATGTGCCCTCTAAGATATTGTCAGATTATATCCTGAATTTTATTTGAACTTGAATTTTATTAGGAAAAATGTGTGGTGCTATAATTATAATGAAATATATATTGAATCATTCAAAAATATTTTTCTTAGTAATTAAAAAAAAAAAATTATCAATTACTAGAAATTTCAGGTGACTCCATTTGAATTTCAGGTTACCCCGCACCACCTCAAAGTTGAAAAACACGGCATTACACTGTAAAAAATCCAGTTGTTTTTACGGGAAAAAACTGGCAACTGTGGTTACCAGAACAATACTGTAAAAAACACATCAAACCATAAACATATTTACAGAGTAACATATACAGTATATTTAACATTGGATTTCAGTGATATTTACATGTTTGAAGTGTTAAATGTACTTTTTTTATTACTTTTAAATAAAAATTTTAAAAGTGTCAGAATAGGCTGTTATTTCAATATTATGTTGCTGCAGTTTAAACAGCACCACTTTGTTTTTTTTAATTTACAGTTTTATTTTCTCAAAACAATAGAAACACATCATTTCTACATACAAATCTGTTTTTTTTAACATACTGTTTGTGTAAAAACTCCAGCTATATTTAATTTAATCGTTAACACAAAAATAAACAACTCTGCATTGAATTATCACTTACTGTTTTTTTATGTTGCAATTTTACAACATTTGGTGTTAATTCTACGGTCATTTTTTACAGTGTAGGGCACAAGCAGAGGAGACTGGACTTTGCCTCTATAGAACTAAATCCTTCTTGGTCAAGTCTAAGATAAAAGTGAAGATACAAAACCTTGTCTGACGTTAACTGGTTGGAACTTTTGTTTGTTTATGCTTAATAACATCTGTAGTTTGATGTAAGTTATACATTTAACACACTTTTCTACTGATTCATGTTCAGTCATTGGAATAAACAGTTTTTACACACTTGTATCATCATAATACAGGACAATTTTTCTCACTACAGCTACTTCACATTCAGTGAAGCTTGGTTTTTACACTTATTAGAGTTCAAAATAGCTGGGAAAAGACAAAAAACATACACACATTTAAAGCTCAGGGCTCAGGAGGTTTAACAGCTGCGTGTGCATACAGGAATACTATAAACCAGAAGATTCCTCTTATATTATTTACTATTCTCAACAGCCTCTACTGTCCACATCCCTCGACTCAACTCCCCCTTTGACGACCAAGCGTTGGCCATGTCTCCATCGGGTATAACTGGAAAGCAGCGTGTTGCTCTGATGTTGATGTGATCCAGAACTGGGGGAAACTCCAGAACCATCCCTCGGCGCTGCAGACATCATTGTTCTACGAGTGTCATCTCTTGTGACTCATTTGTCTGCTTAAAAGGCTCCGGCGCTCCGGCTGACACAAATTAGGCTAGCTATACGGCTTAGAAGCCCCGCATTTCTGAGGAAACAGAGGGCAGCAGTCTGGGAGTTGGAGGAGCAGAGGGAAGATGTAAACTTCTCAGAGGACTGGTTTCATCTTCTCTATTTATTACCCCCTTTCTCTTTCCACCGCTGCTCGGAGAAGTCGGCAGTCAGCAGAAAGCACACCAAGGGATCGCTTTGAGGAAGTGCAAGGTGATGAGGGGGAAAGAATCAGGTATCTTGTCAGGAAGGTTTCCCATTAGTTTACTGCGGTAACAGAAGCTACAGATGGCATGAATAGGGAATTTGACCATTGGCAAGTCGTACTGTTATGTGATTTACATAATTAGCTTATTTTGATGAAAATGTTCGGTTTAGGCACATGGTTAGATCTGTTATCTTAGGCTATACTTATATAAATATTGTATTCCTTATTTTTTCTTTTTATATTTAATTTTCACTCATGGTTTTTCTACCTGTCCTTTTCTATCTTCTCATCTCATCTCATCTCATCTTAAAAAAAAGATACTGGGGGTTGTTTTAATACAGAAAAAAGTCCTCAAAAGTCTAACTGTGCCCTGCTTTTTTATCTAAATTTAGAGACCATTAGTTGCCTTTTAGTTTGTCAAACTCTGCTTTTCTTTGCAGGTGAATTCCAGACTCCATCCAAATTACTTCCTGCCTGTTAAGAAAACAGAAAAGACAAGCAAGTTTTGATGAGGCTTCAGTGCAACAAATTCAAGGTACTGTTTACCCTGCGCCCTGACCTGAAGGGGAGGCGAGGGATTGTTTTTGTTTTGTTTTTTTTTTGTTTTTTTGTTTTTTTTGTCAGCAACTTTATGTAAAAACTACTGGACCAGTTTCCATGAAATTTTTAGGAAAGGTGTGAGGTGGTCCAGAATAGATCCCATTAAATTTTGGTGAATGTAGGTCAAAGGTCAAGGTCACCAAAAATGTGTTTTCGCAATGATAAGAGATAGGGCAAATCAGGTAAAATGTTTGCGAGGGGCGGGGTTTGTTGTGCCTGGCACCACTGTTTATGTTTGTAGCAGAATAAAAATCAGGGTGCACTGTACTTAGATCAGCGGTGTGAAACTCATTTTAGTTCAGGGGCCACATGTAGCCCAATTTGATCTCAAGTGGGCCAGACCATTAAAATAATAACATAATAACCTATAAATAATGACAATAATGACAATTATTTTTCGAAGTGGCTATTGCCACACTACTGTGGGACTAATTTTCTCATTTGTCTATAACCACAGAGCCAATCAGCGCCCTCATTATATCATGTGTAGACTGGTAACCTGTCACTATGCTGCCACAGTGCTGTGGCAATAAGCATTGTACATGCCTTTGCCTAGGGGACCAGTTACTGGATCTTTTGGATTCTAAAAGTTTCACGTTCATACACGTATCGTTTCAAGAAGTATCTGTGTCCAGGTGGAAATGGGAAAACTGGGTTAAAACGTCATAATGTGTATGCCACACCTATATGTGGTGCTGTACACAAACACAGACAGAGCCACTGGATGGGATACACTAAAATCACAGAAGAATACAGTGAGCATGTGCATGAGGTCCTTCTTACAAACATAAACACAACAAGAACAAGATGGCAGGTTTTGTTGTAATAGCGCCAATAAACTAGCACGAACACGACTCTGTAATCCGCCATTGTTGTTGTTGTTATCATTTCCAAAAAGTGGTGTTTTGCCTATCCATATGGCAACGCGAGGGTGGCGTGAGATTTTTCCACTCTGGGACCCATTCTCCAAAAATACTTGTACTGTAAAAACAAAAACAAAAAACAGACATCCAATTGTATGTAGTAATTAGTATTTGCTTGTACAGGGCTGTGGCTGTTGGTCTCATCATAAGCACAGAACATCGTTCTAAGTGCAATGTGTGACACACAAAAGTCACTAAACATTACCTTGTATGGTTTCAAATAAACAGTATGTCAAACTGAAGTGAATCTGTGAAACTAAATAAACCTGCACAAATGACGGCATAGAGTCTGAACCACCTAAAAAGCCCCATTTGGAAATACTTGGGATTTTGGCAGGTTGACAGCAAAATTGTAAAACAATAAGATAAATTTGTGTGTCGTTCTGTAAGGCAGAGTTATGCCATGTCCACAGAATTATGGATATTTTTCCAAATGGGTATTTTCCCAATACCTTTTAAAATACCCTTGTGGGGACATAGTTCAATTTACAGGAGATCTATGTGCACACTAGGATGAAAGATCTAATACAAACAGTTACAAATACTGAGACCAGTCATTGTTTTGGCAGACTTTCACTTTGAACTTTCACAGTGGCCTTCCTGACTACACTGATACACTGATTTATACACTCATCGAAACAAACCTAGGAAGTGTGTGTTCTGTATTAATTTTATAATGTGTAGATATGGATCTTAAAAGGTATTATATTGATATTTCAATAAAGATCTATACCAATGTTTATGACTGTTGTTGTATTGGTTTTAGTGAAAATAAATATTCATAGAGCTGGAGTAATCCCCCCCTCTTTTTTTTTAAAGAGTGTCATTTTTGGTGAATTTGGAAGCACTGAAGAGGACACGAATACAGAACAGATACATAGACAAACTGCAGAGGTTCTTGGGATTTATTCTTTTATAAACAGGTAGGAAAGTAGGCTGGTAAAAACACAAATCAAAACTTTGGTAGCAGGGCATGAGCAACTAAATCAGGGTGGAGCAAGTAGAAGTCAAGTTACTTACATAGATACAGTTGTGCTCATAAGTTTACATACCCTGACTGAATGCACATGGGACGGTCTTGGATGTTTCAACATGACAATGA
>JAPQRP010000020.1:14154629-14174574 GCA_037367295.1 Apogon hyalosoma
TTTTTTTTTTTTTTTTTTTTTGATTAATTCAATTTTTTTTTTTTTGCTTAATTCAATCCAAAAAAATCTGCCAATGGAACAAGTGAAAATTTTCTTGGTAAGATTACTTTAAATAAGATTTTTCAGCTCTGTTGTCTAAAAATAAGTTCTTATATCTCACTGAAAAGTTACTCTTTAGGTGATCATGTCTTATTTTAAGTGTGAAAGGGTTAAGTATAAAATATCAGTTGATCTGGGTAGAAACTCATTAAGCTAACTTTGTAAAATTGATTGGATTAATTACATTGAGCCAGTTATTTGGACTGAGTAAGACTAACATTAACTGCACAAAGCATTGCATCATGGGCCATTAGATAGTGATCGACTGCGGATGTACGAGCATGCAGGGAGTTTTTGTCCTGAGTGGGTGTGGTGGAGTGACAACTCCCGTGTCAGGAGAGATCGTCCTGACTATTGTGATGTTATGAAACAGAGCATATTGATGATTTTAGCTCCAAAATCCAAAGCTTAGATAAATCATACATTCTTCTCGCTCATGCCTGTGCTACCCTTGTT
Organism: Apogon hyalosoma; assembly: GCA_037367295.1. NCBI lineage: Eukaryota > Metazoa > Chordata > Actinopteri > Kurtiformes > Apogonidae > Apogon > Apogon hyalosoma. The sequence goes on from JAPQRP010000020.1 coordinate 14,155,185, forward strand.
TCTGCAGGGTGATCTTCCAACCTTTGGACAGCCATCTGACAGTTTATGTCTTCTTGTAACAATGTAATATACATCCAGAAACACTTGAACCCCCTGGGCAGTGGGTGTAGTAAGGGTGGGTTACCTTTCTGCAGGGTATCACCATGCTCTTGACAGCAAATGGTGTCAGCTTTAATTGGAACAAGCACAATGTAATGGTGCGTGTCAGATGGCTTCCACTGTGCCTGAGAGGAGGTATGGCTTCTAGGTTTTTTCTCCATGGATGGAAGGTCGGAGAGGGAGGGGGAGACGCAAAAGTAAGATGCTGTCAAAGATGAAGTGAAAAAAATAAACATTTATGTGTATTTCACAGACGTTACATTACATTCCTGTAGCTATAAATGTTGCAACACATTCGACCACCTGCTCGGCACTGAAAAATAATTATCTGCGTTTCAGGAGATCTGGTTTTGAGAGACTGTAGTGACTTCAGCCTTGGGATATGAAAAAAAAAACTTTGCGCTGCTAATTAAGGGGTTTCATCGTTTTCGGTAAATTAGTCTGCGCTTCAAAAAGCCAAACTTACACACTGAAATACAAGAGATGTGTGAATATAGAAAGAAGCAGAAGGGAAGTGCACTGGATGACCAGAGGAGGGGGGGAAGATATAGAAAATTAATCTTGAATGAAAAAAAAAAAAGACAGTTAAAGATTGAGTACGTGGGCATAGACAAAGATAGAAATAAAATGAAGACAAATGTTTGCCGTGTCATGTTAATCAATTGGAGTACTAATAGCAAAATGATGTTGGAAGTGAACAGCACATCAAACAGTCTCAAAGGCACATGCAATCTGCCAGAGCAAAGCCGCGGAGCTTCAGGCTGCACTCAAGGGTAAATAGAAGAAAACTTGTACAACCGTTTCATTATAAAGAATTCAGTTTGCATTGTTTGCATGACTTAAAGTTGAAACTAGTTTACATGCACAGTGCTAACAAGGTAAACCGCATCGATGGCAGTGTACACACCTCTCTCCTGTTTGGTAAAGCATTTAGCGCTGTTATTGGCCTGCGGTAATACCTGCAGTGTCGCCTTGATTCTGTCTGTTGTGAATGTAATGATCCAGCAAAACGCGTCAGGTTCAAGGCTTAGGACACACACATGTGCATTTCCCTGCTGCATATGCAAACACTCTGCCTTTACAGCTTCTATGTTGCTGGTGAAGTGTGTACTTAAGACATACAGAGTGAAAATGTAGTGATTTTTTAAATTGCCATTAGGTGACTTTAACCCATAAAGACCCAAACATCCACCACCGACCAAAATCATCTGCTCATTTAAAATGTTTAGTAACTTCTGAACCACTAAACCTATCAATACGTGTAAATAACTGGTGTAAAATCCAGTTTGTCATCTTTTTATGGTCATCAGATGTGACCTGTTTGGACATTCAGAGGCGTCATAGTTACCATGGAAACACTGTCATCTTCAACAACATTGATTTACCAGTAAAACCCATGGAGTCGGATCAACGACAGTGGATGAACACACTTGTTTTTATGTTCAGTTAATGATATTTTTGATGAAAAAGTCACTTTTTCTTTAGTTTTGTTTGTTTCTCATATATGAATCCTCAACTTTAATCTGACCGTTTATGAACATGTACATGATCAGTCAGTTAAAAACAGGAAAACACATGATTTTCACTGAAAAAAATACAACATACAGAAGATAATATGATAGTAATTGATGATTTAAAAAAAATCATTTGGGGTTAACACCACTTTTGTTGTGTTAAACCTTTAGATTGTTTTAAGCTCCATCATCAGAAATTAACTTTTTTTTTGTTGTTGTTTTTTTTTTTAGCAACTCATTTCAAGGTCAGATAAATTTACTGAAGCAGGTCTGGCAGCATATCGCTTGTACTCGAATCAAATTGCTTAACATTCCTCTCACATGCAACATGCATAAATGATCTTAAGTAATGTGAGCTCAGCTTAAGGTTAGAAATAATAGATCAAAGTAAGGAATTTGACTGCATCGATTTTGATTCATGTGTGATGTGTGATGACTGATGAGATGGATTCTGTGCTGTTGCGTCAGAGAGTTAGTGATGAAAATAGCTGGCAAACCGAGGAACGAGCAAAAAGTGTTTCAGTAGATGACTAAATCATGAACGTGTGAGGGCACAGACAGCTCGCGAGGTTGGAGCTGCGCTGATCAGACTTTGAACTGATCTCTCCATATAATTTATGCATCTTTTAACTATCGTCCTGTCGTGACAGATGGGACTGTCTACTATACATAGGCCATTAGGTACGCTGTTATAAAATGTACAGATCCCTGTGTAGTTGTGAACAAGCAGAGATTTGCAGGTGGCCACTGGGTGTCGCTCTTCAGTCTTGGCTTTTGGATCTACAGCACCAAAACCCCTCCCTGTCCTCAACATGGAGGGAGCAAACATTACTGTAAATACAGCTTCTTACAGAGCTTACAGGAACAATTCTGTGGCATTGTTAAAACCAACCAAAAAAAAAAGGTACTTCTGGTAAATCACTGTCTGTCCGCATAGAGCAATGACACATCAGAAATACAGTCATGCCACAACTTTTATAATGGAAGTCAGTCATTACAAGATGATATACTTTAAGAAAAATTATGGTAATAATTTGGCCTTTCAGCTCTTTCAATTTTCTAAATGAAACTACTTTTGTGATTGTTGTTTTATTATTTTAACCTTCAAAAATACCGACATCCTCTGGCGACCAAAAGTATCAACAGTTCTATAATCTTTAATAATGTTTTTATCAACTACTCCAATCGATAGAGTTAAATAATTCAGATAAAATGCAGTTTCTGCAAGTTTCACTGCCATCACATATGACCAGTTTGGACTTTCAGTGGCTCCATATGCTGCGTTTCCACTATGTGGTACTGGCTCGACTCGGCTTGGGCTTTTTTGTGTTTTCATTACATTAAAGTACCTGGAATCTGATACCTGGTACTATGTTTTTAGTAAGCGCTCAGCCGAGGTTTCAAAAATGGGTGAAGAGATTCTAAAATGTGACGTGTAAACACTGCAGACCATTGACTGGTCAGAGAGTTGTCACTGCATCATCAATCACAACCTTTTTTTTAACAAACCAGTTGACAGTTAAACCAGCAGGCTAAATACACCCATGATGACAACCTGCAAAACAACACCGTGGTCGGTCGAGGAGGTTCAGACATTTCTGTGTTTGGTGGCCGATGAAAAGATTCAGCGTGAGCTTGACGGGGCAACATGCAACAAACAACAAACTCTCAGAGCAGACGACAGCACACAGTTATGCGTAGTGTCGCTATGACGACTAGGTACTCTAAAGTCGGTACTATCCTGTAATGGAAACGGTCTCCAGGAATAGTACCTGGTACCCGAGTCGAGTTAAGTCAAGCCGGTACCATGTAGTAGAAATGCAGCTTTAGTGAATGTAGAAACACGTCATCGTATGCCACACTGATTCACCACTAAAACCGTGCAGTTTCACAAATGACAGTGGTATATTTTGCTGAAAAAGTCACATTTTCTTCAGTTTTCTCTATTTTTTGACATAATAACGTTTTGATTTCCTCTGAGGTTTAATGAACATCTACATGGTCAGTAAATTAGACAATGAGAGATAAGTGATTTTTACAACAACAATGCAAAATACAGAAGATAATATCTAATAATTGGCGCTACAAAGTTAAATGTAGACAAAACAATCACCGTAGGAATAGCTCCAGATATTTAAGGGTTAAAGAAAAATGGTGAATATAATAGACCATATGAGCTTTACACTAGTCGAGGATGAATAAGCACCATTGGGCATACACGGTGGCTGCTAAAACAAAGTAATGCACCAATAAGTCTTTTTTTTTTTTTTTTTTTTTTAGTAAAACCTAAGTGGTGTGATCTTTGGTGTTGTCCATCATTTTTCTCCTCTGCTTCCACGTTCCCTTGGCAGGAACAGGCATTTAGCTTGTGTGCCTCCTGTTTGCTGAGCCAGTGACAGCTCACTCTGCAACACTGCTGTGGAAATAACTCCCAGGGTGGACCTTAAAGCCCTGGAGACCTTCCACTGCAGGGCACAGCCCGTTAAGGCAAGAAGGAAAAGGAGGATGATGTACGATATATAAAGTACGTACTGCGTCTTTAAAGCCTACACACAGGCTGATTAATAGAACTTTTTTTGGTCTTGTTTACAGCTTGTTTCTTGCAGGTGTGTAGGTGTTCGGGAATGGAAGTGTGAGTTTTGGATAAGAAAAGGAGGAGTTGCTGTGATGATTCCCAGACTTGGCATTTAGCTCTAACACGAGACAATGACAAGAAAAGAGGAAGCTGTACATATCACAAAAGTATCTTGATCACAACAAACCGCTGCTTCTCAGATATAATTTGAAACAGTCACTCAATCTTTTGCAGGATTTCTCTCAAAAATATTCCGCATTGTGAGATTTTCTCTGTTAATTAAAGCATGTAAATGTTTGAACAAAATGATTGAAGGTCGAAGGTGTATGTCTGTTTATAGAACACAAAGGACAGCCACTTATGTTAAGGAACTGGAGCAGAGTGGCTTCGTTTCTTTTGAAAATAGACACATGCGCTCATATAGGTTCACGGAGGTTATCGTCTAATGGTGTTGATCACTTTAATGCGGGCACTTGAGGCTAAACAGCACGCCTTGAAGCTCAACCACAGACTTTGTCCTCTGTCTGAATAGCTCTTTATTACTGTGTCTGAATAGCTGTTCAGATGAGTCATTGTGTGTGCGCACGTGTTTTTCCCGTTTTATCCTTTCCTTAACCAGGTAAGTTGTGGAAAACAGAATAATTAAATATAATTACTTGGATACAGGCCTCTACAGTCAAAAGCTGCATGAAGTGAAGCTATGCTATGCTTCTTCTCACTCCTTTTTGAATATGTATTATATGTCTCATGTCTTGTGTTTAAGTGTTTTGTTTATTTATTTTCTTTTTTTTTTTTGACATTCATATTCAAAATAAATACATCAATCAGTCAGTCAGTCAAGTGAATTAACTCGAAGAGGGGTAACAAAGAGGAAAAACCACGACAAGAGCACCATGAGTGTGTGGTCGTTAAGGTAGGAATTAAAGTGAGCAGTATCTGTATACCCAAAATATATCACTTAATTATTCTATTTAATGTGCATTTTACCAGGAAGTACCTTGAGATTGGATCTTTTGTGAAGGAGACCTGGCCAAGAGGCTCAACAACAGGCTGGTGCAACGACAAAAGAAAAAAGCAACTGGGATTAACAACACAACAACATTATAATACAATTTCAATTAAAAGTAGCAAGAGCATATTCCACAATCTTGCATTCACCCAAAGAAACGAGACCAGACAGAATCCCCAAATCGCCACCAAATAACAAAAGTCAAATCTGACAAAAGTTTATTTATTGTTTTTGATTTGGTTAGTTAGTTAGTTACTTAGTTTGTCAACACTCTAGCAGCAAAACTATTGGTTGAATTCATACCAAACTGGGTTTATAGATTGCCACTGACCCAGAATAGATTTGATTACATTTTAGGAAAAATAGGTCAAAGTTGCAATTTTTTTATGAATTTTTCAAATCATTTTTTTTCTTCCATTTACTTATAATGGGCAAAATTTAAAATTTTTATAAAAACACCAATTTTGTTTCAATTTACTTCAAACTTGGCACATATATAGAGGCAATTGATACGCTGACATCAGCACACACATAGATATGATGACATCAGCTGGATCGATACCAAAATAAGTTACAATACGTGCGAGGGGCGGGGTTTGTTGTGTCTGGCACCACTTGTTTATTTATTTGTTGTTTATTAACGGTGACAGTTAGTTAGTTATTGCTCTTGTGTGGTGAGGACCCAGTCTCACTCAACAGGATCACTGCTGTGCGTAAAGCTGATCACCTCCTCCAGAGTTCACTATCGGTGACGGTCTTCGACCAGGTCTTCTGTGTCCTTCATGTTGGATCCAGATGTTGTAGGTCCTCCCCAGTGATGTGTAGCCATCTGCTGCGTGGTTTTCCTCTACGGCTGCTCTCAGGTTGAATGAAATGGGTGTCATGTGTGGGGTGTCTGGCTGGTGGACATGTTCTGTAAGGTCAGAGTTGATGTTCTCGATGGTCCTCAGAGCCCTGCTGTCAAAGCGTCTTGGCAAAGCTCTTGTTCAGGATCCAGGGGTCAGCAGGGACAGTGCACAATATTGGACCTGAAATACCTATGAGCTAATATTCATTTGTAGTTCCTGGACGGGGTCATGTGACATGCATGGTACAGTGACATCACAACAGGTAATGAAAACCTTACACAATAAGATAAGATAACATGCATCACAATCAAATACTATACAAGAGGCCATAATATAAACAGAAACTACTATCCCAGAGCCACCAACATGAGGCCATGTATCAGACTGATCTCATGAAATCGCGTTGTATGTCACGCCAGTTCTTATGGCATTTGGCGTGCTATACGTATGCGTTTTCATCCTTTCGCATGTTATTCAACACCATTTGATTGCGTGTCAGATCTCTGGTTTACAAATCCGTACCCACTAACCCTAACCCTAACCGCTAATCACGTGGTATCTTACGCGGCGTGAACATACATGCGTACAGATAACACGCCAATTAAAAGTGGCGTGTCATGTGTATGTAATTCATGACATCGCGTTGCAATCCGAGTATTCATCAGTAAAGCACATTTGCACTGGATGCTGGCTACCACCGCTGCCCACACTCAGAGTCTGAGTTCAGTGACTTCACACCTGCACGTCCTTCAACTAGTTCCAAGGATTCCACATTCCCACAACCTTAACTGAGAAGCAGCTTTACCCAAATGCGATGGGCTGAAATGTAACGTCTGGTGGAGGCTCATGTCGACCTGGGGCCGACTGCTCTGCATGTTGTCACCAAATGGTTCAGAGGTTGTGGAACTAATCATCTTATAGAGTAAAGCTACATCAACCATGAAGTTGCATTGAAGTGTGTCTGGATGCATTTTGATTGTGTGGATAGTACACATATATAGACACTCAAGGCCAGTGTGCAGCGTTCAGCCGAGCTATTGACAGTTAAGGGTCTTACAGAGGCAGTGTGCGACAGGTCTGCAGATCGCATTCATCCCCGCAGGAAAGACAAGGTTCTGAACTGGAAAACGTCTTGTCACGAGGCTTTGATCTTTGCAGCTAACACACTGCACGTAAACTATGCTGCTAAATGCATGTATGTGTGCGTGTATCCGTGTTGTACATGTGTTGAAACATAATTGTGGACTTGTCGTGCCGCTCAAGTGTCAGACTGGAGCTCATATTACATATCACTGTCGAGTGCACGCTGTACTAATGCTGTGAGATTCTTCTCTCTCTTTATCTCACATTCTCTGTTTCCTTCACCACTTTTCCTCTTCACTTCCTCTGCGTTCTTAAGCCTGTTCCCCTCTCTTCCTCCCCCGTCGTCATCTCACTCCACATTATTCTCTCAGCTTGCCCCTTGCCATTCGCTATCTCCTTCGTGTCACATCTTCTGTACTGAAAAAGACAGAAACAAAAAAGAAGAGAATGCACATAGTTTGAGGTAGTGTTTAAAGTGAACTGCAACAGCTAGGGATCTTCAGACTGCAAGTAAATTATGACAAAATAATCATTTTAAGAAGGTGTGATGACCGACCTGCGGCCACAGAACTCTGAGAAGGTGATAATCTAAATTAACACCCACCAAACCACCAAATGCGGGTTAAAATTCAGTTTGGTGGGTGTTAATTAAAACTTCCTCGCTAGTTTGGCTGGTGATACATGAGGCATTACATGCATCATACATAAAAGACTCTCTTCTCACTCATTTGTCCCCCTGGTAGCACTTCCTACATTTCCCATGAACACTTTGCCGTAATGCTATGTGATGACGTTACATACGCTCGTTGGCTGTGTGCAGTTTGCAGCGAAACAAGTGCGAGAAACCATGGAAATGAATGGAGCATCCCACAGAAAAAACTCGAAGATTGAACAGAGCCAGGGAGCATAGACTGAAATACCCCTTTTCCACCATAAAGAACCTGGTGAACCAGTAAAACCAGTATTGTTTCCTTCCTGTTTGAACCACAGATTCGTCCACAATCAAAAGCCGCTAGTCCGTGTCTGCTGTGTCCAAGTTCAGTGCACCAATAGTCAGATTCACCAGCCTGTCCCCTAAAACCCAGTCCAGCAGGTCCAAATGTGGGGTTCTTTTCTGCCGGCCGCTGAGTCCAAGCTGTCTATTCTGGTCCCGGTAGTCCATCTTTAACTTCTTTAGTTTGTTTAGAACAGGGGTGTCAAACTCATTTTAGTTCAGGAGCCACATTCAGCTAAATTTGATCTGTAATGGGCCGAACCAGTAAAATAACATAATAATATATAAATAATGTCAACTCTAAACTTTTCTCTATGTTTTAGAGTGAAACAAGTAAAATTACCATATGAAAAGGTTTAAATCTTCAAACTATCCTTTCAAACAATGTGAATAACATGAACAAACTGAAAAAAAATAAGTGTAATTTTAACAATATTACGGCTCAGTTTATCATTTACCCATGTACATTATAACTTACAGATGACAGTGGATCTACAAATCCATAATCTTGTGAAAATTGCACTTACTTCCCTTAAGATATTTCAGGTTGTTCATATTTATTCAGGTTATTTTTTTTTTGCGAAATGATAGTTACACTAAAAAAAAACATTTGGAGTTGTCATTATTTACATGCTATTATGATAGAATTTTACTGGTCTTCCCCACTTGAGAGTGAATTGGTCTGAATGTGGAACCTGAACTAAAAGAACTGTTAATATCTTAGTGTAATTTTTGCATTTCACAAATTCATCCCAAGGGCTGGACTGAACCCTTTGGTGGGCCGGATTTGGCCCCCGGGCAGCATGTTTGACACCTGTGGTTTAGAGGATCCGTATCCATCGTATCCATCTCTATATTTTTTCAAACACCGGCTTTGTTCGACAAGCTCTCTCCAAGTTGTCTTGGACTTCAGATGAAGCCCACAGTGTCAGAAAACACTGGGTCTCCTCCTCTGTCCACTGCTGCATGTTTTTGCCGTCTATAACTCTTTCTCTAAAAACTAAACTAAAAACCTGCTGGTTGTAGTTTTAAAATGATGCAGGGGTCGTATCGTCAGTTCTTAGTTTGGCCCTGGTTTAGACCAGCTCAAAGTTGGTGCCTGTCCGTGCATTTTGGAAACTTAAGTTCTCATTTGGCAGTTCTTCAATGTTAAATGTGTCTGTAATCCTGTTTAGTGTTTTACTGGTCTTATTTACGTTGTATTTATACGGGTTTGTGTTGAAACCTTTTCTGAAACCTGTTAGGTATGTATGATATTGAAAATGGAGATGTGGAAATATCTGATTCTATAAATACTCTGCTATGAGTATACATAGCCTTAACCCTTTATTGGGCAAGTGACTATTTTTGGTAATTTCCACAAATATTAAATATGGGGCCAATCTCATGCCTCAGTGAGGTCAAGAAGCATGTTGTTTTTTATAATACAACATTGTGATTCAGAGACATTTTATAGAAATTTTGACGCTAAATAGTGAATATGAGTGATTTTTGTCAGTTTATGACCTTATACCAGTTGTTTTATTTGCATGTGTTTACTTTGATACTCTGATGTTTTATGGCAAGAGGAGGGAGACTGTTGTCACAGCAACTGATGAGGAGGTAGATGACATTGTCCAATAACATACTAAGGTGGAAGTATTTTAGTGAGTACCCTATAAAGGGTTAATGTAAATTCAGATGACCTGGTGTTGGCTCTGGCATAGGGTCACAGAATAGAGCATCTGATGGATGCTAATTGCAACTGTCAATCATGTATTTGCCCTCCTACCTGTGTGAAAATACCTATCATTTGTCAAATTTGGCATGGCATGTGGTAGATTTTCTACAGCCTGAAAATGCAGGCAAAGAGCAGATGTAGAACTCACATATGCTCTTAGACCACTTGAACTGAAAATGCTGAAAGGTAATAATACAGTTTTTGCCCAGTGACAAAAAAACTACCAAGCGCTCCAGTACCAGTCAGAACAGCCTCATGTCTGGTTTAAAACACTTCAAACACCAAAAGTACGTCATCAATTAAGGCCTTTACACAATGAGGACATGAAGAAAAAAAATACATGAAAGTGTGAAACAATTACAGGTGAATGTTTTGAGTAAAAGCTAGTGAGTTTGCAACAGGTCCAACATTTGTTCAGTGAAGGATTTGCATACATTCGTGCCAGGTCATTGGACAGAAACAGAAGTGGACTCATCATCATCTGCAGCCTGTGTCTCTTCTGTTCCTCTGGGTTCATGTCCAATGTCCACATGCAATGTTGCGGACTATTCATATGACGTTGTTTGTCGATGCCGTTCCATACATTGTCCTCCGCCTCATTATCTTTATCGCACTAAACTAAGTGTGGCTAGAAATCAACAGGTCCGGCTCCATCATTGACACGACGTCCAATCCACATGAATGATTAGTTCAGGGGTCACCGATCCTGGTCCTTGAGGGCCGGTATCCTGCATGTTGTAGATGTTTCCCTCTTCCAGCACACCTGACGGTCATTATCAGTCTTCTGCAGAGCTTGATGATAAGCTTATCATTAGAATCAGGTGTGTTGGAAGAGGGATACAGCTAAAACATGCAGGAAACGGGCCCTCGAGGACCAGGACCGGTGACCCCTGCATTAGATGATGCCTTTATTCAACCTGCGAAAGCTTAGATAAATCGAATTTGTTGCAAAAAAATAAAACACTCCTTTTTTGCTGTAAAATATTGACGTAATGTGTGAAAATACTCATGATTTAAACAATGGGAATGTGAATTTTTTACATAAAACAAACCATGTCTAGTGTGTAAAGGCCTTAACATTGATAAATGTAAATAGTTACATTGCTTATATTATTACAGGGTGTTTAGTTATGTTCTCACATTCTTCCCAGCTCTGCGATCACCAAGGCCTTAATGTTATAATATTCAGGATTCACATACTGTCCTGGATCTGGATTAGGATATTATGCAACTATATTTAATGTGTTTGTCCGTGTCTGTACCGTCTCAGTGTGGTAGTTCTTGTGTAATCCTGCAGGCAAACAAACACCAGTGAAAGCCTCCTTGGTTGTTGTGTTACGACTCCACAGTTTTTGTTTCTTGCAACACTTATTTGTAATATCTTTATCTTTGGTATTGTTGAGTAAAATGTACCTTTAACCCGTAAAGACCCAAACTTCCACTGCCGACCAAAAGCATCTACTGAAATAAACTGTTCAGTACCTGTTGATCTATTAATCCTATCAATACATGTAAATAATTGGTGTAAAATGCAATTTGTCGTCTTTTCATGGTCATCAGATATGACCCATTTGGACGTTCAGAGGCTCCGTAGTGAACGCAGAAACACCGTCACCTTCTACAACATTGATTCACCAGTGATCAGTGACAGAGGATGGAGACACTTGTTTTTATGTTGAGTTCATGATACATTTTGCTGAAAGTCACTTTTTCTCCAGTTTTCTCTGTTTTGATATAATAACCTTTGAATTAACTCTGAGTTTTCATGAAATTGTAAATCAAATACATGAAATTAAATATAGGAAAATACACGATTTACAGTGAAAAATGCAAAAATGCAGAAGATAATATTATAATAAACGACGATAAATCCCTTAACAAACATTAACTTGAGAGAAAAATTTATTTCAGAGCTGCCCCAAAAGTAGCACTGGGTCTTCCTGGGTTAAGGCTGACTCCTGGACTGACATGCAGTGGATGATACAACCCACCAAACAGCACATGTTAAACACAACAAAAATGTGTGGTTACAGGACTTTGTATTAGTCTTCTTCCTGTGGACCGTACCTGCCTCTCCACATTGAAAGACGGAATCATATTCTTGTAATGAGTGGCTTGGTATTGTATTATACCTCGCTATAGGCTGCTATTTTCTGTTCCCCCATTTTGTCTCTCCCTGTCTGTGTTGCTGTCCCTCTCTTGTCTCTTTTTTCCTCGTTTTTCTCAATCTCCTCCCACTCTACACTTCTGTCTCTGTCACTTCAGAGCTCATTGTCACCATCCCTGTCTCTCGTTCTCACCCCTTCACTCCATCTGCCGTACCCCTCTTTTCATTCTGCGTCGCTTCCCCGTTCCTCTCCTTTTCCTCTCGCTGCCTCTCTCTCCATTTTCACCTCTTTTCTTGTCGTCCTCTCTGCACCTTCTCCTCACAGAGAGTCCTCATTAGCAGTAGCGGCCTCTTTTTTGCTCCCTGTTTGCAGCCAATGGGCCATTAGTCTGTTATGTGCAGGGCAATAAATCGCATCAGGCAGGGTCCCAAGCGTCTTGACTTCCTCACCATGTCGACCAATCAGGACAATTTGCAATGGTTTGGTGAGCAGTGTGGATTCGAGAACAGTAGGCACGAGTGTTCAATCTAGGAGGGATGAATGTGGTAGCATGATAGTTATTATCGGAACTGCTTTGGGATGACACATTATTAGACCAAACAATTTGATAACAATAAAGCATAGTTAAGTTTCTGTGATCGAAACAGAGACGTATTATCAGTCTGAAACCCAAATTCTGGACTGAAAGAGTCTTTATAAGTGATATTTCTCTAATGCATTTCAAGTGTTCACATCTCTTTTTCACCCCATGAAAAGTCCAATTTTTCTACAAAGCCATTTTATAGAATAGCTGGGAAAAAAAACTGAAAGCTCTGATTTGTTTATCCCTATCAAACTGACAAAAAAGATTTTCAGTGTTTTCACTCACCAGTTTATTGTCATATTTAGTAAATCTCTGCAAGCATGGATGGTCTTAGCTCAATACTTTGTGAAAGACTTGCCAATCACTTCAAAAGAATGGTGTAACTAACCATAAGAAATGCAATAACTGTGTTTAGTGAAGTTTATGACATCTTTTCTGATTTAAAGGATACATATTGTATCCCCAGGATGTATATCAAAAGCTTCCATGCCTGTATATTTGAGGTTTTCTGTTCCAAATGGGTTGTTTTTGTTTTGAAAGGAAATGAGCTGCTGCTGCCCCAGCTCCACGCTTCCTACCTCTGTCACAGAATGTCTACAATAAAAAAAACAATGTCCTGGTGAGTGTGGTGGGCTATGCTCCGACTGGCTGAGTTACGAAGAGATGTGAAAACAGGCTGCAGGTTTTTCTCCATAGAATAAGTATTTCAATCCTCTAACTGTATTTATGTACCTCATAGACCTGTTCTATACTACATGAAAACAGAATTAATCACAGTACGTCTCCTTTAAATCAAGCCTCTCTGTCTTTCTCTAACCCAGTTCATCATCATCATCATCATCATCATCAATTTACTTAAACCCTCTGAAAACATATTAACTCTTTATAGTTCACTCAGAAATATTCTGTAATTCAAAATGTCAGCCTTAGTGTGTTATTGGAGGACATAACAAGACTTTATTACTTTTGTGAAACATTTCACAATTTTTATATTGTCATGTAGAAAATCAAGGTCAGTGAAGTTACCATATTTGTTTCATTGCCCATAAGTGGAAAAAAACATATACCTAGTGCCATTAAAAACACATGGTCCCAACATGTGGTGTAATTTCCAGAAAATTATTTGCTCAGGTGCCTATTTTGTATATGTTGCTCATGAAATGAGTAACACAGTTAACAGCAGTATTTTTTTCATTTCCGACATGCGCGACGTCGGCGTTTGGACTAATTCCTTAATGTCAGACATTGAGTCAAATCTCTTGTACGGAGTCAGGCTTGACTGGTAACTTAAGGTGTGGTCAATAGCTTATATAAAGACAGCAAAGAAAATGCTGAAATGTTTTTGCCAGCTCAAAATGCCACGACTTACGATACAACAGAGAGAACATGCCATTGTCATGTTACACGAAGGTCTGAGCTGTGGTGAAGTCGCTCGCCGTCTGCGCTGTCATCGCAGTGCAATCAGTCGTCTGAGTGATCGGATCCCTCAGGACAGGATCATCAGACTTAGTTCCATGTGTCTTCGCTGCACTGCTTGTTTGGACACACCCGATATTGAATGATGACATGTTCCATTTCTGAGTACCTCTATTTAGTGACTGAACATATTAAGTTGATCACAATTTGTCCACAATTCCTTCTCTAATGACCAATGCTTCTCTCTTTAATATGAAGGTCACCCCAAACCAACTAATTTAATATATCTCCAAACATATTATTCATATTACACATTATACATATTATTCTGACCCGTGCATTTTTAATGGCGCTAAGTATATATCCAAGAAGGATATATAAAAAATACAAGAAAAACACATGTGAGGTGAAAAGAACATCACTTTTAGAACATTAGACCAACATAAGTGCTGATCCAGACACCTATCAACATCCACATTATCCCTTTTAAAATCATTCCTTACATTAGTACCATTACATCATAGTACCTTACAAAGCAGGTCCACTCACTGTTCATGCAGAGGTGGACCTTACAGACCTTGTAGACCACATTGGACCTGGGACTGTTTCCTCACTGTCCTCACTGTAACTGTCACTGTCTTGTGATGTGTGTGGAAATTACCAAAGATCGTCACTTGCCCGATAAAGGGTTAAGGGAAACCTTCATTCTTAATGGCGCTGAAGTACATAAAATAAAAGAAATCCAGACAGAAAATTACATAAAGAAGTAAAAACATGAAAAATGACAAAGGAGTAACAACTACAAAAGCTAGAACAGTTGTACGATGCTAAAATAAGGTAAAAAAAAAAAAAAAAATCTAAGAAAAAGTTAGAATAGTAAAAATTGTTTGTAAAAATAATTAAAAACAAGTCAAGTTAGCAAAGTGTGGTTTTAAAGTCTAAAGCTGAATATCACAAAGCAGAGCTGGGCCTTAAAGGGCTTTAGACTCTGTACAATATACAACACCTTGTGCATTTAGACCCTTGGTTCACATGAGAAAAAACTGTCCCCAAAAAACCCCTTTAACCTGGAAAAAAAATACTGTAGACCCCAGGGAGGAGGGATCCCTTTTTTGAGACAAACAGTGCAATAGAGGTTGAGTGTACAGTTATTTAGACGGACAATGAATGTAAAGGATCTATGAAGAATTTGTACAATGCATCATGCAGGAATGCATCAACTGTAGGTGAAGTGATGATCAGTTTTCAGGCAGCACCTGATACAAGCCCTGGACTTCCCATTTCCAACCCTGGGATCTGCGCCCCTCTATTTTTGAAACTCTTATTCACATATAAATGACATTTTAGTGTTTTCCAAGATGAAGATTTTTTAAAACTCCTTTTTGTGTGTATCCATGTAGACAGGGAAAACACAGAGATCGGAAAACAATGGAATCACACCCCTTTTTGTTCATGTACGTTATTATCTTTGTGTGATGAACCTGCATCCGAAACATCAAATATAGGTAAATAAATCAGCATATGACCTGCAGTAGACTGAGGTCGACAGACGGAGATGGACTGGACCAGTGTTATGGACGGATCCACGTGATGTAAGGAATACACTTTGACAACCTGAGCCAACATTTAAGGTAACAAGTTACAAACACGACATATTAATGCCTCTGCGTCTGCTACATCCAGTATTGTTCACAATTGTACATCAGTTTCAAGAAAAGGAGGAAACAAATATCTGTTTAGAAAAACTGCCGTGTTAGTGTGAAAAGGGAACTAGACAGAAGGACGAGATACCAAACACTCAACAGACACATGGCATTCACACAAACAGGATAATGCAAACACAACAAGGAAAAGAGACAAGGAGACGTGACGCTGCCTCCAGGTCAGCACTGGAGGAAAACCGGGACCGGCAGACATCCGGGCTGCTGATGATCCAGCTTTAGACATCACAGCTTAAAGAAGAGACTATATAAGGCAGACAGATCACATGGTTATGGATCATGACAGTATAAAAATTACACAGAGGAGTATCTATTAAATAATGTACATATTTCAGTTCCAGATGCCTGTTACTAAATGTTTTGTGCCTTTGTAAATCCACTGCGATCTGTAAGTTGTAATGTACATGTGTAAATTATAAACTGATATTTTCTTAAGAAATTTGAAGTTCACGGTCGTTCAAGTTATTCACATTTTTGTGTGAAAGGAGAGTTTGTACTTACAACACTTAACATTTTCTTTTATCTACTAGGTTTTATGGATTGTCTGTGAAGGACAAGAGCAGCCTCAGTGGCATTATCAAAACCTGCTCAAAGATTATCGGCGTCCCGCTGACGGGCCTGAGCTCCCTCTGAAAGAAACGGGTGGTCCAGAAAGCTCATCAAGTCATGAGTCAGCCTGATCATGTCCTGGCTCAGTAATTTTGTTTAACGCCCTCAGGAAGGCGCTACCTCGCCCCGCCGAGGAAAACAAACATACGCCAGCTCTTTTATTCCCTCTGCCATCAGGCTTCCTAATTCTATTGATGGTCAAACATTGTGACCACAATATGTATCTGTTTGCTCGTCTAGTTATGTGTTTATTTATTCTGGTCCCTGCTGGTCCATGCACTTTGACCTATGCTGCTCTGGTTCCTGCATTTCAATTGCACTGAAAGGCTGTCCATGTGATTTAGTTTTGTTTGTGTATGTGTGTATATCTGATGTTTTTGTTGAATTCAACGACTGGTGGATTGTAAACTAAATCATCCTGTGAGGATAAGTAAAGTAGTTTGAATTGAATGAACTGAGTATAAACAATTTTACATTTGATATTCAAATAGTTTTACTTTTTTTTGATGAAGACAAACATTTCACATTGTCATACTTATTATGGAATTATTTTACTGGTCCGGCCCACTTGTGATTAAATTGGGCTGAATGTGGCCTCTGAACTAAAATGAGTTTGAAATCTGTGTTATAAACCGTAACCAAGTGCCTAAAACTAACTATAACAAAGTTTAACCCTTTAACCCGTGAGTTGGTGTTATTCACTGCTCTGTGTTTTGCCCCCCATTACACAGGCGGCGGGGGAGGGGGGTGGTGGAAAGCACAAGGTCTATTCTCTCAGCACGTTTTGAAAATTTCCCTAGTGAGCAAACAGTTGAATTTTTATGAATATTTGAAATACATCACAATTCAGTGTCAGCACTGATGCGTCAGGGGTTTAAAGGGTTAATTACCTTGTGAAAACAGACAAATATTGTCAATAATGTTTTTTGACCATTGAATTGAGAAATTAACCCAGAAAGATCAGCCCCTGGTGACCAAAACGATCTGCTGATCTAAACTGTTAAATACCTGTTGGTCCACTAATCCTATCAACACATGTAAATAATTGGCGTAAAATACAGTTTGTCATCTTTTCATAGTCATCAGATATGACCCATTTGGACGTTCAGAGGCTCCGTAGTTACCATGGAAACACTGTCATCTTCTACAACATTGTTTCACCAGTAAAACCCACGGAGTCTGATAAATAACAGTGGATGGAGACGCTTGTTTTATGTTCAAGTAATGATATATTTAGTTTAAAAAGTCACTTTTTCTCCAGTTTTGTCTGTTTCTGATATAATAACACATAACTTTAATCGGAGCTTTCATAAACATCTGATTTACACTGAAAAAACACAAAATACAGAGGATGATCTTATAATAATAGTGACAAATCAATTAAGAATGATTAAAGAGATAGAAGAATTCATTTGGGAACTGCCACTGAAGAAGCACTGGGTCTTTATGGGTTATAAGTTTATCAGTGTTTAATTATTGTGGTGAAACAGGTGCTTATAATGTGTTTAGAACAACATGTATTTGTCACAGTTCAGATTCCGTTGTTGAACTGTATCTAACAGCTCCTTCCTGTAAACCACCGTCTTACTCTGAGTCTAAAAACAGCTCCTCCTCATTACGTACACTATTTTTGTGAAAATGCAACAGAATAGACACTTGAAATTTGTCATACAAAACCAGTCCACACTGTTGGAGTGGCTCATATTGAAATTATACCTTCAGCAATGTGGGCAGTCAGTGACACATTTTCCCCTTGGGCTCACTGCAGCCATTCAGTTCACTGTCCTGTGCTGAGACCACTCGAGCAGACCTGTACACTGGACACTCAGCTTGACGTGCATACTGGGTCACATAAAGATTTCAATTTCCTGGCACTGGCTGGAGCCTATGAGCATGCTGTGTGCAGTTTACTGACATCACCTTGTGAGAAATTTCAGTGAAGTGAAGGTAAAAAAAAAAAAAACAAACTTCTCAAACAGTTTTTTTCTCTACTTTTTTTTTTTAACCACTATTTGGGGCTGCCAGTGCTTAAAGTTATGCAGCTTTAATGATCCCTGAGGGAAAAGCAGTGTTGCAACAGCAAGTAGTAACAAGAAAGAAGAGCAAAAATGAGTTTAGCATAAGATGAGAAAAGAGAAAATTGATGTTGAGAATACAGCGCTTTTGACATTTTCAACACATCACACATAATAGATAGAAAATATGTAAATAAATGAAATGTAAAACTAGGTTAGACGACTGCAGAAACTTATTTAAATAAAGATTATGTGGGATTTCTGGCTCAAATTAGAAAAAAAACAAAACATGCTGTTTCAACGCGCAGCACGATAAGAGAGACTGGAACATAAATGTAAGGTTTTCAAAGACACGCTAACATTCACGTGAACAAGCCATATGGTAGGAAACTAACCCTATCATGTGATTAATTTACACAGTTTATCTTTAACCAGTATAAATAGATCTAAATAGACGCTTCACATGCAGAAAAACTCAGTGTTTCCTGAGGGAACCCTCCACTGCAAACGTTGTGGCACTTTAAAAATCGACTTGGTACGATGCACACACAAATGAGTGCCTCTACAAAACTGGGTTCATTTTGGTACCTGGCACTTTGCCAGCTTTTTTAGACCCAATAGTAAAAGAAAAATTTAGATATATTTCCCCCCAGGATGTACCTAATCATGACCTTAGATAAATGCAAAAAAATATATACTCTTGCTCTGAGCCATCCCAAAATTAATGAATTTTTGATAAAATACTGGGGCCAAAAAAGGACCAAAATTGGGATGTGAAAAGCTACCTAGGTATCAGTGCATTAGTACCGGAAAACATGGCTTGAAATGATCTTATATACCGCTATAAATAAAGACACTGTTAAATTTGATGATCCTAGTGGTTTTTCTAATCCAGACATGCAGGTGTTTCATGAATCGGCAGTCTCATTCCAGGTTTCGTGTGTAACCCATCGTGTCCACTGGCATTACATGCAGAACCTGCCCATTTAAACATAGAAATTGTGAGTGATTTTGCAACAGCGGCCATTTTTGTGAAACATCTTGCATTGCATAATTAGTTTGATTCCCAAAATGTACCTGTGAGAGAATAAAAACA
>JAPQRP010000020.1:14175654-14188461 GCA_037367295.1 Apogon hyalosoma
AGTGGCGCTTAATTTTCGTGTCCTTTTTACCGTGTTAAACGCAGATTTTTGTATAAAAATAATAGAAAATGTGTTTCTCTTTTGTCTCTGTAAATATTTATTTTTAAAAAAGACCCAAAGTGCTTCCAAACGTGCTTCATACCATGTCTTGTTTGAATTTTTAGCCCCCATGTCCTGTTTTTAGGTACCAGTTACCAGAACCACCCAAATATATATATATAAAAAAAACATTACAAAACAGGCAAGAGATAAAGTGATTTATGCATTGACCCATTAGCATTTCATCGTTCTTCTAAGTTATTTAATATTTCCTGTGGATTTTTATTTCAGCCTTTTCAACCTTGTGTATCAGAACTTTAACATAATGAATATACAATGATCCAGGCAGTAACACTGTCAAGCAGCAGAAAACATGTCTAGAATACAAGACGGCCTTTTTCCAGGATTAGGAGCAAAAAAAAAAAAAAAAAACGCATATATTTTGCTTCTTTGATCATGCCACTGCTAAGGACTGAGATGACCTTTATGGACTGAGTAACACAGCCATTTGAATGTTGCCGAGACACTGCTACACTGCCGGCTTAATTTCTATGCACACTGCGACTCTACAATGTTGAATGATGGCATAATTATGACTGCAGTGGTACAGATTGCAGGTAATGATTAATTAGTGGTGTGTGCACAGTATGTGTATATAAATGTGTATGGTGCTGACACATGGAGGAACAAACCCACGAGAATACAAGTATGTGGGTGAATTAACTTACAGGGGATTGTTTGCATATATGCATATAATTATGTGTATGCGGTGGGTTTCCGTCCGTTATATAAAGTACACGTGGTTAAGCTTGTCTGTGTTTTTGTGAGTTGAACTTCTCTAAGTGAATGCAAGTAAGAGAGATGCAAAAGAAGTAGCTGAGCATCTGCAGTGGAACGCTGGAGCAGAAAAGCTGAAAGGAATGATTACACTACCCACCCACTGGTAATGAGAAACTAAATTAAAGGAATGCACCACACATTTACAAGACAGATGTGCCTGAAAAACCTACACATTAAAGGGACAAGTTCATAGACACTAAGTGAAACTGTTTAGATCAATGGGAACAGTGTGAGTATCTTATTAATACTACTGTATCAAACAAGTGTTGCAGTCTGGATGTTAAATGGTGACTAATCTCCAAATTAAATGGCCTCTTACATCATTAGTTTGATTTATTTCTTGTTGAAATAGTAAGTATAAGAAGGACGTGACCTAGGAAGTGTCAAGGTAATGGGGAATTGCTTAAGTTGAAAGAAAGTTTCATTGGTTGCACAGGACAAAAGGTTCATAAATCTGTGGTTCAACTGCTGTCATTCTTTTATCATTTAAAGTCAGGCCCATCATATACGTCATGTATTGGAAAGAAATATGTTTTATGTAGTGGTCCCAAAATGAACCCTTTAACCCCTGAGACGTTATTCCAGGTAAACGTGTCATAAACGCTGCTGTGAGTATGCGCTCGTGTTTTCTTCAGTGGTTTTGCTTTACTGTGTGTGTTAGGGTCAAAACAGGGTGGAATAACAGAAAAAGACGAAGAGAGGAATTAAAGTTTGACAGGTTTTTACTAAACAAGGCACTCAGAATGTACATCAATTTAGGATTTTGAACATGACCTGTGAACTGGAATACACTGAACAAGTATTTGAATTTTGGCCCAGTAGTTTTTGTTTTGGGGTTATTTTTTTTCTAAATCAGTCCAGCTGTTTTTTGGCACCCGGTTGAACTCCAAAAAGTAGTTGCACGGACAAAATGCGGTAAAAACAGAGTTTAAAAAAAAAAAAAAAAAAAAAAAAAAGGGAATATCACCACAACACTCCAAACAACACTAAAAACAAAAAACCCACAAGCAAAAAATTTTAAAAAAAAAAAAAAAAAAAAAAAAAAGAAGTCCATTTTTATAGTGAGTCGGCCTCACTCACTGCTCTGTAGTGATGTGTGGATTGATACCAGATCTTTACACTCTAGAATCGATTCACAAATCAGTCTATCAATACTTTGGATACTTTGGTCATTTGAGGTAACATATATCAGGAACACAGTGGAAAGCAACTAAATTATTGGGATCCAAATGATACGCGATTGGTGGGAACTACTTCTTCTTCTGCCTGGGTAAGTGTGTAAGTTCCACATCATGCTTCTCAGTCAGTCCACTCTGACTCACTCAGTCTGTACTGAGCAAAAAAATGGAACAGACTAAAGGGGAAAACAGTAAATATACTATCGTTCCTGAACAAAAACTTGTGAATAAGGGAAAATGTCAATGTTGGATGCTTTTGTTGAAGTGTTATATTTTCAGTATTTTCATGTCACATGAATTAATATGCAAGTTTTCATTTGTATAATAGTTCTTAATTAAACAAAAATTACTCTCATGTCTTGTATTTTATGAAGTTATGATTTTAAACAATATTTTTTCCCCCAGACATTAAGTGCGTTTGCACAAAGTATCGGTATTGGATCGGTATTGCAAATACCAGCCTGAATTTTACTCAGTATCATTTCGTAAAGGAAATCCGTGGTATCGAACGTCACTACTGCTGTGCCCCCCCATTCCACAGGCAGTGGGGGGGTGCACTGTGCATGCTTGGATATCTATGGAAAGTGCAAAGTCTATTCTATCAGCACGTTTTGAAATTTTTCCTATTGAGCAAATGGTTGAATGTCTATGAATATTTAAAATAAGTCATACATTCAGAACACTCACCACAGACGCGTCAGGGGTTAAAGGGTTAACAAAGCTAAAGCTACATGTATTGCAGCTTTTTTATGCCCCGTGTTTCTTCATGTAATATTTCAGTTTCAGTACAAAGGGGGTAGAGTGAGTGAGATCTAAAGGACGACAGAGTCTAAGGTCTTGAATTTTGCTCCCTGTGCCTTGTAAAAGGTTATGTGCTTCCCAGTTGCCCATTGTTAAAAAAAATCCAAGCTTTTGTGTAAAGCCATCATACTGTTTACAAGTAGGTGTATGTACAAAGAATGGAGAGGGGAGAAGGGAAATGTCAGAGAAATGTCAAATGCCTGCTGGCTCTGCCGGCTGTATTTCCCGAGCTGAAATGTTCTCTCCAGGGAAGAGGGTCCTGGGAAGGTTGACTGTGGTGGTCCAAGGTCACGCATGTTGGTGACAAGACCAGTTCAAATATGAATGGAACAGGTAATACGGATAAATAATGAAAAGGTAGAACAAAAAAGGAATCCATGAATTATTCATTGACAAATACAATGCAGTTACATTCAAAGAATTGTGTTTGTCTGTTTTGTAAGTGCCCCAGGGAGAATTACTGAAATGGTTTGAATCGAACGGAACTCAAAGCTTCATATTTCCACAGTAAAATGTTTAAAAACAGTCAGTATTTTGTTGATTTGTGTTCTCACATCATGCAATGAACTGGCAATGAGTCGGTAGCAGGAATAGACTTCAGCACAGCAGAGACCTGGTCAAGGGTTAAGCAGTTTAGGAAATGAAGGAATGAATGTGTACTAGCACTATTCATTCATTCATTCATTCATTCATTCATCTTCTGAACCCGCTTTATTCTCACTGGGGTCACGGGGGTCGCTGGAGCCTATCTCAGCTACTTACGGGTGAAGGCAGGGTACACCCTGGACGAGTCGCCAGTTCATCACAGGGCTGACATATAGAGACAAACAGTCACTCTCACATTTACACCTATGGGCAATTTAGATTAACCAATTAACCTATCAGGTCATGTCTTTGGATTTGTAATTCTATAAGTAACGCAACAGACCTGTGTTTTGAGGACGTGGTGGGTTATATAGCTCTGTAGATAAAGCTGTGAGAAAGTGAAAGTAGGCTCCCCAAAAACTAATTTACGACTGGTGGGGGGGCATAGTTTGCCCCCCTCCGCTCATGAACCTCAATCCGATCCGTTGGAGGGGGTGTATGCCGAGTGATTTATAATGCTGTGATGTAGAACAGTAGTCACTAATGCACATGCATGCACGAAATGTCACCCCCCCGCCCCGAGTGTGCTCACGCCCCCCGTGAGAGTGTCCGCGCCCCCCCTCCCCGGTTGAGAACCACTATTGTAACTAGGTCAAGATGTGAAAGCAATGGAGGGATATATGGAAAAAGGAGACTATGTAAATCAGTGACATAAAGGTTAAATGATGGCTCTGAATAATCACTGAAATGCGAGAAAGCAAATCCAACGACGCAGCGACGTCCTGTAGTACTCCAACACATCATCTGCTACAGTGAAAACATAGTGTTTAAGGCCTATTTCGTTGGATATTTCTGTGAGTGGTCGTTAACCTGGTGTGATGCTGTTAGTTACCATCTGAATGACCTGTAAAAGCACCCAGTAAACAGCCGAGTAAGACACACAAGCCCTAATCAGAGCTGGCATTAACATCTATCCTGACAAATACCATCACATGTTCACAGCTCTAATGCCAGGTGTGAACACACTGAGCATGCACCGAGGATGTACCCAGATCCAACCACTCAGACCTCATATAGTTAGCTTTAAGCGCTTGCATATTCAGTTATTAGTAAAGAATGCAGTATGCTGTGCAAAACAATAAAAAGAATAAAACAGAATGGTGGAAGTTGTCATATTGATATTTTAAGGTGTATTGATTCATTGTGTCACCGGTGTAATGCAGTAACAGAGGGAGGAAACACTCCACCTTAAAAGTAGCAGCACAGTGAATTAGCTTTGCAAAGAAGCATTTTATATCCAATCTATGCAACCTGAAATGAAACTTTACAACGGGTTTTAGACTGTGGGTGTGTTTATAGAGGTGGGAAGTGATATATGATTACACGTGATCACCGTACACACATCAGGGTGTGAACAGAGACACTTAAAATCAAACATTTACAATCAGATATTTAAAGATGAATGTTGGTGGAAAGCCTGAACAGCACTAGAGTTCATACACCGTTCATCGAAAAAAAACATTTATGATGGGACTTGATAGACAAATGAACAAAGAATGGACTGAAGATTAATGTTTTAGTAGAAGTAGGATTGCTGCACAGATGGACAAATGGATTCTGGGAGGATGGTATATAAACGGATGGGTGAAACAGTGGATGAAAGATAGTTCTATTAAACGTCGACATCAATTAATTGAAAATTTACTGGATACGTTTGCAGATTGATGCATGGAAGATGGATGGATAGAATAAATATATCCATTTGTGCTTTAAATGGATGAGTGAATGAATAAACTACAGTTTGATTGACTGACTGACACTTGTAATCTGTAAAGTAAAGGGATATATATATCGTAATTATAAAGATTTGATGGGTGGATGTGATAACCTATGTATTTCTGTTTAAGGAAATGAAAAAAAGGTGGGTGTTGCACGGCAGAAAAATTGATAGACAGAGGGCTTTGGGATGTAAATACAGCTTTGTGCTAGAGGGTGGAAATGTATACGTACACAGTACCACAAATCAAGCATCTCTCTGTACACCCTTCTCATAGCCTCCTCCCCTCCCATTGGCGACATCCGGAGCCAGTGAGAAATTGCCTGTCTTCACTCTTTTGATTTGCTTGTTTGTGGGGTGCTAATTTATGGCTTAATCAATTATCCATTAAAGCCTCTTTCACATAAAGACTAGTGATGGTAGTTGCCAGCAATACTGTTGTGCTTAATATGCATTAGCGTGCCTATCATCCCCCACTTCCCCCTTTATCGTTAATGGGCCGCGGCACTGTTCCAGCTTTTATTATGTGTCATGCATCTGTGGATTTTTCTACCCTTCTTCTTCCTTAATGGCTTGACTGAAACATAGTTCCACACAAAATGGTACATATAAGGTCTCCATTCTTAAAAGACAATATTCATAGTTCAGTTAAATTGCTAAGAGCAACTTTGGTACTTTTGTAACTTAACATCTACCCAGTATATTACTGAATAATACAAATGGTTTGGCCTGCCTGCCTCTTTGCAAGGTCTCTAAAAGTAAAGGAAGAACGTGTTACTGAAAAGAAATCAGACCAGATTCAAAAGCAATATTCAGGTTGTGGTTTATGTCTAGGCAGCTGTGCTAAAGGTCTGTAACTTGGCTTGAATGCAACACAGCCCTTGGTGTTTCTCTAGTCAGGCTTGGTTGGAGCCTATTTACATGCATACACTGGAGGGTCCAGCTGAGCATAAACATGACCACAAACCATTCGACTCTTCTAGATGCATGGTTTGAAGAGGTTAAGAAAAGGGTTTCTGCGTCATAGTGGATTATGTTCATTTTGCTGTACTAAGTTAAAGGAGTGATATTTTGCTTTTTTAAATGGAATTATGCATTTGCGTTTCCCTGTGGTCTACATAAACTGTAAATGCTATGCTTAGGTCTGAATTCTTCATTAATCAGGGCGTTTTCACACTGCGTACCCGTGTCCGTTTGACCCAAAAGTCCACTTAATTTCATCAGTGTGAATGCAAACGTTCCGTGCTCAAGTACCGTACCCGAGTCCAGCTGAGAAGGTAGTCCTGGGTACGGACTGCGTGGACTCCAGTACGCTACGTTGCAGTGTGAAAGCGATCCGTGCCCGAGAATGGACGTGACCTGATCACCACTCCAACAACGGACGTGATTTAATGACCACAAGACCATATGTGGTGTTCCTGTTGTCTCCTGAAAAAGCCTCGGATTCATGCGGCTCGGGCTCGCCTTATCGACCGAACCACTCAGTGATGTATCAGGGACAACGAAGGTCGCTCTTCGGATAGAAAAGTACTGCCTGTTTAGACAAATGAACAGACCAGTCGCTCGGTTGATGACGTAAGAGTTTGTCTTCATCTGACTTGGGCGTTTGTTGGATAGCGACAGAATTCCTTCCACACCGCTACCTACTGTTCCGGCCCTGTGTTACGTCATCTTCCAAACAAAAAGTCTTATCTCCTAAACTAAGTTCCACAAATAAAATACAATAACTAACTTAAATTCCCTATCAAAAACAGGAGAAAAATGTAAAAACAAAAAGCGCTACCCTCCCCTACCAAAACTAAGGACTGTTTTAACAAAATACTATTTACAATACACAACAGCTACTACTAACACACACAAGCACATCTCACAAAGCTGGCAATCAAAAAACACACAGGATCTCGTTGGAAGCTGGCAGAGAGCAGAGAGAGAGTGAGCTGTTGGATCCGGGGCCCTTTTTAAATGGCAGCTCATCTGGGTCCCACCAATCAGCAACTTCCTGTAAGAAGCAAAACAAAAGAAAACACAGTGCCCCTACAGGGCTGGGGGAGAAATTATGACCCTGGATCATAACACCCTGTAACACCCATTCATACTCGGGCACGTGAACGCAACATCTGCAGGAGAGGTGTGAACGTATCCAAGTATGGTACGGACTCAGGTATACAGTGTGAAAAGGCCCTTAAACTCCACAGGCCACAGGTCCATCTTCAACCCTATTTCTGAGTAATGACACGAGAAAGGTGGTTTTGAGCGCTGGCCCTTTAAATGCACATGAGCCACTTCACACTCCACCCCCTCCAGGTTGTTGACCGTGTGCTCTGTTCCGTTCAGCCACTTGTGTTCATTAATACAACCAACAACTGAACATTTTAGGTAATCGGCTTGAAGTTTGGACATATTTTCAGTATGGACTACAACCGCTGCTGCTGACAAACAGTTATGTCGTACTCTGAGAAATGTTCGTCGGAAGTCTTGACCTTATATGTGCAAATGTTGTAACGTAACTAGTTATAGACGTAACAAATTAAGAAGGAATTAAAACAGGTTGTATAAATCCACTTGATTTTTGCCAAAATGAATATAAAGATAGCTTTGCAGCATCTGGAGGGTTCAAATTCAAACTGCATGAACTATTATGGTCCAAATACACAAATAAATGAACCAAAGACTAATAAAAGTAGGTTTAGCTAAATATGAGCCCTTTAAGTAACAGTGCATTCTGAAATAACTGTTGAGATTTTTTTTCTTTTAAATGGTTTGTACTAACAAGGAAAAACACTCAACAACTGACATTTAAAAACTACAATACCACAGCCATATTACTGGTCACTGCAGAATACACTGTACATCTAAACTACTCAAAGACCCAACTCTCATTTAAAGTTTGTAGAAATGATCGCCTCTCATGTGACCAAAATTCCATTTAATTAATTACTGTGTAACCAACCGTGTTATGATTTTTATTACTGACAGATCAGGTCAGAACTCTGCATGAAGCTCTGAGGAGGATTAATAAGTAATAATACATTAAAAAAAAAAAAAAAAAAAAAGTGGTTTCGGGCAACGGCGCCAGCACTAAACTTCTTCATGAATTTTGTTTTTTGAAAGCCTCGTACCTGCCTGTATACCAACTTTTGTTTTACATCTAACCAGTGAATCATTTCCATGATAATTGAGCAATCACAGTCTGTTGATGAAGACATGGTTGAAAGCTTTGGATAAAAAAACGTGGAAAAGTGCTTTGTGATTTTGTGCATTTCTTTGTCAAACTGCTGTGTCTCAGGTTAAAATGGACCCTTGAGCTCAAGTCTTGTTCACAGTGGTGTGTTAAAATAAAAAAAAAAAAAAAGAATATAGCTCCAGATCATTATAATAACAATTAATCTTTTCAGAGGATATCATCAGCATGTATGACGTGTTGAAGGGAAATCTCACAATCCCTGCTGCTTTCCATTCTACCCATCTAATCAGTGTCTGAATTTCTCCTGGGAATTAGGTGAACACTATTAGCTACTTGGTACAAAAGAAAAGCAGCAGCACAGCCAGTCTTGACAGGCTAGGATTGACATTGTTGTATGACATACTGTCTGAAAGTATTTAAAAAAAAAAAAAAACTGCTGAATATAAACATGTTGAAATGTCTAATATATTGTGTATTTGGAATCTCTCTGTATGCTGCAGACTATAATAATGCTAATGTTGATGCATGTTTTACATTAAAATCACCCATGTAGTACTACGCAAACCAAGATTTCAGGTTACACAATATATATGAAACACTGGCACAAAGACACACTCATTCAATAGAAACGTATTTATAAAGGATGTCCGCACGAAATTTTACTTTATCACGGTTCCATCTGCAAAACAAACAGCCAGAATAGACATTTTTAGAATGAAGCTATCATGAGTGTTTACGTTCTTGAAGGGATGGATTTATCACCAAAATATACCTATTGTTGGCTGATGTGAACATAAAGACGCATTAAACCATGCTTTTCCGTGATCAGACATCCTCTATAATATGCATGAGTTTGCTTCTTTTTCATATTCATTAGGTTTAGGATTTTAAGTGCCAGTTCTTAGTGTGATATGCTAATGAATGAATATAGAAATCCCTGCTCACACAGCGGGATCCCTCAGTTAGCGTTTCACTATTTTAACTAGCTGTTTACGTTCCATTAAACCAGTAACGGTTGAAAATACACAATTGAGTTGACTATTACAGCTCAGTTTTCTTGTAGTTCAGAGATCAGCGCCCTCACATACTTAGCCTCTTGGATATGGGTGTTTCTATGACATTAGCTTCATTTTGGTACCTGCCACTTTTCTAGCCTTTTTTAGACCCTGAAATAATAAAAGAGAAATTTAGACATATTTTCCCTCAGGATGTACCTAATGATGACCTCAGATAAATGCAAAAATAATAATACTCTTCCTCTGAGCCATCCCAAAATTAATTTTTAATAAAATATTGGGGCCAAAAATAGGACCAAAATTGGGACAGGAAAAGCTACCTAGGTGTCAGTGCATTTGATCTGCAAAAAATGGCTGTAAATGGTCTTATATACAGCTATTAAGTAAAGACACTGTGTTAAATGTGACGATCCTAGTGGTTTTTCTAATCCAGACATGGGTTTTTCCCTGTGTAACCCATCATGTCCACTTGTGTTACATGCGGAACCTGCCCATTTAAACACAAATAAATCATGAGTGATTTTGCAATTGTCATTGTCATTTTTGGGAAAAACTCTGCCTTGCATAATTAGTGTGATTCCCAAAATGTACCTGTGAGAGAATAAATAATATTTCATGTCTTTTTTACTGTGTTACATACAGATTTTTTTTAATATAAAGAATAACATTAAAAAAAATCAAGAAATATGTTTTATCCGAAAAATAGTTTCTCTTATCTCAGTAAATATTTATTTTTAAAATAGACCCAAAGTGCTTCCAAACTTGCTTCATAACATTAGTCTACACCTGGTTTGACTTTTTAGCCCCATGTCCTATTTTTAGGGACCAGTTTCATAGGAGCACCCAAATATATTTTTTTTCTGTTACAGTTAAACTTGTCATAAATGGCAGTGTTTTATCTACTCATATACTATGTCCATGTACGTTTGCAGTTTCACTCACCCACTGTGTTTTTATTTATTTCTAAATTCTGCTGGGCATGAAACACATTAATGACCACTGGGAATGAAACGTTATTGAATGCCACCACGTGGCCAAAAAAGGAGTTTAACTACTGAAAAGCTAATGGATTTAGAGAAGATTGACATTACTAACATGTTACTGAGAGCACTACTGATGCTTGTAGTGACACTACTGGGAAGTCAAGTGTTCAAACAAAAATTCTGTCAATCAAATAACACAGCTGTTTTATATTGTTATAATCATGAATCTTTCCTGTTTTATTTCCTATTGTTTCTTTGTGTTTTTAGAAAAGCTACCTATGGACTGGTGTTGAAAACTAGCTCATGTGCTATATATACCCAAGCAAAGCATCTGGTATGTCCTCTGGGCTACTCTCATTGTACTTGTGATGTCCATATCAATTAAATTAAATTAAATTAAATATTCACTTGCTGCATCAGCTGATAGTTTACATTATAGCTCTGTTAGCTTAGCTCATTTTTAAGACATAAAACAGCCACCGTGAAACCACAGATCACCACTGTTTTCCATATTATTTGTGCTGTCGATCACTGCACTTAGGAACAGTTTTGATTGTCCAAACCTGTCAAACCTACCACAGTTTCATCTGAGTCATGGATTAACAAACAAGAAACTTAGTGAACATCAGTGTAGAAGAAGCACTGTCACCATAAAATGTCATTGTTTAACTTTAGAGCTGTATCCAGTGGTGGTGGGAATTTTTTTTTTCTCTCCATGGACGACTGGCTGAGTTCCTCACTAGTGGATATCTCTGCAAAAAGTACATGTTTTACATATTGTTGAACTCTTTTTTTCTAAACACAATTATGATACCTTTGGGTGATTTGATTTTATTATTTCCCCTAAAACACTCCATTAGTTGTAGCTTAATTAGGGACCTGGACCATGGACTTTTGGCTAAAAGTCAACACTAAAATCTGGTCAGTTAATTATTAAGTTTAAGTGAATGCTTGTTCCAAACACACTCAATGTGTTCCTGAGGTGTTGCATTCATTAGTTAAGCCAGATATGGCATCAAAATTAACTAGACCTTTTACCTTTGACAATGAAAGCCTTATCACAATTTCTTTCATGCATCCAAGTGAATGTTTGTCAAAATTTTCAGCATTCTGTTAATAGTGTTCTAAAAAATGTAACTGTGTGTGAAAATGACCTTTTCAACCCATAAAGAACCAGTGTTACTTTTGTGGCAGTTCCCAAATAATTTTTTTTCTAGATTTCACCTTTCTTAAATGATTTATTTTCATATTACCCTCTGTATTTTGTATTTTTTTCTAATGAAAACCATGTATTTTTGTGCATTTAATTTACTGATCATGTAGATGTTCATAGAAGCTTAGATTAACGTTGAGGGTTATTATATCAGAAGCAGAGAAAACTGAAGAAAAAAAATGACTTTCCTTAAAGATATCAATAACTGAACATAAAAACAAGCATCTTCATCCACTATCATTTGTCAAACTCCATGGGTTTTACTGGTGAATCAATGTTGTAGAAGATGACGGTGTTTCCACGGTAACCATGGACCCTCTGACCGTCCAAATGGGTCAAATATAACGACCATGAAAAGATGACAAACTGCATTTTACACCAATTATTTACATGTATTGATAGGATTCATGGTTCAGAAGTTGTTGAATATTTTATTTCAGTAGATGGTTTTGGTTGCCGGTTGCATTATGGGTCTTTATGGGTTAATCATGTTCTCAAGTCCTCATGACGATGCATCTGCTGTTGTGTTTGAATGGATTGTTATTCAGAGGTTATGTTCCTTGTGTATCTTCAAGTGTGTTTGTCGCTTGCATGTGTTACACACTGAGAGAGAAAGCAGCTGAGGCCTTTGCACAACAGGACAAAATGGCTCCTATTATCCTCGCAGTGATGGCTCACAATGGTGTGTATGTGTATCACTGCTGGATATCTTTCGCCAAGAAATCCTCCACATGTTGGAAGCAAAGAGCCCTAGCAAGAAACAGCAAGGTCCAATAATCACCTGGAATGATACAGGAGCTTATCTTCCTCTTGTTTTAAAGGAGAGAACAGAGTAACCCCAACAATTCCTTTATTTGGTTCATTTCTCAAGTCTTTTACTCTCATAAGAAACAGTATAAGTATGGACA
Source organism: Apogon hyalosoma (assembly GCA_037367295.1). NCBI lineage: Eukaryota > Metazoa > Chordata > Actinopteri > Kurtiformes > Apogonidae > Apogon > Apogon hyalosoma. The sequence goes on from JAPQRP010000020.1 coordinate 14,188,179, forward strand.
CACATTATGCAAACAGCTGCTGTACTGGAGCATTTTTTTTGTTAACTTCAGCTGGGCTTTGTTTTTTGTTGATAATGATGATGTAAAGAGAAAAATGATGTAAAGCTGCACCATATTAGGTACTTATACAGTTGCGGAAAAATCATTAGACCACCAAAAGTCATTAAGAACAATGGTTTTGCAATCAAGTACTAACTCCTGCGTGTATCATGTGACTAAAACAGACAGAAAAGAAAACGTGGAATGCCTAAAAGCACTGTTTTTGTCAGTACAATGACATAGA
>JAPQRP010000020.1:14202078-14214487 GCA_037367295.1 Apogon hyalosoma
AGACCCTGGAGACCACATTGGACCTTACAGACCCTGGAGACCACATTGGACCTCATAGACCCTGGAGACCACACTGGACCTTACAGACCCTGGAGACCACACTGGATGTCACAGACCCTGGAGACCACACTGGACGTCACAGACCCTGGAGACCACACTGGACCTTACAGACCCTGGAGACCACACTGGACGTCACAGACCCTGGAGACCACATTGGACCTTACGGACCCTGGAGACCACATTGGACCTTACGGACCCTGGAGACCACATTGGACCTGAAGTTGTTGACTCACTGGAACTGTTACTGTCACTGTCTTGTAATGTATGCGGAAATGACCAAAAATAGTCACTTCCTCGATAAAGGCTTTAGTGCCTGTTGTTTGATTTGTGTTCTGTTGTCCACATCAACAACAAACTTCCACTGCTCTTGAAATGAAAAATCTAATAGTGTCTGATTCTGATTCCTGAGAAACTAAAGCCTCTGAATCTGCCGTGTCCAGAGTTATCTGAAGGTCCACAGTTTGACGTCCAACACAAACAGTGGTTTGTCCAAGTGTTTAGACTGGTTTGTAGTAGTATTTGTGCCGTAGTGTTGACAGATTTTATGAAAAATGAAATTTCTTTTTGTTCAAAAAAAAGAGGGGAAAGTACAAGATAAGAAAAATATCCATGCTAGTGTGACCAGGGCATTAACTGGACAGATGCACCTTTTTAGGATCACTGGGGTTTTTCTTACCATGAGAAGCTAAAATGGTGTGAAAAAGGTCATTTGCCAGATTGTTTAGCCCTTAAAGACCAAGCATAATTTTGTGGCACCTTCCAAATTAATTTTATTCTACATTTAAGCTTTCCTAAGTGGCTTATTACAAAATTATCCTTCGTATTTAATATTTCTCATTGAAAAGCAGACATTTTCCTGCATTTAATTTACTAATCATGCAGATACACAAAAGTTCAGAGTAAAATCAGAGGTTATTATATAAAAACAGAGAAAACTGGAGAAAAAGTGCATTTTTGGAAAAAAAATTATCATTAACATGTCATTAACATCTCCATCCACTGTCATTGATCCAACTCCATGGGTTTTACTGGTGAATCAATGTTGTAGAAGATGACGGTGTTTCCACGGTAACTACAGAGCCTCTGAACGTCCATATCTGATGACCATCAAAACATGATAAACTGCATTTTACACCAATTATTTACATGCACTGATAGAATTAGTGGATCAGCAGGTATTAAACATTTTAAATCAGTGAGTGATTTTGGTCGCCAGTGGATGTTTGGGTCTTTATGGGTTAAATGGCCTAATTACAAACTCAACACTCCTTTAACCATTTCAAAATCATATCCATCAGGTATTTAAGAGGAAAGAAAACAACATAGCCAAACATTTGTCAGCCTAAATACACTACTCATAAACAATTTTTAACCCGATCAACAGGATTTTTTGTCTGTAAATGTCATACAATGTATCTAAGTGACTGAAAATGGACCAGTTCTGTCCTTTATGCATTGACTCGTAAATTACAAATTAATTCTAAAACTTTGCTTTGGTACAATAAATCAACTTAGTCGAGTATAAACCATTTCGATGTTGGTAAACAGTGATGATGTCATTTGTGGGCGGGGCCTAACTGGTGGCAGAAATTGACAGTTGTGGTGTCAACAGTGTATGGAAGCCAGTGTCAGGACGGGAAAATCAGGCCAGAAACAGTGACGGAAGATACGGAGGCCTTCTCCAACCATTTTAATGGCCTGTTAACAAGAGACAAGGTGTAAAGATAAGTTGACCATTAGCAGCAGGATGAGGTGGTTTCCTGATCCAGACTCACTGTGTCATGGAGCCAACCAAATGGACCAAGCTACAGTGGCCGGACATCTGTTTATATCCTGTTGAAAAACTCAGCGTTCACACCAAAGAAAAGCTGAAGGCGTACAAACCCCTCCATGCCTATAACTTTGTACGTTGTCATGTCCAGGATATTAAATACTGAGTGCTGCCCCGGACATTTTAAGAGTAACACACACAACTCACAGGAGAAAAATCACATACGCAGCCATCGGTAATGTTGAGCCTGTGTCTCTTATTAGTGAACATCCTGTTTGACCCTTCAGTTTAAGAGCACAAAGAACACATAACACCAAGATTTGTCTGATGGTTTTTGTGTGTTGAGGACCGACGTGCTGCCTAGTCAGCGACAAGGACATAAAAGGACAATTTGACCAGATGTGGGCGATTATACACAAGTCAACCAACTATATAGTCGCGGAAAAAATGATTAGACCATCAAAAGTCATCAAAAACAATGGTTATGCAATCAAGTACTCAGTCCTGTGTGTATCATGTGACTAAAACAGACAGAGAAGAAAACACAGAATGCTTAAAAGCACTGTTTTTGTCAGTACAATGCCATAGATATTAATGTAAGAACTGAAGTGATTTTGGTTATTATCAAGAAAACATAGAAAACGGATAGATATCAGCTCTGAAATTAAACTACTATGAGCTATTTTTGTTGTTATTATATTTGTCCAAACAAACGTACCTTTAGTTGTACCAGGCATTAAAATGAACAAGGGTGGTCTAATCATTTTTTCTGTGACTGTATACTGACAGCCAACTGCACCTGCATGGCTGGATAAGTGTTGTTTAATGTGCATTAAAACAATGTAAATCACTGTTGATTCAGTCATTTTCATCAGTCCAGTCCGTCTGTTTAACGGCTTCAACCATAAGCGTCTACGGTTTGCCTCAAATGACGTCTTTAACGATGGTATTCGATTAAAGTGAAGGTTCCTTTTTTTTTAATATTTCAATTCTGACAACCTACAACACAGCAAGACATTTTTCCTCCTCTTTTCTCTCTATTCTGTCCGATCTCTCCATTTACCTCCGTTGATATACAGTGTTTTTCTGCAACTGTAGTGATGTAGACCATGACGTCGACTCTGAAGCGGTCTATTAATTTACTATATAAAAAAGCCATAGGTCATCTGATTTGTATGAAGTATTACAATGTTTGACAGTAGGCTTTTTATTTGTGTTAAAAAGCAATAAAAAAAAAAAAAAAAGAAAGCGTTTTTGAAGAGCAGGATGCGTTCATTCTGCAAGGCTACCCTATTATTCCATCAGCTGTGTCTAAATGAATAGGGAAAAAAAAAACATTATTTTTTTTAAAACTAATTCTGAATGGTCTCAAATAACTCCCCTCATACCTTTTATACGCTTACGCACTGAATATTGCTCAGCTGGTTTAGTGTTGCAGCTTTTGACGAAGTTTCTCACCGATCGCATAAAGAAAAGTTACACTTTACACAGAAGTTCACCTGAAATGACTGTTGCCACTATTACAGAGACACATTTAATTGAGAGCTTCAGCTTGGTTCATTAGTCTTACAATTTAATGTGTGTTTTCAGCTCAGCATGCACCGCGAACTTGTCAAATCCAGTGGAAAGTACCTGCACTAACAGCCATGTGTTTGCATTCCTGTACATGTTGAAACCGACCCTAGGATTTCATTTTCCTTTATAAGAGCTGAAACATATAGGGTTGGCTGTCAACACTTATTCATTCATTCATCTTCTGGACTGCTTTATCCTTGAGGAGGTGGAGCCAAAATACCCAGAGAAGACCCGCGTAAACAAAATTATCCCTGGTGTTGGAATCAAACTCAGGACCTTCTTGGCGTGAGTCGACAGAGCTACCCACCGCACCACCATGTTGCCCGTTTCAACATAACTTAAATATGTCACAAATTTTGTACATTTTAACTTGAAATTATATGTAAGACAGCACATTCCTGTTGATATCCAATTGTATAAATATACTGACTTGGAAGACAGTGTTGTCTGTTAAATTATAACATTTAGGAAGAAATCATAACTTGTACTGCAATCTGGTATAAAGCTCCAATATACACCATTGACCATACATTTGGAATCATTTTGTTTTTAGACTTTTTTTTTTTTTTTAATTCCTATGTATACACATCACCTTTGACCTGGTGTAATGATTACATACTGAGTCCCAGTTACACTTTATGTATCGGGAATAAATCACATTGTCACAATCATTTCAACAGAAAAGGTAAATATATCCAAATTTATTGACAACTATGTATTAAATATGTGTATTCTCACTCCAAATTATGCCTCTCCCTTTTCATGCCTGGCACTAAGCCAGTACCTCATTATCATCTTCCTAAAATGATCACCTAAGTCATTTTTTAACAAGATTACTTTTTTTTTTGTCTATATCATCAAATGCTGTTGCATCATTTGAATTTATCTTGTATTTATGTAGGTATTGATTGGATTTTAAACTGCTTTTTACTGGGTTTTTAAATTTAACTTCACCTTCTTTTAACCTTGGTCTTAGTTCAGAGGTTTAAAATACCTTTCATCACAATTGTTCTTTTCTTTCCTGATTGGTGGAACTTACATTTGCTGCATCATGTCTATAGTCAACTCATGTCTTGGTTTCATATTACATGTCATTAAGTGTAACTGCAAAACTACGGAGCCCGTGTGGTAACGTGAAAAAAAAAAAAAAAAAAAAAAAACGTGCGTGTGCACGAATTGTTAAACGTGCACACAAAATAATAAAGCGTATGTATGAATTATTAGACATGCACACGAAATAATAAAACGTGTGCACAAATTATTAAATGTGCTCACGAAATAATAAAAAGTGTGCACAAATTATTAAATGTGCTCACGAAATAATAAAACGTGTGCATGAATTATGAAATTGTGCGCACAAAATAATAAAACGTGCGCACGATTTGATCATTTGTGTGCACGTTTTATTATTTTGTGCACATGTTTAATAATTTGTGCACATGCACATGTTTTGTTTTTTTTTTAATGCCACCACACGGGCTCCGTACAAAACAAATCTACCGACGGGTATAAATAAAGTAACCTGAACCTGAACTCAATTTCTGCTTACGTTTTTTTTTTTTTGTGTGTGTGTGTTTCCTGGAAAATCTGATAAAAAAAAAAAGACCTAACAATTACTTTAGGGAGGTGATGGAATTTAATATTGTGAACAAATTTAACCTTTGTAGTCTAATTCCTAAAAACATTTAGTTTTTTGTCATAAAAACACGTTCTCCCGTAACGCTTGTGTAGCCTGTTTCCTGATGTTTTTTTCCAGTATTTGAACAAAGTTGCATATATGCAGTTTTGCAGAGAGATGGAACCCCAGCTGTCAGCAACCCGAGTCAGAACACAAGGGAGAAAAGAGGAAAAGAAGCTGAGGGAGAAGGATGGTTACAGTGAGGAGCAGCAACCACATCAAGTGTCCAGAAAACAGAATAGCTTGGCCCAGATTTTGAGGGAATAACAAAACTTTCCTCTAAGTAAAAAAAAAAAAAAAAAAAAACTGGCAGAAACCATCTTTATCACATTTTTATATTCTCTTTTTACTTTTGGAAGCTGAAAATAACTTACAAATGCTTATTAACATTTATTTTAAAGTTCTATTGTGCAAGATTTAGGAGGATCTAATCAGAAAATTGCCCATCAAATACTAGTTCTTACCACCATATTACAACATGTCTTTCTTTTATTTTGACAATGCATTTCAAAGAACACTTAGTACAACAAAACGTAACTTTATGTAAACTGAAAGGGTGACATTTATGCTACATATGTAAAATTTCCAGGGGCTATTTTAACCCATAAAGACCCAAACAGCCACCAGTGACCAAAACCATCTACTGATGTACTCTGTGCAATACCAGTTGATCCACTAATCCTATCAATATTTTAAATAATTGGTGTAAAATGCAGTTTGTCGTCTTTTCATGGTCATCAGATATGACCCATTTAGATGTTCTGAGGCTCCATAGTTACCATGGAAACACCGTCATCTTCTACAACATTAATTCGCCAGTTAAACCCATGGAGTTGGATCAATGACAGTGGATGGACACACTTGTTTTTATGTTCAGTTAATGATATATGTTGCAGAAAAAGTCACTTTCTCTTCAGGTTTCTCTGTTTCTGATATATTAACCCTCAACTTTAATATCTTTATACTTTAACATCTACATGATCAGTACATTAAATGTAGGAAAATACCTGATTTTCACAGAAAAATGCAAAAGAAGATAAAATAAATAGTGATAAATCACTAAGAAAGGTTAAATATGGAGAAAAATTGGCACACAAATGTAGCACTGGGTCTTTATGGGTTAATCGTGACCTAAAATCTTATTTTATTTATCAGTGTATTTGTTTTGTCACAATGATCATTCTCAGCTTATGGATAAATGTAGGATTTTGTTAAATGTTGTGCTTTATTAAAGCTTTTTGTTATTCATTGTAATTATATTTTATTTATATGGCACCAAATTACAGCAGTTGTCAAACATACTAAAGGCTGGTATCACAATGCTTACAATATTTGTAGAATTGGAGTTTGAACATATTAACACATTGAATCAGCAGGTTGTATTAGAATTATTGTATTGAAGAATAGTGCATCATACCAACCATTTCTACAGACAGAGCAGGTTCACACTATGGAGTCCACAATGTTTCTGCTATAACACAGAATTGACTTTTTTTTTTTTCATTTTTTAGGAGGTGGCATCACCTACTGCACTATATGGGCGAAAGTATTGTTTCATTGCTGACAGGAGGCTGGGAAACAAATGTCATAATTTCATTTTGTGATAAAAATCATGGTAATAAATACAAACTTGTGTTATTTTCTGGCTGAAAGCCCATATTAAAATAGTTTAACATGCCAAGAGATTTAATTCTGTTACACCTGTACTTTGAAACCCTTTGGCACATCACCAACTGTGCTATATCAGCTCATCTTATCAGATTCCAAAGGAGTGAAAATCATGAAGAATTTCACACATTTTAACAATAAGGAAGCACAATATCTGTAATAGAACACATCTCTGTGCTACACAGAGGCTCAGGTGCTACCAGAGTAACAATGAACCTTTTAGCTTTGATTAAATGAGTTCTGAAATCCATGAACCTTGGTTAATTGGTTATATGCTCTTTTTACATTTTGCATGAACTGTAAATTAACCTCTGAAGCTCCATGGGAGTTCACTGTTAATATGGATGTACTGTCAGACGCAGAAAAGAAGAATTGTTAGCTTTTTATGTCAATTACGCTGTTTTTGTGGCTGCTCAACACAAGTGACACGAGTCAAATGTTTTTAAAAAGTATCGGTGTGTTTCATTTGCACTAACTATCAGGTCCCACTATAACCATTTTACAGAGTCAGACAGCAATGATGATACATTAAAGGTTATTTTCCAGACACTGATATCAAAAGAAAATATTCAAGAAAATATTCTCACAGGGGCGTCCTCGACTGGCATCTCATCTCAGAGAAAACAAACAACTGTCAGTATGGCTGCTCTTTTTCCCACTGGCTCTTTTTTCCCTCTAAGCAGCTCAGTGTGCCTGTGTATCAAGCTTTTTTTTTTTTTTTTTTTTTTTTTTTTTATGATCGCTTCACACCATGTAATTTCTACTCTCTGTAAGGTGACCTTGGGTGACATGAAAGGCACCACCCAATAAAATGTATCATTATTATTTTTTATTACTCTATCAAAATTAATAGTCAATCAATAGTAAAAATGATGCAAAATTTCTTTGCCTACTACATGTAAAGACTGAACTACAAACCAGTTTCCAGAAAAGTCGGAACGTTTCCTTAAAGGAGTGATATTTTGCTTTTTTAAATGGAATTATGCATTTTCAAACATTCCCCTGTGCTCTACATAAACTGTAAATGCTCTGCTTGGGTCTGAATTCTTCATTAATTCAACTCCGCAGGTCCATCTTCAACTCTATTTCTGACTAATGACACTGGAAAGGTTGTTTTGAGCGCTGGCCCTTTAAATGCAAATGACCCCCACCCCCTCCAGGCTCCAGGCTGTGCTGTTCTGTCCCATTCAGCCACTTGTGTTTGTTAATACAACCAAGGTCTGAACATTTTAGGTAATCGGCTTGATGTCTGGACATATTTTCAGTATGAACTACAACTGCTGCTGCTGACAAACAATTATGTTGTACTTGGAGAAATGTTGGTCGGAAGTCTTGATCTTATATTTTTAAATATTGTGACGTAACTAGTTCTAGACGTAACAAATTAAGCAGGAATTAAAACAGGTTGTATAAATCCACTTGATTTTTGCCAAAATGAATATAAAGATAGCTTTGCAGCACCTGGAGGGTTCAAATTCAAACTTTATGAACTATTAGGGTCCAAATACACAAATAAATGAACCAAAGACTAATAAATGTGGGTTTAGCAAAATATGACCCCTTTAATCCATAAAGACCCAGTGCTACCTTTGTGTCAGTTCCCAAATGGATGTTTCTCCTTATTTAACCTTTCTTATGTGATTTATCATCATTTATTGCAATATTATCATCTTTATTTTGTGTTTTTCCAGTGAAAATCAGGTATTTTCCTTTATTTAATTCAGTGATTATGTAGATATTCATAAAAGCTCAGTTTAAAGTTGAGGGATATTATATTAAAAACAGAGAAAACTGAAGAAAAAGTGATTTTTTTCAGCAAAGATATAAATAACTGAATATATTTCAAGTGTCTCCATTTACCGTCATTGATCCAACTCCATGGGTTTTACTGGTGAATCAATGTTGAAGAAGATGACAGTGTTTCCATGGTAACTATGGAGCCTCTGAACGTCCAAATGGGTCATATCTGATGACCATGAAAAGACGATAAACTGCATTTTACATCAATTATTTACATGTATTGACAGAATTAGTGGATCAACAGGTATTAAACAGTTTAGATCAGTGGATGGTTTTGGTCGACAGTGGACATTTAGGTCTTTATGGGTTAAATGTAAATACAATAAAGAAAAATATATATAGAGAGAGAGCATAAAAACATCTCAAATATTTAAACTGAGAAAATGCATCATTTTAAGAGGGAATTCTGTAGTGGCAACATATCTCACAAAAGTCGGGATGTGTGCAACAAAAGGCTGTAAAAGTATGTGGCACTAAAAAGAAACAGCTGGAGGAACATTTTGCAACTTCTTATGTTTATTGGCAACAGGTCAGAAATGAAACTGGGTATAAAAAGACTAGTGTAAAGAGGCAGAGTCTGTCAGTAGTAAAGACGGGCAGAGTTTTACCAAAAGACTGTATGTATAAACGTGGAACAATTTCCAAATAATGTTTCTCAGCATAAAACTGCAAAGACTTTGAATATCTCATTAACACCAGTACATAATGTAATCAAAGCATTCAGTGAATTTGTGACAGTCTCTGTGCTCAAAGGATGAGGTGGAAAATACAGACTGGATGCTGATGATCTTGGGGCCCTCAGGCTGTGGCGTACAGGGTGTCCTAAAAAAAAAAAAAAAAAAAAAAAAAAAAATTGGCATCATTTGAGATGTCCATATCGGAGTGACTAGATGGTCAGGAGAAATGATTCTTAATAGGATTGACTTTGGACATTAAATGTTTAATTCTACAAACTTCAAACAAAAAATTCTGGGGGATGGTAAGTTTATAATCTTCCAAAGTTATCACAAATGTTCAAGGCGTGTGGCGCTTGCGACGCGGCACACATCAAGTCGGCAGTGGAGTCCTTATTTCCGACACAAACAGCCTTCCTCTTGAAACTTCTTATGCCACGTCCAAATCTACTTTCCTGCTGGCGCTTGTTTATGAAATTTTGGTAACGCTTTATATTAAGACACACATATTCATCATTACTTAGCTGCTTACTAACATGTATATTCGTAGCCTATTAGCTATTTGTTAGTTATTATAAATCATTAATTAATACCTTATTCTGCAAGCCCTTATTAGACCTTAACTAAGAATTTCCCCTAGATAGCTCCTAATTACCACTTATTCATAGTTAGTAAGTTGTTGTGTATCAGTTTTGATCTCAATATGCTTTCCTTAGTATGGGGCTTATAAGGTGGTAGTAGCACAGGAACAGTTATTCTTATTTAATGATACTTACCAAAGGTGGTCTATTCATATACAAAGAAACTCTACACTACTAAAGTACTAATAGTGTACAATAACTCATAATTAAGTCTTTATAATGCAGAATATGTTCCCTGTTCTAAAGTTGGGCCCTTGTTCATATTTTACTTACAAGTAATTTGGCACTTATTAACTCCCATGTGTTCCCTAATCTAAAGTTCACACTTAGTAAATGCATTAAAGCACACAATTACCACAAGAAGACAGCCAAGTTAACGAACTATGAATAAGCAGTAATTAGGAGCTTATATAGGGGAAATTCTTAGTTAAGGGTACAATAAGGTCTTGCAGAATAAGGTATTAATTAATGATTTATAATGACTAACAAATAGCTAATAGGCTACTAATATACATGTTAGTAAGCAGCTAATTAATGGTGAATATGAGTGTCTTAAGATAAAGTGTTACTGAAATTTTCGAACAAATTCATGTTGTGCATTCACATTTGACTGAGTTTGGGCGTACTTTAATACACAGAACGCCTTTTCTGGTGCAGTAAATGGCATGTCTATTCCTGAAAGCAGAACAATGAAAATGATTACACTTTTTTGAGCAAAAAGAGCAAACAAATTTTAAACAAGTGGTGCCGGGCACAACAAAACCCCGCCCCTCGCAAACATTTTAGCTCTTAATGGACATCTCCCTCTCAAAACGTGAGACTGTGGGTTTGACCTTTCGAGGTCGCTCAAGGTCAAAGGTCATGATGCCATTTTGGAGCTGACATGTAGTTTCCTATCTGTCAACAATAGTAACTGAGTGCTTCAGAAGTTCTATCCAAAATTCGATTTTGACCTTTATTGTGAACTTGACCTTTGACCTACAGTCTTCAAATTTGGCCTTCAAGGTTCTGATGTCAATGCACATCAACAGTGAGAGCAAAAAGAAGATATATGCAAAACTGAGTATACAGGAATGAAAAGGAAATTCCTGATTTGCCCTATCGCTTATCATTGCGAAAACACATTTTTGGTGACCTTGACCTTTGACCTACATTCACCAAAATTTTATGGGATCTATTCTGGACCACCTCACATCTTTCCTGAAAATTTCATGGAAATTGGTCCAGTAGTTTTTGCACAAAGTTGCTGACAAACAAACAGACAAAAAAACAAAAAAAAAACCAAAAACAATACCCTCCCCCTCCAGGGGGCAGGGTAACAAATTATTAGGTGATGAAATAATGTCAAATTTTTTGGGGATTCTCTGTATTTAAACCAGGGATGATTCTGCAATGGGAATCACTGCATGGATCCAGGAACATTCAAGAATTCAGTGTCTGTGAGCACAGTTTGCTGTATCATCCACAAATGCAGGTTAAAGTTCTGTCATGTGAAGAGGATCATGATCCAGAAACACTGTCATCTTCTCTGATGTTCTGTGGGTTTATGAATCAAAGTTGTAAAGTCTCTCTGGAAAACCATGAGTTCTGAATCCACTGGACCAAAGAGGAGATGGTCCAGTACTACCACCACCAAAACAATATAACAAATGAGACCCAGAACTATTGAGCAACTATGAGCCTATAGCAGGATTGAGACAACATTCTTCTCCCAAAACTCCACCATCTGGTCTCCTCTGTTCACAGATGTTCACAGGCTGTGGTTAATAGAAGCGGTGATGCCGAAACATATTGTTGCCGTCAAATTTCCTAAAATGGTTCATTTTCTTAGTTTAATTTAAATGTTTTCTGTATTCTATTGTGGGAAAATTCCAAGTTTGCGAGCTTTGTACATCATGGTAGGATGCTGTGACCCTCTTGAGTGCCTGTGTTGCAAGTACTATCGAACATGTACAGAGTAAAGTATTACTGAAAATTGATGACTCATGCCTTACACTACTACTTTACAGCAAAAAGTAATCCATTACTGTATGGTAACATGTCACTCCCAACACTGACTACTAAAGTCATGACTTCTGCTTGCAAAGGCTGTGAAAAGAATGCCGCTGTGATTTTTTTTAGTACAGATCTGCTGTGTTGACTCACAGTAAACACAGTTATTTGCACACGCTGTACAGTGAATGTACATGAGTTATTTTTAAACAGTATTATTATAAAGCGAAGGTGACGTGGCTGATAGAGAGGTGATTTGCAGGTGTTACGCTTCACATTACAGGCTTCAGAGTTACATTTCATCCACTTGCTTGTTGTCACATCTCACCAACCAATATCATAACTTCCTTTTAGAGGCTTGTGACATGGAACATTAAAGTGAAACGTGTCATGTTGAAAGGCCTCCGCCATGTCATCCTACTTTTGTTCTTTATCTCAAACGCAGACGGCGGGTTGGGAGCTGCTGTGTGGCATCGTTGTGACAGGCAGTCTCACCAAGGAGCTCCTGCCATCCAGACTCATTACGCCCCCCCCCACCCCCACCCCCACC
>JAPQRP010000020.1:14240740-14263183 GCA_037367295.1 Apogon hyalosoma
TGGAAAATGGATAGATATCAGCTCTGAAATTAAACTACTATGAGCTGTTTTTGTTGTTATCATTATATTTGTCCAAAAGAAATGTACCTTTAGTCGTACCAGGCATTAAAACGAACAAGAAATTGAAGAAAACAATGGGTGGCCTAATACTTTTTTTCCGCGACTGTATATTGACCCTCATACAGCTTGAATCACACTTATATCTGTTGCAGCTGATTTTAAAAATAACCGTGTGGTTGTTATTCTGGTGTTAATCCATTCAAATGAAAACATGACTCATCGTTTTAAATATTAATGCGACTCGGGAAAGAAGAAGAAAAAAAAAAAAGAAAAAAACACCACGATTTTTCTTAGAGGAATGTTGCATTTTAAGGAGGACGGAGTTTAAACGCTGCTCCAAACACGCCCACGTTGCTTTAATTCCACACGAGTGGGATGAGGCGAATGAAGAGAGAGATGTGCTAGTGCTACTGTACAAGGATTTCTTTATTTCTCAACTGATGATAAAGGCTTAGAGAAAGATTTTGGCTTGTAGCCCGTCAGAATGGAAATCACTGCTGTAGTTTAAGTGCGGCCCGCATGCATATACGTCCTGCTAACGTTCATAACCAGCTGCTTTAAACTGCGCTTCCAACAGCATTTAGTTGGCGTTTTTCCCCTTCTGTCTGCCTCCTGTCCTCTGCACTCACAAAGATAATTCAAGTCTCACATTCAATTCCCTTTTACCTACTCGCTGTATTGTCTCATCAGGGTTGATAACAGTCAAAACGTTTTGTTCCTACTGCATCATATCCTCAGTTGCTCCTTTATTATCTCCTGCTTTAACCTCTCTGCGAACCCTTTCTTCCCTGATGAAGCTTTGGAAGTTGGAGGTTCTTGCAGAGCGACCACTTGGACTTTTGTCATGTGACCAGGGGTCGCTCGACCACTCAAGAAGTCACCTCTTGACACGACTAATGTCCGAAATTTCAGTCAGTGCCTTCGCTTTCATTCTGATCCAAGAAAAAAAAGGGTTGGAAATGCATAACCTACGGGCTCGGTCTGGCCGATACGACCCGTCTCTTCTCTCAGCAGATACTCAGGTCCTCAGGGCTCCGTCCTTGGCCGCAGTCCGATTTTCACTTTGTTATGGCCGTGTTTCAGATTTAACAGCGCAAAAGACAATTTACTGGAGAAAACAGGGATTTGCACAGAGATATAAAGATACTGCACTGTAAAAAAAAAAAAAATAAAAAAATCCTGTTGTTTTTACGGAAAAAAAACCTGGCAGCTGTGGTTACCAGAGCAATACTGTAAGAAACACAACAAACCGTAACCATATCTACAGCGTAACATGTAGATTTAAAATTTTAAACATGTATATTTAACACTGCATTTAAATGGTAAATGGACTGCACTTATATAGTGTAGTTTATACACCTTCATGGTTCCCAAAGTGCTTTCCGAAGCCACCAGGTCCTACTGGGAGCATTTTAAGGTTCAGTATCTTGCAAAGACACTTCAACCTGTGTGACATGTCAGAGCCCAGATTTGAACCACCAACCCTTCAGTTATTGGACGACCTGTTCTACCAACTGAGCCATAGTCACCCATCACACATGTCTGAAATGTTAAATAGTTAACTGTTTACTTTTTTATTACTTTTTTAAAACATTTTAAAAAGTGAATTGGCTGTTATTTTAACATTGTGGTCTTGCAATTTAAACAGCACCAAATTGTTTTTCAATTTACAGTTGTATTTTGTCAAACAACAGAAATACATCATTTCTACTTAAAAATCTGCTTTTGTTAACATACTCTTCCTGTAAAAACTACAGCTAGATTTGATTTTATTATTAACACAAAAATCTTTTCAAATAAACAACTTTGTATTGTATTTTCACTAACAGTTTTTTTATGTTACAATTTTACAACTTTTTAGTGTTAATTCTACAGTCATTTTTTACAGTGTGTGTTCTGTAAGATACTTTATCCACCGTAGATCTTACTGCTTTAATCCACAATGTAAAATCTATGCACCCTAAAGTAAAAAAGGGAGTTTATTTTCCACAAAGCTTCTCAAATCCAAGAAAAAAAAACAAAACATGTAGCTGATGACCAATTCTGCATAATGTTTCATATCTACATATCCACCTTTGTATATTCATGTGTCGTGTTTCACTCACTCTTGTTCTTTGATGCACAGGCAGCTGGTGGTTGAGGTGGTTTACATTAATGCAAAATACAGGACTTGGCCGAAATAGACAAGAGGTGATAAAGGTGCTTCAGTTAAGAGTTAAAAAAACATCTTGATCTAGTGTGAATATTATTAAATTATATTAAAAATTAGAGAAATTTTCTGGATGTATAGAAGAGAAACTGCAACATCTAGTATTAATCCAATACCGATACTCACCTTGGTATTGATACTATCGATATTTAGATCGATACACCCAGCTCTAATTCAACCCAGAAACCAAAAACTACAGAAAACTAGAAGAAACCTTATGCAGTTTGGTTGTAACTTGCTTGTATTTCATTATAGGAGGGAAAACTGCGATTCAGAATGAGGATCATGATTGTACCTCAAAACACTGCCATATGATTGGTCAGATCACACATTCCTAGATATATACATGTAAAAATATGAAACGTATAGTCAGTTCAGAAACAGAGAATGCATTTGTCCAGAGTTTGCAGAAATGTACAGTACGATGGCAACGTTTTTCTCTGGTGAATGACTCGCTCTTTTCATGAGCTATTTGTCGTTGCTTGTA
Source organism: Apogon hyalosoma (assembly GCA_037367295.1). Lineage (NCBI taxonomy): Eukaryota > Metazoa > Chordata > Actinopteri > Kurtiformes > Apogonidae > Apogon > Apogon hyalosoma. Next base: position 14,243,497 of record JAPQRP010000020.1, read on the forward strand.
CCCTTAGAGATTTAACAGTCATCCCAGTCGTTGCAGATGTGCTCTGTGTCATTGCCCTTAAATGATGCGATATCCTACCCGTGCGAATGTCATTCAGCTACCCCTCCCTGCCTAGTCTGGGAACCTTTTGTTACCTCAAATGTATTCCTCATCATGGTCACAGCTGTGCAAATGAAAATCCATCTGATAATGAAACCATCTCACAAATTAACTCCCAGCTCCACCTCCACTCAAACCCAAAAGCCTAATGGTATTGCATTTTTCTTTTGATAGTCTGTTACTTGATGCTGCGAGCAGAGCAGTTGATGTATTTTCTGTGAATCACTCTAGAGAAGACCATCTGCTACGTAGAAACTTGAAAATGTAACAAATGTCCTTATTTTTGTGTACTCCTACTTCTACTGTTGCTGTTGTGCACCTAATCCCACTACACGCATTTATACTGTCTGTTAAGCCCATTATTACTTTCCTTTATCTGGTGTAGACTTTAAAACTACAGACTCAGGTTTCCATGTTTTCATGTTTATCATTATCATTAAAATAATAATAATAATAATAAAAAAAGCCACTTGATGTGCAGTGCTGTCATGTGCGTGCTGTTACTAATCCTAGCTGGTTTCATCCCTCATGAGGGCTGTATCAGTTACCTTGATTATAAAGCCCTAGCAACTAAAAAGTTGCTTCAAGCGCCTGTTGCTAAGCTTCTGCTTCGAGCCTTGTTATTGCTTTCTCTATAAATAGGTTTATCTCTGCTCAGGTCAAATTGCTTCATTCAGCTTAGCAAATACAAAGTCAAAACCCCATTTATCATCAGTAGAGCAGTACATTTCAAAGATTTACATTTACATTTGAGTCATTTAGCCGGTAGCCTCCTTCAGTGGGACTTGAGTGAGCCAGTCGGGGTTTAGTGTCTTTCTGAAGGATACGTGGACAGATTTCAGAAAGCATTGCTGCGTCCAATTCATGTCATTGACAACATTTATGATACTGATCGAGGTTCAGGTTAAAAACGGCTTTTTTAAGGATCAAACGTACAGTTTGTAGGATTTAGGGAAATCGTTTAACCAAATCCAAGCACAGTGTATTTGTGCTTTAATTAAGATAAGATAAGATAAGATAAGATAAGATAAGGATGAAGATCCACCTTTAATCGCAGCTCACTGCTCCCAATGTGCGCCATGCTAATGCTAATTGATAACGCTGATGCTAATGGATAATAAAGTGAGTTAACATTTAACCTGTGGGGGTCTTTCACGTTATTTGTGTTTCTGCTATTTTAGGGAGGAGTGAGATGAGTGACACTCATTTAGTTGCAATGCACAACTTCACCACTAGATGCCGCTGTACACAATGCACTTTTAAAGCAAACCCGACCATGACAAACGGCTTGGCTAATTAAATTAACCAAGCCGTTTGCTAATATCTTGCGCTTTTCTATAATAATCTTATCCTCAATGTGCATTTTTAATATTACTAAAATAGCTTCCATCGCTTTGTATTAATTCCTTAAGGAACAGTTTTACTCACTGATACTTTAAACACAACGCCTCATTAAAATGGAGTCTTTACTATGATGTTGAGGGTGACTTGTCAGTTACATTGCCAGGCTTTTCTTTCACCTTGACTTGTGAGTCCTTCATCTATAAATAGGCTTATCTCCGCTGAGGTCATGCCGCCACGTTCCTTTACTGTTGTCCAAGTAGCAGTTTGTTCCGTAACTGGATGGGTCTTTATTCTTTTTCCAGTTAACATTAAAACCCGACTAATTTCAGACAGCATGTGCATTTGGAGCATTTGCATCGCTGAACCTCACTGGAGCTCTGTTTGGCTCTGTGCTGAATCAAACAGCCATCTGGAGTCTCCCAGTGGCTTCAGTCATTATTGCTTTGCATTATTTGTAGACTAATTACAGAATGTACACATACAGTACATAGATACGTGCATTCAGAGGCAGTATACACACTGTCCAGCTGGATTTAATGGCGGGACTTGATTTAAAGTAAATGTTTTTGGTTGTTGTTCAGATTCTTTTTCTAAATTAACTATAGTAACTGGAGTTCTGCTTGACACTGTCACTACATGGAGAAAAATAGTATCACTTCAGTAATTCAATCGCAGCATTATTCAACCTAAATAATTCGATTAGGGTGTCATGTGGCCTCCATAAAGCGTCCTGTCCTTCAAAGGTTGTAGCTGCTAAAGTGCACATGTCTGTTTCAACTTCCCAACTCCAAGGGTCTGAGGTGAAGCCCAGAAATAATCGTCTCAGTGGCCTTTTGTGCACTCAGCAAGGCAAGATAGGGAGTTCATTTGCCGTGAAAATTTATATCTCCCTTTTCCTTGGCTCCTGGTGTTCTCTCTTTCCCACCACACACATACTGTAGCAATACATGTATTCTTCTTTCTGTGGGCAGCAGCCGCCATCCCTGACACGCCACATGTTTTATTGCCCACTAAAGCATAATGCCCCACTCCTTTTTGATATTGAATTATTTATTTATTTTCTTGTGCTGCCTGTAAGCCCCTATGAACGATTGGGCGCCTCGAGCCTGCTGCGACATGATCTCAAGGGGTATTAAATATATTGCTGGCATTTGTTTCCCACCTCTAAGTGGATCGGACGACACTGCAGACAAATACTCATCCTCCAAAGTAGAGAGCCTCGACAACAAAACAAGTATGTCCTATGCTCCATAATCCTTATTGCATCCAGCCGTCCGGTGGAGGTAGAATGGAGGAATAGAAGAGTTTTATTATCAAACGAAGATTGTTTTCTGCCTGCACAGTATGGATTTTGCAAATGAGATCAGTGACTTTGCAGCACCGCAGAGACTCTCCATCTAAGGCTATTTATCACACTGTTTGTCTCTTTGTTACGAATAAAATACATTTAGCAAAATGTGTTTTGGCTTACATGTATGTTCAGGCTGGCCGACGCAATTTGTATTTTGAAATCCTCTCTTGAAACATATTGTTCTCATTGTCTTTTGAGAGGTGTGTGTGAGAGGTTAGATTTTATTGTCTTCATGTATAATTACTTTTATTGTTTTTATTAATACTTTTATGTGTTTTAGTAGTTTTTATGTGTGTGTACAGCACTTTATAAATAAAGTTGACTTCTCTCCTTGAATCAATCCCTTTTTTTTGTTCTGTCCTCCTGTTTGCTGTAATTGCATTTCATCCATTTTTTCTTGCACTTCATAATGTTTTGCTTATTGTACTTTAGCACTGATGCTTGATTTGATCCTCTTTTCTGTAAGTCGCTTTGGATAAAAGCGTCTGCTAAATGCACTGTAATGTAATGTATGAAAAGCTCACTTTTTCACAGAAATCTACAGTGCTCACATTAACCCATAAAGACCCAAAGCTACTCTTGCGGTACTTTCAAAATGATTTTTTTCTCTCTATTTAACCATTCTTGAGTCATTTATCACCATATATTTTATGTTTGTTTTTTTTTGTGTAAATCATGGGTTTTCCTATATTCACTTTACTGATCATGTAGGTGTTCATTAAAGTTCATATTAAAGTTTATTATATCAAAAATAGTAAAAACTGAAGAAAAAGTGACTTTCTCAGCAATGATATCAATAAGTGAATGTAAACCTAGTATGTCCATCCACCGACAGTGATGCAACTCCATGGGTTTTACTGGTGAATCAGTGTTATAGATGACGGTGTTTCCATGGTAACTACCGAGCCTCTGAACATCCGAATGAATCATATCTGATGACCATATAAAAGATGAAAACCTGGATTTTACACCAATTATGTCCATGTTTCTATAGGATTAGTGGTTCAACAGTTATTAAACATTATAACTGAGTGGATGCTTTCGGTTGCCAGTGGCTGTTTGGGTCTTTACGGGTTAAACCTCTCAAATGTAAACATATATAGGCCGATTATATGATGTGTATTTTGTCATATGGTGGCACAGTTTTGAAGTGGTTAGCACTATCACCTCACAGCACAAAGGTCCGGGTTCCACAGTCTGTAAATATACAATGAACTGGCCCCCATGTTCAGGGTACAACCCACCCTCACCCAGTGGTAGCAGATGTTATGTGTCAGCACCCCCACAAGCCTCTCAAGGATTCAGCAGTTTGGAAAATTAATGCATTTTATCATTTAGAATTACGTGGATTTTTTAATACGCCATCACTTGATTTGATCGTGTCTTGTTGGTATGAGAAGAACATATTCTCTTCAGTGAAGTCTGGCTGCTTTAGTATCATTTTCATGTCCTCATATGAGTAAGTACAACATACAGAAAAGCACAATCAGAAAGATCAGAACATTCTTTTACTTTTTAAAAACCTCCTCCATTCATGATTTAATTAAAATCCTGCACTCAAAATAATAATAATAAGAGTTCCACAAAAAGTTCCCTGGCCTTATCAAAATTAAATTAGCGTCGTCTCCTCTGCACGCTTTGAAAAATCTTGAATTCCTAAATATGTAATTTCTCACGTTTCTCTGCTGAGCGTGCCTCTCCCAAAGTCCACTTTGATCAAAATGTGTACCGAAGGCGTCAGGTTGTCAGGATCATAAACTGAAAACATGGTGATTTGGCCGAAAATGTTTTGTGAGATCTCAAATCCTGCTGGTAAGTCTGGCCCTTAAAATCCGATTTTTCGTGAACACAGACAAACTTTGTAAATTCAACATATGGATGATAGCAAACCCTTAGATGTCGCTGTGTGGAGAGGATCCCACAGATTACAGGGAAAGGAAATTGAAAAATAGTTGTTTTTGAGTGGAGGGGGATTTAAAGGAGAGAGGCAAACTGATAACAAAAGAGATACCATACAGGATTTCCTCAAGAGTTCCTCAAACAGTAGATTATTTTTCTTGCGTCATAATGCGTAAGAAAGCATGAATGATGAAAGAAACCCTTTATGAGAAAATTTATTGTCTGGAGGGTAGTGGATCATCCAGAAGGCCATTGCTTAAAAGGACAGGACTTTGGCTCTGCTCAGAGGAGGAAAACCATTAAATACTTGGCAACATTAGAAATATGGGTGGTGGTTCAGAGGACTGGAACCAGACTAGGTAATTAATTTCATTTTTTTTAATAAAAGAGTTTTAGCAGAGAGGTTGGTCTAAATCTAACGATACAGCGATTAAGATGCCCAGACGCTTAATGCTTTAAATAGTGAATGACACGTCGAAGGCAGGAATGTAACGCAGTTGACAAAACGGCACGACCGCTATAGAACTCGTAAGTCACAATTTCCCGTGGCCAATACTGATGTAAAGTAGGAGTGCTGAATGACTGTTGTATCTGTCTACGCTCACTTCATCTGCATATCTCTCACTTTCTTATTACTAACCCCCGTCTCTCCCGCTCATTCACTCTTTGAAGCTGTAACAAAAGAGAAGAATTGAGAGAGTTATCACAGTTTTTGCATAACCAGCCCATCAGTCTTGTACAAAATGATGTTTATTCATTTTGCCCTCAGGGGAGAGGGGTAAAAGGGAGATGATTAAATTCTAATTTGACCTCTATCATAATTTAGCTGAGCCTATTATGATGTCAATCATTTGAACTGCAGTGGGGAGAGAGTGACTGTGTGGCGAAAGGAAAGGGGATTACAGACAGTTTGGGGACCACACAGTCACTGCATCAAATTGGTTTTATCCAGCCACATGTAATTTTTTCCCCGGAGAGAACAGAGCTTGTTCAAATGTTCGATGTGTGAAGTGAACATGGGGCATCAAAGGAATGATGGACTTGACTACAGCTTGTGAAGGTTGCTTTTCAGTGTGTAAAATTGTGTTACATCGGGGGAAATGATTTGCTTATTTCAAGGGTGAATCATAGATAAGAGCAGATCCGTGGTAGTCTGAGGAAATGAAAATGAAAAATTGGTATATCCTGTTATTTGTAATGGCTCTGGATATTCATTTGTTAGGATGTGTGTTCGCAAGAAATGTCTAAGGCGGTAATACCTATTAAACATATACAAAGAGAATCACATATGTGAACAGTTTCTAAGGAATTTATGGTCGATCCACTAATATGTGATGCAAGGAAGAAAAAAAAAGTGACCATTTTAATCCTTTAAGAGTTAAAATCATTTTCACTTGGACTTCAAAATGAACGTTCTGCACATTCAACAAGTATTTTAACACCATTTATTACAGTATCGCCCTCTGAATTCCACATTTTTCAGGGAAAATCTCGTATTTTTCTTCATTTAATTTACTGATGAGCTAAATATTCATAAAGGCTCAGAGTAGTCATTGGTTATTATATCAAAACAGAGAAACTTGACTGAAAAATGACTTTTTCAGCAAAATATATCAGTAACTGAGTGTAAACAGATGTCTGCAACCACTGCCATTTATTAAACTACATGGGTTTTACCGGTGAATCAATTTTGCAGATGACGACGGTGTTTCTATGTTCACTACGGAGCCTCCGAACATCAAAATGACTCATATCTGATGCCGCTGAAAAGATCAGTAGATGCCTTTAGTCGCTGTCGGCTGTTTAGATCTTTGAGGGCTACGCTCTATACACACTATCTTGAAACACATTGCCATTAAAACCTGTAGTTGATGCTTTTCATGACTTTGATTTGAGCCTTTTGAGCCTTGAGAGCCAAACAAGAAACATGGGGCATAGATGACTCTCAGACTAAATGTGCAATATTATGAAATGAATGTAAGAGGCATAAGAAATGAAACATCAAGCTCTAAGTATGTTTAAGCATTTCTAAATAATGGTGTGTGGCCTGCGGTGTTGTCAACATGTCCTCCTGTCTGGAAAGTCTGTTCTCTGTGTTTACCGTGTTGTTTGATTAGCCGTTGTTAGTTGGTGGGCAATACAGTTTTAATCTTGTTGTCTGTGTTTGATCCTCCTGATGTTTCTGATGAGTACACTGAGCCCCAGCATTCGGGTGCTTGGTGTCTACGAGTGGCTGTGCAATCTGGGTGTGTGTCTATCTGTGTGTATTTGTGTGCTGGGAGTGTGGGTGTGTGGCCCAGCTGCATGTATTTCTTTTCATCAGGGGCTCAAAGGCTGGCGGACCACAGGGATCCACTCAGCAGGCGAAATCACTCCAGAGAAGAAGGGAAGTCTGCTTGGGGTTATCTCCCGGAGAGACCGGAGCATGCTATGGGGATAATGCCTCAATGAATGTGATTTAATTCCTCCTTCTGAAAGCAGGAAGATATATTTTTGACTTATTTCAAAGACCTAGCAAAAATCAAGCTTTTCATAAAGCCTGGCTTGGAAAGAGGGGGAAGAAAGTGACATAAACCCCTAAGAACTTCAATTCATCAGTGCTTTGATTTTCAATCCTCTCTTTTCTTTGGTGTCATTTCTTTTTTCTGTCCTTTTGTGATTATCAATTGCTCATGCAAAGCTGTGCACAATATGTTTTTTTTATTTTTCTTTGTATTATCAGACATTCGGTGTTAGTTGCAGACAGTTACAGTTATATGATACAGTTTGCTCTCTTTCTCACTATTGCCTCCTTTTACTAACACACACACACAGTAAATAGGTTGACATACCTCTTCCCCTTTGACAGATGACATATGCAACTTTTTTTTTTTTTCATGTGCAATATTGAGCAAATTAGGACCGCGTAAGAGATGAGCAACAGAATTTCACCACTGGCATTTATATCAACATGTAAACCAGACACACTGCTGCAGAAATGTACGGAAACATACATCTCAACAAATGTTTCAAGAGTATTTAATCTGCCTCCGCACAAGACAGTCTTTATCACTTGGTTAACTACCTAATCTAATTTATTTAGGTACACACGACTCCATGCTGGTGGGATTCATCAGTTATGATTTTAGCTAAATGAAATTTAAGCAGAAGTCTTTTTTTAATTATTTTATTTTATCAAGGCGTATTCCTCTATCATGCAACAGTGTGTTTTCCAGTACGAGACTTAAAGGTTACAGTGGAAACTGTAATAACACCAGGAACACAGTCAGGCTTTAACGCTATACAGGAAATATCTGGTAACTCAAACTGAAACTGACAATTTCATGTCTCTGTAAGAACAAATAGGCAGATACACAATATTTAAACACAGAGTTTGTAACATTTCACACTAGTATTTATAAGAAGAACTGTTCACACTTGGCCTTTCCACTTGACTCAGTGAACAAGGGTAAGAGAACAGTGGTCAAGTGAGCAGCAAGAGATTGAGCAGAAAAACCCCTGTGAGATAGACAAAAATTAAATGGTGTTTCCTGATATAGTCTCAGCATTTATACTATTTAAAAAAAAAAAAACACATACAAAGACCACAGACAAACTTTGCAGAATTCTACATTCTAAAGGTATGACAGGACTATTGAAGGCTGAAACACTGTGGTATGGGTGTAAGTTGCCCAGGATTTTGTCTCTCAGGCAGAACTGTACAGCAAGAAGAGAAGCAAAAGGAAAAAAAAACTACAAATAACTTACTGTTAGTGGTGGCTTTTCCATTGGATAGATGCGCAAAACTTTACTGATATTTACTACATGTCGAAAAACAGAAGTGCGTAATGTCGGTTTTTCCATTAAATCACAAATGCGATGATTTGTTTATTTATTATCGCGAGATGACATGAGAAGTCATTCCATAAACATGGCAACGAACGTAAACATCGTGCTGATTTACAGATATATTCATTATTATTATATTACCCCTCTATCCTGAACTAAATTAAAAAATGACTGGGTTTCCTGGTGTGTCCACACATACCACGCCACGTTTCTTTTAAAGCTCTTCTTTACTTGTTGTAATGTTCATCAACATTTTTTTTTTTAATTCACGTGACTCTAGTTGCAGAAAAAGGTCTTTCCATTGCAGTTTTGCGCAATATACCATTTGTGCTATGTCCAAAAAAACGACCTATTGCCACCACCAAAACTTTTAATCGAAAAACGAGAGTTTGGGCAAAATTGTCGTTTTTCTATCAGGTACATTTTTATGCGACAGTTATATTTGTGCAATTTGAGGGTCAATGGAAAAGCGGCTAGTGTTTGGCTGCAGGTACAAATTAACTGCGTTAATATCAATGTCCAGAAATGTAACTAACATAAAGGCAGTAGAATCCATGTAAGCAAGCATGTAATATACACTCTTTTTTATTCACTTATCTTTAAAAAATTTTTTGTCTTACCTACACACTTTATAATATTGAAATCTTTGTTTTTTCTCTGTTCAGTTATTGTGCAAATAAACAAATATATAAATAAAACAGCCAAATAGCATTTTAAGGAAAATGTTATATATGTGTGTGTGTGTGTGTGTGTGAACATATGAATCAATCATAAATAAGTATTTTTCATGCAGTGTAAGAAGGATGTACATTATATCAAAATAACCAGTCAGCAAGCACATGAAGAATCAGCATTAACCACAGTTACCCATAGTTCATAGCTAATAACCCACAGTTAATAAAAGAGACTAAATAATGAAAGCTCTTCATCTTTGATATACTATAACAGATTATTCTAGACCAATAAAGAAATGCAGTTAATTCTTGCAGTTTCCTGCTGAAGGAACAGTTTTTTTTTTGTTTTTTTTTTGTTCAGTTACACCACTTTTCCTGTTGCTGGATGAATTATTGAAGGATTCATTCATACCATTTGTATCCCATTAGTTACATTTATCCCAGTTTATTATTTTTCCCTGTAATGTCTGTTGTTAAAGGCATAGACAATAAGATGGTGAATGGTCAGATTACACACACTGTCGAACATGTAGATAATCAAACCAGCTGGACTACTTCTTAGCTAGGACCTGGAGTGTCTGCAGGTTGCCTGGCAACTGTTCACAGCCAAGCAAGAGTCTGTCACACAACCTCGAATAAAACGATGAATTGTGTCCCATTAAACACATATTATAGACTTTCTCTGACCAAGGTCCATCCTCGGGCCTCAAATTACTGTATGTGTTGTTCCCTGAAGTGCCAACCATCAAGTAGATAAGGCATAAGTGAAAAACGATTGCTGAATGTTTAATGTCACACCAATCTCCATGAGCAAGATATTACCCATGTGTGGGCCGTCTGGTGTCAGAGAGACCCATTGAGTGAAACACTTTGAAACCACTCAGAGACCCTCCACTTTTAGGGGATTGCACTCAGGTGTTGACTTTTTCTCTTGGTTTTCTATGCCAAACAAAAGTCAGACCTCAAATGGGTTCAGTCATTTTTCCACAGAGTAATTTTGCAAAAAGTACAGTGGTTGAGGCACATGAGTATTTTAAGTCACATCATTGTCAGTAATTTCCCGAAAATAAGGAATAAGATGAAAAACTATAAAAACATCTCAAATAAAAACACATGGTGACAATCCACAACAGGTGAAAGGTTGGCTCCCAATGGTAAAAAAAAAAAAAAAAAAAAAAATCTCTCCTGGAGCGAGAAAAGCAATTTGTCTGGAACAACCAGAACAAACAGGAAACTCAACTTCAACACCAATTTAAAGTAAACGACAGATAACTGCCAACTGCTGGGAAATGCAGTGCAGAAGCATTACAATGAACGTTTCAGTGGTGACATAGATATGGAAAATCAAGATGCCTGAGGATTTAGATATGACAGTTAAGTACTACTTGAAATCACTTGTTAATCACATCGCAGCCAAGCATGATGGGATGGCTGTTTGTGTGTGAAGTCGTCAACCTAATGGCTGATGATCATCATTGATCCCTCAGCTCTCCAGAAGCCACATCCTCCGGGCTCATCTCTGACCTCCCCCTCCTTGCTTTTCCTCTCCCTTCCTTCCCCTCCACAATCCTCCCAGTATCCTGTAAGGTCTCACTGACCAGCATCCTTCAAGGACAGAGTGGTTTCGCAGCTGAAAGCAGTCTGCACCTTGGACTCTGAGATGGCTGAACAACTTAAGATGAGTGGTGTGATCACTTACTGCAGAGAGTCAGCTGAGACGATGATCAGACCACAGTGTAGAACAGCTTAATGGTGGAAGGCTTACCCATATCTACCCCCTCATTACCCTCTTATTTTAATTTGTAGATACTTTCCTTGGCACAGCCACATCCTGAATTATAGGATTTCTCTGATGAAGAAAGGGAAAAAAAGAGAGAAAATCTGCTTGAGAAAATCATTTTCTCACAGCAGTTCTTTAGCAATGCGGTTATTTAACAAAATCCACTTTGTGTATGTATATATAAATCTACTCAATGTGGGTTTAAAACATTTTTTTCCCATTTAAAATACAACTTAGCAATAAGATATATAATCTGCTGCCATTCTAATGTTTTAAATACAACAAGGTCAGTTCTTGTCATTTGAATTCATGTAAACATAATGTAGCTGGGTAGAAAGATAGCATAAAAAACTGTTTATTCAGGTGAATTCATCAGGAAAAAACAGAATAAACTAACAACGAGACAAGGGAGTTCTCAATCAAGCGATCTGCACGGCCCACACAGTCTTGAGATGAGCTCTAATCTTTCATAAAGAAGTAAAAAAAAAAAAAAAAAAAACACCTTTGTGGATGTACCATGGGTGTGCAAAGCCTTTAATGAAAAAAAAAAAAAAAGAAAAGAAAAACAGCCTTTTTTATCTCTTTGTGTTCAGGTTTTCCAACTGTGTATCTTCATCTATGAACACAAAAGACATGGCTGACTTTTCTGCATGTTCAATAAGCTGCACACCTAGCCAGTAAAGCCATCAAATTAAATACACAGTTGTTCTGTCACATATGTACACGCATTTGTTTACAAAAACGCAGGAGCATAGAATCAGAACTGTACGTTGCTGATAGTAATCATCAGGTCAATTACTCAGAAGCTAGTGATGTGGGATGCAGATCAGCTCTCTCCTCCTCCTTCCCTGATTTGCATATTGCTTTACATCTCACTGTTGATTTCCCTTCCATATTTCTTCCCTCCCCTCTCATCCATCTCCTGTTTAATATCTCCTTTGATTAAAATCACTGTTATTTTTTTTTAAAGCAACCATCAGCAATGCAGGTATGCAAGCCTCTTGATTTGATTACATTCCTTGTCTTCACAGAAGAAAGAGATTTATGCCTTTTCATTATTAAGGAGAAAGCATTTAATCAATAATTGTTGGGGGAATTTACAACGGGCACAGTCAGTTAAAAATGTTTTGGGCCAATGTTATTAACTGTGACAAGGCCCGTAGCTGCTGAAGGCTTGGATCCAGGCCTGGTGTGTGAAGAAAGGCGGTGGCATAGTAATCAGTCTGTCTGGGTGGATGGAGGCCTGCGATCTGTGCCAGCTGCTGACAAGAGGGACACAAAACACCGCTGCCACCTTAAATCTTAAACAAAATTCAACCACTGGGAAAGCTGTGTGTGTTTTATGAAAGGAAAGACAAACACATGCAGATAGGCACACAAGCCGCATCTTACATTTTTGACAGCTTGTTGCTTCATTCAACAGCGGAAAGCTGTGATATTGCCAAGTGTGAGCTGTGTACTTACTTGTCCCTGAAATGATCACAGGCAGCCAGAAGCTCCCTGAAGAAACAACTTGGTAAAATTCGAGGCGAACAAGTTCACTCATCACTGCCAATTCCCCATACACTACCTTGTGTGTATTTGTCTGAGTAGCACAGCTTGCTTGTTTGATGTTTATTTTTTATTTTGCACATACAATTATGTTTGGGCATACCCAAGGGCCTCTCTTGCCTCCCCTCCTCTACCTCTGTAAAGTTTTATTTGATTGATTCTTGGCAATTTTCGTCTTGTAAATCCACTATCTCTATCATGCTTGGCTTACTGCGTTGATGTCCGCCCTTGCTGTCAACACTATTTCAGCTACGGGATGGATAAATGAAGGAGGGGTAGAAAAGAGAGGAAAAAAATAGGATAGGGAAGGGAGAGAAGCCAGTCCTGTAAGAGGCTTAAGAGCCTCCTGGAAGCTGTCGTTTGGCTTGGGACCATGTGCTGTTGTGGAATTGAGTTGCTCCTTTATCTGCTTTCGGCTTTGTGATTCCAGGCAAAAGTCTGACCACCGCTGCTCTGCTTGGCTGGCCGTGGCTCGTACACACAAGTATGCACACACACACAACTACAGGCTTAAGACCCTCTCTCACACACAACTGACTCCATCTTTAATTTCCCAGTTTGAACTTTAGTTGCTGTTTGGAAGCGACAACAACAACAGCAGGAAACATCATACGGGCTACATTTGTTCACTTCTCTGAGTTGAGGAGGATGTTTGATCAGTTTTCACACGTGGATATACAGTCTCGTGTGGCGTTAACAGATCAAGCAGGATCGATACTTTTAAACAGCCGTTCAATATCAACAGTATACACACAGGTTAGTTCTGTATAAAATCCACCGTAGCATAAATTTTAAGTATTCAGTGTTAGATTTTTACCAAGTGGTGTGTTTATTTAAAGTTTGCATTGTAGTCTGTGTTCATGTTAGCTAACTCCAATTCGAGCTAACAACAGTCCCATGTTTACTACATCCATGAACATAGCCTGTACACTGATGTAGTGGACTGAGCTCATTTTTACCATTCCTATCAGAATGCAGTCAGTTAACGTCAAGAATAGACCGACTCAAACCCAACCATCACAAAATCATTTCAATATGTGCAAGTCTTATACAGTCGTGGTTAAAATTATGAGACCATCAAAAGTCATGAAAAACAATGGTTATGTCATCAAACGCTAACTCCTGTGTGTATCGTGACTAAAACAGACAGAAAAGAAAACATGGAATGCCTAAAAGCTCTGTTTTTGTCAGTACAATGACAGATATTGATGTAAGAACTGAAGTGATTTTGGTTATTATCAAGAAAACATGGAAAAGGGATAGATATCAGCTCTGAAATTAAACTACGATGAGATATTTTGTTGTTATCATTATATTTGTCCAAACAAGTTGAACCAGGCATTAAACTTAACAAGAAATTGAAGAAAACAAGGGTGGTCTAATCATTTTTTCCACGACTGTATATTCTACCTTTAATGTGCAGTAATGTCAAATATTTCATGTTTTTCTATAAGGTTAATGAGGGCAACTAAAAAGTTAAATGCAAGAAAAATAATGTATAATAGAAAAAGGCTCTGAAAGAAAGCAGAACAAATCTACGAGGCATAAAAAGACCAATTAATTAGTATTATTAAATAACAGTAAAGTGCTTGAGGGCAATAACAATTCTAAATATAATGGGTGTTCATGAAAATTAACTGTTTTAACAGTAGTTGATGTTATAAAACCATGAAATTGACAGCTATAATGATGAATCACAGTCCTGAATCCATCCGACTTGCATTTCTACACCATGGTCCCTGGCTCCAAATGGAGAACCTAAGTCCCGCCCCTTCAACTGTGCACCATTGGACATAAATTTGCAAATAATACACACCCCAGTCAATGGCGAGAGACAAATAATTTTTTTATGATCCGGCTCGAATTGTGCCACCATTCACACCTATGGTCTTTGATGATTTAAGAGATAATGTTACAAGTCAAGAAAGCTTTGGTGTGTGGTGTTGAACGTGTTGTGGCATCCATACAGTCTATGCTTGGACACTTCAGGACTCTCTTGGCCAATCACACATACTACCTTTGAAACCGCACTTAAAACAAGTGGTGCCAGGCACAACAAATCCCGCCCCTCGCAAACGTTTTACCTGATTTGCCCCATCTCTTATCATTGTGAAAATACATTTTTGGTGACCTTGACCTTTGACCTACATTCACCAAAATTTAATGGGATCTATTCTAGACCACCTCACACTTTTCCTAAAAATTTCATGGAAATTGGTCAAGTAGTTTTTGCATAAAGTTGCTGACAAACAAACAAAAAAACCCCAAAACAATACCCTAATAATTTCCCCCATTCTTTGTAAAATAAATGCCACATCAAGAGTCAGCTTTTCTGTTTTTGAAGCTTCATCCAAACTGACTGTCGTGACAAAAGACAATAGTGGCTTTTCCATTGGACATCTGCGCAAAACTTTACAGATACTTAATAAATGTCGGAAAAACAGAAGTGCGTAATGTTGGTTTTCCCATTAAATCACAAATGCGATGATTTGTTTATTTATTATCACGAGATGACACGAGAAGTCATTCCATAAACATGGCGATGAACATAAATATCGTGTTGATTTACAGATATATTCATTATTATTATATATTAACCCTCTATTCAGTACTAAATGAAAAAATGATTCAGTTTCCTGGTGTGTCCACACATACCGCTCCATGTTTCTTTTAAAACTCTTCTTCGCTTGTTGTAACACCCGTCAACATGTTTTTTATTAACGTGACTAGTTGTGGAAAAAGGTCTTTCCATTGCAGTTTTGTGCAGTATACCAGTTTCACTATGCCTGAAAAACCACCTCTTGGCAGCGCAAAAACTTTTCATCGAAAAACGAGAGGTTTAGCGAAATGTTCGTTTTTCCACTAGGCAAATTTTTATGCGCAAGTTACATTCACGCATTTTGAAGGTCGATGGAAAAGTGAATAATGTTGCCAAGTAGTCATGTCAAGTCTGTTTTAGTCTTTTGAGCTCTAGTTAATTAGCAGTACAGGCGCATTGTCGTCATTGATTAATTTCCATAACCCTACCTTTTATGGACTTTATTGTCACTGACTGGTTGCAGCCCTCAGGTCGTATTTTGTCTCCTCTTTCACAATACACAAAATATTTTTGACATAGCACGCACACTTCAAATATTTACCACCAATATTAACAGTGAGCAGAAGTCATTATGTTCCGGAGGCTATAACTCTCATTAGAACTATTTAACCTCACACAAATGAGTCTATTTATATGATGTGGAAACTGATGTTACTATGTAAATGACCTAATCCCCACAAAAATCTGTGATCTTCCATCTTTCTTTAACACCTGCACGTAAATTACCTCTAAAATGAGATGATCTGCTGTTGAAATCAGATCGTATTGAGAAACAACAGATAATAAGTCGTACAGATGGACTGTTTCTGCATTGCATTACAAGTTGAGCAATAGATAAAAGAGACTGTAAAATTATTACCTTTAATGTTTAATGAACAGAGCAGATGAACAGTTGTGTATCTCGTTCAGTCTAGACTCAGACAGCCTGAAAGTAACACAGGTACAGAGACATGCCAGTGTTTGTATCGTTATAAGCCAAGGTCAAGTGCATTTATTTTCCAGTCATGCATGCTCGACTGAAGTGATAATTTTACCCAAACGTGCAAAATGACAAAGATATGAAGCCAGATTATGCGCTGAATATTTAGATCCTGTCAATTTGAATGATTGCTCACAATGTGACTTTGAATGACAACTGTGGAATGCCTTCCATTATTTTGTCAAAGCTACCAATTACACTGGTTTACAAGTAAAATGCTTCCAGAATAAAAGTGTTATTATTTTAAGACAAATCAAGTCATAAATGCTGGTTGGCAGAACTTTCCTAGATACAGTCTTGGATCAAAATGCGAAATTTGAGAATTAATGAGAGAATGGGTTTTACTATAATGGAATATTTATGTCGGAGCTACCAGATCTACTTTAAAACACTGTCTGCACATTGCAACTCATTCACTTTACAGGTTCTATCTAGTGGAAGGTTAGAAATCTTTTGTATAAATGTACATTAACCAATATTTGTAATAACACTTTATCACATGCCTTGTAAACATCAGCAAACCAGCCCTTTTGTCGTTTTGTTTTCCAGTTAGTCTTATTTAAATACATAACATTTAGCACATTGAATCTCTGAGGCAGATGATAAAAAAATAAAATAAATAAATAAATGTAGACCAGCGTTATCAACTGTATTTCCTGTAGATCCAGTCTGTTGGCCTGTAACATACAGCGATTCACAGTCATTTTCTACCAGTCCTGAGATCATTTATGTGTAATCAAGCAGCAACAGAACAAAGACGTCAAAGCTTAGGTTCAAAGCTCTGTTTCTCTTTAGATCCTCTCTGATATACCCAGGTTTGGTTTTCATGGTGTCAGGCTCTGTTTATATAGTTTTTCTGGATAAATGTCAACCCATGACCTTTTTTGAAGTAATTTACTCTCAACAGAAGACCGATGCAGAGCCTGCCTTTGTGTAGCTGTCCTCGCTCCTGAGGTGGTCTTTTACCGATGTAGTGCTTTAAATTTCCCACCGCAACGAAATACACCCATGCCGGTAATCACAGATACATGCACTTTTTTGTAATCTAAAAATTAAGTATTAAATTACAACTAATTCTACTGGTGAAATTGTGCTGGTATAGGTCATTGCAGTAATGTGCATCTTATAACCCCTGGTTAGTTCATGTTGTTTAGTGATATCTATAAGTCAACCCCAAAAAATTCAGTTGTGTTGCAACATTACAAAAGTGACAAGACAGAAAAGCCCGTCTATTCATGCTAATAAAATTCTTACTGGGAGTAGGTGGGGGTGGAATGTGGGCTTCCATCGCAGTTTATTGTAGAAAATCAGACTGAAGAACACGGGATTTCATGTTTATTCCCATTCATCATCACTGTCATCATTATATCTTATAACTTTGCCGTTTTGATATAAATATCCATAAAAATGTGCGGCTGTTAAGACCAGTCACAGTCCTGAATCCATCTGTACAGTTTTACAGTTTACTTAGCATTTGCTTGTGTAGCTTTCCGTATACTGTGGTGTTTCCTCGGTGTCCTCCATCTAATTGGGCATTCATCTTGTTTTTCAGTGATTACTATTATTAGTCTCTACACAAATAGCTAAAATAGCTAAAGTTGGTTTCGTTCCACTTTTTCACATTTAACTTATATCAAAACTCCAGCATCAACAGCTTTTCCAACTTCACAAATGCAATTATTTTGATATTTCAAGGTTTGTTTGTTTGTTTTAATTCCAACCAAACAACTTTTTTTTTTTTTTTGCCTAACCCCAACCAAATTTTAGTCATGATATCACCACTGGTACTCAACATATTTGATAGTTAGTGGAGTAAGATTAAATACCGTATATAATTTTTTGTTCTGCCAAACTCAGACCTCTTATCTGTTTCTTAGTTATTGAATAAGTGTAAATAAAAATAAAATGAAATCATTACTTCAATCCATGATGAATCTTACTCGAACACTTCCTCTTTTCATCCATGTCAGCTCTCCAGACTAATACAAACATTATTCAAGACGTTAAACCTCATGCAGTGTTTATGGAGCAAACAGTACAAAATGTGGATGACGTTACGGTACCCACACACTGGCAATCGCCAGCTTGTGTTTCGTTTTTCATACTTCCCCTCTCATTAGTTTGGAGACAGGAAGATGGACTACTGCAGTCTAGCTTTAATAGCTGCATGGCATTCTGTGCACTGTGGCAAATGTTAATGTAGGATGAAACCACAAAATACCTTAAAGAAACTTAATTCTAACAGCTTATATTAATTTTTCAATGGCAGGCTGCTTTAAACAATGCTCTTCTAAAAATGTGCATTTAATGCCTCTCTTTGCACACTATTTATCTAGACTTTCTGCAGTTAAACCTCAGTTCAATGCTGCTGGTCTTTGAATTGGAATTAAAGCTGTTTTTGTTGTAAATATGCCCATTCAACGCCCTGAACAATTTAATGTTCAGAATGGGAATTTCAAGGAATATTACTAATCAATAATTGCAAGCAATTAGTCAAATAACTACATATCTGGGGTAAATCCACCCACAATTATGTCCGTTGATGCCACAGATATATAGTATAATTAAGATGTGGTAGTCACGAGTATGAGTAAATCACTCTTTGATAATCATTTCAGGTGTCTGACAACACTGAAAATAAGTCAAATTCAAGTCAGTGGTATTGTGGACTATTTTGCAGAAGTGAACTGAAAACAGATGCAACCAGCTAAAGTACAGTCTGCAGTCTATGGGGCAGTGGAAATCAACAAAAACTGATCTGTGTTACATTAACATTAATCCAGAATGATAGCAAGCACTGAATGATTCTGTTGCTGTCAGACACTGAGTCCAGTCCTGGGTCATGGACACATCATGTTCTAACCAAATGACAAACACACAGGACCGCCGGGCAACGCTCCCACAACACCTAATAGACCTGATCTGCTAGGATCTGCTGGAAAAAAAAAAAAAAGCAAAATATGTATAAACAGTATGATAGTCATATGAAATAATCTTTTTTTTTTCTTTTTGCACTATAGCAGCTGTTCAAAAATTGTGACCCATCCTTTTAAAAGTTACTTGGGACATTGCCCATTGGTGCTCTTGGTCTCCATGTATGAACTTGCCCTTGATACAGATCTTTTATGGACAGTCAAGTGTGACATTGAATCTTGAGTCTGTGTGATAGGGACATAATTCAGAGTGGCCTTAAAGCTGCACTATGCTCAGCTCGTGACCAGACATGACACATCTGCCTCTGAGCAAAACTTCAGTTTTCCACCTGGTCTATATTCTAGCCAGGCCAGTCACAGCACATCAGTGCAAACTGTGCTATTAAGTGGGGCTGGGTGTATCGATCTAAATATTGATAGTATCGATACCAAGGGGAGTATCTGTATCGGACTGATACTAGCATGATGATTTTGATACTTTTGTTGCAGTTTCTCTTCTATACATCCAGCAATTTATCTGAATTTCCTCAGAGTTCATGTGAGCGCAGCTTCTCTCCAAGCCTGTCTGCGCAACCAGGGGGGGGGGGGGGGGGGGGGGGGGGGGGGGGGGGGGGGGGGGGGGGGGGGGGGGGGGGGGGGGGGGGGGGGGG
>JAPQRP010000020.1:14280719-14292281 GCA_037367295.1 Apogon hyalosoma
GAGCATTTACAGTTTATGTAGAGCACAGGGAAATGTTTGAAAATGCATAATTCCATTTAAAAAAGCAAAATATCACTTTTAATATTAAACATAACTAACTGAAGCCTGTAGATGTAGCACTTCCCTTCTCGGAGCATCGTATAGTCTGATGTTAGGCTGGGACATTTACTCCTGGGAATATTTGCAACTTTCTTGAACATTTTACACATGTGAATAATCTTTCCTGTAGAGTGATGGACTTCATATTGTTCGGAAATAGCCTCCAACTCTTTCCAGATTGATGGGCAGCAACAGTTGTTTCTTCTTGCCTCAGACTAGAAACTATTAAAACCTCAGGGCATTTGAGTAGAAGTACCTGCTGCTCCTTACCCTCTAAATTCCTATGGAGGCAGTAAGGGTGCACTTCATTTTTCATATACAGCTTCGCCATTTAGGCATTTTTGTTAAATAAATAATGGAAATGTGGAATCTATTGTGGGTTATTTTACAATTGAGTTTAGATTCATAAAATTTTAGAACCTAGTCAGGACTAGATATTTTTTTTTTTTTTTTGCATATGACACATAAAACCATCAAAGATGTGTGATATCAGTGGTTCACTCATTTACCACCTCATTTCATGGCAAAAATCAATGTATGTGATTAATGTTAATTACAAAGCATGACACTAAATCAGTTTAATTCCTTTACACCAAGGTTTATTCACCATTTATTTGTTTTACCCATTGTTTCCTCTAGGTGCATCATTTTCTATGGAGAAAAGGGCTATTTTAACGTATTTTTCGACTACCACTTTAGAATTATACAACACTTAGGATGTGGCTGTACATTTTGCGTTATCACATTGGCATTTAAAGGGTGGATGATCTATTAATTTCAAAATTGTTGGTCATTTTGTGCAGTCCACTTTCTCTCTACTCTGAAAACCTCAGTCCTCTGAGGCAGATCCACTGAGAAGCAAAAATGCTGCATTACACTATTATAATCTACTACAAAGCCATTCCATTATTTACAATCAATACACAATTATCCCAAAGGCAGGGTGAATATCTTGTTTATGTCCAATAATTTTTTTCTGTAACGGTTCTGGTTGACCTGTAGCTGGCTGAGCAGAGAATGTCAAAGGTGGACAGACACTTTTACTTGCTTGGTGGCACCACAATGGAGACGGGAAATTGTAGTTTGTGGGCATTGTTAGGTAATAGCGGAGTTAACGTAATACACAATGAGCCACTGAAACCAAACAAACAAATACACCTAATACCATTGCTGTCCGAATGCAAGAGGGATTACACAAAATGTACAGCAGCAGTTTTGGTAAAACTTCTCAGAAGGGTAGAACCAAAGACATAAAGTAACCAGTGGAATCAACAGGCTATAAAGAGAGAAATGCATGTCATAATTCATGTTGGTTTCCTAGGACTGTTGGCCTTGGTAGAGGTCTGTACTGTGTCATTGCACTTCTAGTTTTATTTTGTGAACAGAGATGTCCATTTGTACTCAGAAAATACCAGAAAAGAGCTCATACAGTGTTTCTCAACGGGGGTGGTACTGCCCCCCAGGGGGCGTTGGGACATCATCAGGGGACATTTGGAATGAGAAAGCTGAGAAGGGAGCGCTGAGATCGAAACGGGGGCATTAGTCTGTATAAGTATCAATATCCGTACTGGGGGGCTGCTACCAATACTGGGCTCCCTGAAACATAATCATGTCGGGTCCTTGCTACAAGAAAGTCACTGGAAACAATCAGTCAGAGCTGGGGGTGGGGGTGGGGTTGTACAGATCTGTGACCCCCCCCCACCTTAACAGCGCCCTAGGCAACGTATATAAGCTCAATCAGACACCCCCCCAACAGTTAGTTATGGAGCACTATAACCACACCCCTGTACTCGCAAACTTTTTTTTTTTTTTTTTTTTTGGGGGGGTCATGTAAAAGGGTGTTTGCTTAAAAAAGGTTGAGAAACGCTGCACTTTGATATCAATGCCCTGGTATGTATGTATGTATCTATCACTCTATCTCTAATAGCTAATCAGAATACAACATACAGGGGTGGACACCCCATGCATTTGTGATTATATTGCATTAAGAATCATATTGTTGAAACCCACATACTCCCTTCTGCACATGCTCTGCTCCATTGAGGTCAAAACTGGTTGTTTTTTAGCAAGATAATGAAACACATTAAGGGCATAACATGTTGAAACTGTCAATTTAGTTTAGTTACATTTTCTTGTTAGCAATCAACAGCAAAAACATGCATTTGTGTCTGTCTGATGCAGCCACACCTTTGGAAACATAAAAAAAGATGATGAAATTGAGACCACGTTAAATTTTGAAACTTTTTTCTGCTATTACTTGACTTGGTACTGGAGTCATGGCCATCTTTTGTGTTTTTTTTTTTTTTTTTCATACAACCTCTGATCTGTGAGAAGCTCAATCATTCTACGTGAAAAACATTTCCTTACTCGGGAAGGAACAAGGTCAGCCTGATGGTTAAAAGGCCCCTGTGTTGGATAGTTGAGATTCATGTCTAAGTGGATCGGCGTTTCCCTGTCTCTCTGGTTTGTGCAGTGGTACGCCATCCAATATTCCCGTAAGGCTTGAGCTCTTCCATCGGTGGCTTCCAGCAGGGGAGAAAAAGCACCCCTGGTCTTTAACCCCCCTCACTTTTCTTCCCTGTGATTGGCTGCTGCTTTAAAAAAAGACATCTCCCATTGCTTTATTGATTGGGATCCTCTGGGGAGGGCCGAATGTAACATCGGATACTAGGATCTGCTTGTGGATTGTGTCTGCCTGTCAACACTTTAAATTACCACTGGGGCCAAACCAGCAACATGTGAGGTATTCAATATGTCAGATGCAGTTAAAGGCTGCGGGTGGGATTATCAATGAGAGGGTGAGTAACCAAAGCGGCGCCCCATTTTGGGGGTACACAAACAGGAAGTGGAGCAATTTGATTTCCATATTGATAGTTTTTGAAATGAGAAAGTGGGGATGGAAATTGATGCTATGCACCATGTCGCGCTCGGGCTTGTCGGCAGCTTTCAGACAAGGCAAGGTTAAAAAAAAAAAAAAAAAAAAAAGGGAAAAAAAAGAACCTCACGAGCACCTGGGTTTTATTTTTATTCCATTTTACACCACCAGTCCTCGTACTAGCCTCAGGCAGTCCCTATGGAGAACTGACTGGAAGAAAGTTATTCCTTGATCATGCCATTTGACACTGGAATAATAATTGCTATAAGCACCACAGCATTACCATTTCCCCGCTGTTAAGTGACTAAGTCTATGGTCAGAGACAAAGTGAAGGCAGAGTCATACAAATGTAACCAGGAACTGAAATGACATGGGGCTGACAGGAGGAAAATTATGAAACCAAATTACATTATTCTAATGAGTGCAGACAAAAGGGTAAGGGACAAGAATAAATGAGAATTCAGCTGAGTCAGAGGAAAGCAGATAAATGCCAATGAGCCAATGCAAAGCCTTTTATTTTAATGAGATATGGAAAGGTTGATGGGATGAAATGAAAGATCAGTGTGACCAGAGGACAGATGATTACACACCAACTCAAACATTATAAAGTGGTACTTTTTTTTTTTTTTTTTTTTACTTCTATTGATGTTAAACGGGCACTCATAGTACTGTGCACCTTTAATTTCTGTAGCGCTTTAAGATAAAGCAGCAATAAAAGATGTGAAAAACTTAAGATCAGTTATTTCGTGTTTGAATGAATGGTCTTTCTTGCAAAATTACAACCAAGAGAATGTGACAGACTGACACTTCACACTCCACAGAGCTAGAAAGTAACTTTTTGTCTCACTCATTCGTCTACAGATGACATGTTGAGACAATGTCAGTGAGTTATGTCACCAAAGGAAATGTTTATCCTGAATATCCAACACTTGATGAATTTACCTACAATCTGTTTATGATGTTGACCTTTTCTGTTGTGTTTACTTGGAATTTTGCTCCTTACCCATAAATATATGTCACAACATTTTTTTCCTCACATTTCTCAAAGTAGTATTGCTTTTTGAGGAATCTATCATTGCAATATGGAGCATATAATCAGTTTGTTTTTCTAATATGACTAGTGATTAACAAATATTTACCAAAGCAGCTCCTTTTTGCATTTGTCAATTTTGGCCTAAGGGCCTGGCCTAGCAGAGTGAGAAAGCACTGTGCAGCAATACTAATCATTCCATATCTGTTTTTAAACATTAATTTAGCAGCAACCGAAATGGCTCAAAATGTAGGTCTAAGCAAGTACTTCAACATGTTGTTAAGATTAATAATAACCAAATATTCAATAAAAACATAAATTTATCATCACTGACAAAGTAACAGAATAAGGAAAATAAAAAGCCGTATTTCAAGGTTTAGAAAAAAAAATGCCAAAAAGTGCAAATATTTAGCATACCACACTTTTCTTAATATATGAGAGTACATTTATATCCAAAAATGAAACTGATATCATTTTCATTTTAGTTTTAAAAGACATTAATTCATGGTAATGGAGTGAGGTGTTTGTTCAGTGTGATGCAGAATAATAATAATCAAAGATTTTATTAAGATACTGATAAAATGATCAGTCTTTAGCGACATATGTTTCATTACTTTGTTTAATACACATCTATCTGCTGTTTATTTTATAATAACTAACATTCAAAATCATTATAGTATTTGATTATTATGAAATATAAGATTAGACACAGGCATATATTTTGAACATATTTATTTACATATTGCTATTTACATTCTGAATATATGCTGTATACATTCATTCACAACCTTTACTGTTCTTAATTTACACTGTATTCTCCTATATTTTCTTATATATCCAGTTGTAATTCAAGTACAAAATAAATAAACACAGGTTTAGAAACTAGTGATATGGTTCCAATCAAGCCAAAGTGAACATCAACATAAAGTAAATTTGCACACATCATTTTTCAAATGGGCTCATTTTTTAGCTAAAGATCTCTATTTTACGGAACCGTTATCCTTTTTCAAATACCACTTGTTGAAAAAAGTTACAACTAATTTTGTACTTACCACACCATAGCCATAGCTCGAATTCAACACTAAAAATTCTATCAAAAAATTTGAAAATGTATTCAGTCTGTTGATTGTATAGATTACTGTTAAGTTTAAAATCTTAGATTTTCATTATTTTGTGAATATTATTGATATTTAGGAGTTTGAACATTTGTGAGTTGCTTAAAAGGCCCTGTCCATATGTTACCACAAAAATACAAATTTTTAATTTTCAACTTACTTATAATTCAGATATTTGAGTGAAACTTTCAGAAAGCAAAGATCTTTTGATACATTTTAGGTGATGCATACAATGGCAAAGCGTCGTCCACATGTTACTATGGCAACCTGTCCATGTGTTACCACATTCTCATGTCAATAAAACGGAGACTTTTCAATATTTTACTCCAAAACTTCTTTTCAGCATACTTGAACATAATATCTAAAAGGTTTTGTCCTACTTGATATCGATTTCTGTCGAACTGTGTGTTTTGAATGTTTGCACAAAGCTTAAAAAATTGATGTCCGTTTCAAGTCCACATGTTACCGAGTAGTAATTTGACATTTTTCAGCTAAAAACTGTATCTCCCCAAATTTTGTTATACATAATGTTAGAGTGCTTATAAATACCTACTCAAATATGTATAATACATTCATATAAGTTACTCTGCTTACATGACAGAGACTGTTGAACATGAAATGTGTCCATTTGTTACCGCTTGATTGGACCCATATGTCATTCATGCTGAGTAACCAAAAATATTGTTTTAGAGAAAAAAGAAATAGACCCTGATGTTTACTTTTGCTTGGCCAGGCCCATTACTTAAAAAAAAAAAAAAAAAAGCATAACAGTAGAGAAATATTCATCAGTCTGCAGTTCTGTAAGATATGTACCTATGTTCCTCATTTCCTCTGTAGGGTTAACCATAACCCTACATAGGCACTGGGGAACATAGAGCTAACCCCTTAAATATTACAGATTATGGTATGAAAGATCACGTGGTTCCTCCAATCCTAATGTTTTTTGTTTGCAAAACAGTAGATGGATACATCAGTTGTGTTTTTGAAAGTACATGAATGGGTCTTTTTGGTTTGTCCAAAAATAGTAAAAGTACATGATGGATTTATGTGCTAAGGCTGTTCAGTAGAAACACATACAGTGACTGAGTGTGGGGATTAAAATCTATCTAAACATCATATACATACATTTATAAATATATATGAGGTGGTTGCAGTAAAATCTGCAGCTTGTCATACGTGAGACGTGATGAGGAGGAAACCCAAGAGTTCAGTCCCAGAGCTTCTGTCTCACCCACTGACCCACGCAAGTCCATCGTATAAGTCTTCTTGTGAATTTATTCATCTTCCACCAAACACGGCTGAAGTTTTAATCAAATGCCAGCTTCTCTTCATGCTGTCGACCTCTCTCATGCACAGCTGTCACAGCAGGGAGGGTAGGTCAATCGCTTCTGCCACCATAGTTTCCTCTGAGGAGAATTTCCTCCGCATGGGATGACCATTAAAGCGATTTAAATCAGTGCGGGCAGAGTAGATGTGGCTTGCTGCTTGCCTTGATAACCCACAATGTGATGATTAATGTGTGAGGGTGGTGTTAGCCTTAGGTTTGGGACAGACACAGAAATGACTGAATGGCCTGTAGTTCAGTGCCAAGAGTGACAGGGAAACGTTACTGTAGGGAAGGGAGCGAATAAGTAAAGCTCAGCTCACTCACTCAAAATTGGAAAATGTCCTGAAGCAAGGCACTTAAATGCCTGAGTAGAGCTTCTCAATGGCAGGCTGTCGAGCACTGTGGTTGGATTAAACAGCATTCAGAATTGGCGTGTTGGAACCGAGGATGTGTGTTCTGCAACAGTTGATGATTTGTAAAACCGGATAAATTGTTACAGGTCTAATTAGAACAGCTAAATCAAACCAAGCATGTGTACAATGACTTTAACAGCTTGGAAGCTGGTTTAAACAAAGGCTAATTTTACACAATTATTCATTAGTGTCTGCAGCACTAATGAGTATGTGATTGAAAACCTTGGAGCTTTGCAGAGGTGAGTAAGTATATCATTAGAAACTTTTATATAATGAGGTTATTATCTAAAACCAGAGATTTTCCGGAGTTCACAGCTTTTGTAAAACAAAACAAACAATGTTTCCTTCTACATGCAAGGATAGGGAACCTAAAGTACAATGTTGCTGAAAAGAAACATTTTTTTTCTTTAAGTAGGAATAATTAAAACAAAAAAATATTTATGACTTTCTATGAAATTCTGATGAAGCTAATGATGGGACTGTTAATGAGGTGGATGCTTAGTGCTTCAGTGGAGTAAAAGTTGAGTTATTTACAGGTAAGGGATGTTATCTAAGGTCAGATTAAATTTTTTTACATTTTGTCTACATTTCATCCTTAATATTTCACTGTTAAGATGGACAATAGTAATGTCTAAACTATTAGGACATGCTCACATCATCCAACGTAAATCAAGTGACGATAATGGTCTGTTTAATCTGACAAACCAATGACAGCCTACATAGAATATTTTAGACACAAATAAATAAAACGTATTATACTTAAATATCATAAAATAAAAAATAAAAGAACCCATAGAACATGTGGAAAAGACACATGCAGTATAATAACTATTCTGAACATATTCGATGCCTTTAGATCAGAGTCTGTACTTATTCAAATACGATGTCCTTCCACGGGAGAATGAACACTGTATGTTTCTCAGATGATATTTTGAAACGACCATAAACCTAATTCTAGCGTCACATGTATTCACATTCAGATTTGTTGCTTTTATAATTAAAATGTTTATGTAATTTTGTTTTCTCCAAAATATTGTCTCAGTATTTGTTGTCATTTTATGTTGACCTTCAGTAAAACCATTCAAGGTGGTGAGGACCTTGGCAGACCAATAAACCAGGGAAAGTTGGAGAGTATTAACACATTTCTTCTTTCTTCATCCTTACAACTGAGGCCAGACCAAAATCAATGTCATCTGACTGCCTATTACTTACAGTTGTCACATACCATAGTAGAGTTAACATTACGATTATTATTTTTACAATTTTGTGATTTTCACTGGACAATATTCAGTTGAAGATCATGGGTCAGGTTCAGTAAATGTGTACTATCTGACACACATTGTCATAGTTGCACATTATTGCAATTTATACAAAGTACAAAATTCAGTCCAGGTTACACCAGCAAATTATTGTATTATTTTCTCATTAACAACAGTAAGAGATGGCTTTCTCACTTCACCACCAATCAAGGCAATAAGACATTGTATTTGCCAGGATTTAGACCAGAAGAATCTATATTATAAAAGGGAAGTGGACTCTGTGTGTGTGTCTTGGGCATCACACAAAATCCGGAAAGAGCTGACTGCTGCAGTTTGGCATTATTTATGTATTTTTGATAAAGGAAGAGACTAGTGAAAACGGCAAGTTGATAGGACCAATATTTTGGGAGATATGAGTAATTTAGGAATACAATAGCCTTGCCCAGAATCAGAGAGTCACAGAATTGAAGTGGGTTACCTTACAACACATAAACAATAGGGCCATGTTGCCATGGTGTCATGTTTCATGTGCAGAAACAGACATGCCAGCTGAGAGGTTATTCAACTGAAAATACCAGTGGAATTTACCAAGAAAGTGTCGACTAACAAAATATTGACCGACATCTTTTCCCAAAAGTCAGCTCTCCCCAGCGTACAAACTATCACATCTAGAACCTGTGGTTGGTCAATGCAGACGACCATCCTCCAGGAGTCTGCTTGAGGTTTCTACCTATTAAAAGGATGTTTTTCCTCGCCACCATCACCAGTCACAAGCGTTTGCTCCTGGAGGATTCTGTTGGGTTCTGTAAATTGGGTGGAGAGTCTGGTTTCAACCAGCTCTAAATGTAAAGTGTCATGAGATAACTTTTATGATTTGGCACTATATAAATAAAGATTGATTGATTGATTCCCCACAGGGCAACGCCCTAGTTACACCATATTCAGGTTGGGTACATGCAGATTCTATCATGTACAATATGGAAAAGAGTCAAATCTGTCTATGTAGACCTCTCACTTCTTCTGGTTTTGTCAGGTCAATTTAAGTTGCCAAATCAAATTTTTCTAGCTTTTTTAATCAAACGGGCATTTAAATCTCAAGGTGACACTTCTGTAGCATTCTTTAGTGTGGCATCAACACCTCATTTGTGTTGTATTTATAGGACATCAGTGTAAAACATCAGTGTCTTTTCACTTCACTGCCGAACAGATGCTAATACTAACACATTAATATAGAGTATATCTAGGGAAGGCTTCACCACATGATACAGTGTGCGATCGTACCACACCAGTACTTGCTAATCCCACCTGTCACTGATAGGGTTCCATTTATTATCACACCTTTCCAAGCGCTTCTTTTCTCCCCTGCTGATGTGCAGGATCTAAATCTTATTCATGTCTTTTCACACTCAATTAACTCATAGAGGCAGAATGCACCCTGTTGACCATACTTTGGTACATACATCCTACCTCACTGCTGCGACAGGAATAGATCCATTGCCAACTGCCGTTACCCTGGCAATGCTTGCCAACGCACAGTAAACAGTAATACTTCATCTGTGCACAGAAGATTCAAAACAATGCAGTCGTGTTCCATTTATATTATCTTCCTAAGAACATTAACCCAAATGTGCACTAAATATCATGTTAATGGCAGCATGCACCAGAAGTACTGTATCATTTCGACTGAGACCTAAAGAATATATTACACAATAACAAAGAAATAGAATCTAAGCACATGGTCATTCCATACCGACGCCCATGTCTCCAACTGAAGAATCCCAAAATTTGAAGTCTGTATCTCAACTAGTAGTGACTCTGTACCTCTTGAAATGAACTCATTTTATGCATTTTTCCAAACAAGCCTTTTGGTTCAACTTCTGACACGTATTACCCCTGTGAAGTTGGATCTGCATCAGCGAAACTTTGTGACTCGGGCTATTTTTCCCTGTAGAATACAAACATGAAATCAGAGCATCTGTATCTTGCGTAGTTTTCCCCCTACACAGCTTTGAAAACAAAACTCAACACACAACAAAACGGCAGCTCCTCTGAGAGCCTCTCACACAAACAAACACTAGATAAAGCACTCACAAGAGTCTTTTCCCTATAATTTACGCCCCATCAGCCTATGTATATGCAGTAACCATATCAATTACTGCTGAATAGATTTTTTTTTCCCTAATGGCTCGATTTTGAAATTACCTCAAAATTTCCTGTTTCCATACCCTCATTTGCCTAACATTTTCATATTTCTACCATGTATTTTCAAGCATTAATACAACTTTGAACTTTTTTTTTTTTTTTTTTTTCAAAATTACAAATTAGCCATGCCATGATCATCTCTCATATGTTTTTGTGTGTATTTTTGGGGCTCATCAAACCACCAGAATCAACATGTTAAAATACTGGACCAAACACCAATGTTGTATTATCAATGTAGGATCATGGATAATCGCTGCTCTCTAAGCTTTGAAAATTTTAGAGTTAAATCTGTGTATTGCATGTAAAAATTTAACTCATAAAGACCCAGCGTGACTTTTATGTCAGGTCCAAATGAAATTTTCTCTATATCTAATGTTTTTTAAATGATAAATCACCATTTGTTATAATATTATCTTCTGTATTTTGCATTTTATCAGCATAAATCAGGTATTTTCCTGTATTTAATTTAATGATCATGTAAATGTTAATAAAAACTCAGATTAAAGTTGAGGATTATTATATCAAAAACAGAGAAAACTGAAGAAAAAGTTACTTTTTCTAGTCAACTCTATCATTAACTGAACATAAACCAAGCATTTCCTTCCATTGCCATTGATCCAACTCCATGGGTTTTACTGTTGAATCAACGTTGTAGAAGATGACAGTGTCTCTACGTTCACTATGGAGCCTCTGAACGTCCAAATGGGTCATTTGTGATGACTATGAAAAGATGACAAACTGCATTTTACATCAGTTATTTACATGTATTGATAGGATTAATGGATCAACAGGTATTAAACAGTTTACATCAGTAGACGTTTTAGGCCGGTGGTGGATGTTTGGGTCTTTATGGGCTAAATGGTTTGGCTCAACCCACTTATGTAACTTTTGTTTATTTTTCCTCAGAATCCTCTTCTTCTATAATATACACTGTGCCATGCCCGACAGGAGAAAATCTTGACTCAAAAATGAAGTGTCTTAAAGTTGTAACACCTCTGTTGGCTGCTGGAGTTCACTCCGATTACCTCCAAAAAGCACTGGCTTCCATAGGTTTATATCAAATATTTCTCTACAGATAGTGATTTTCCCAGAACTCATTCTAAATTTCTTCATTGTATTTGGACCCTCTAATAAGTGACCTGGTTGTGCATGTTTACATCAGGTCTTAGGTCAAAAAGAGGTTTTGATGTCTGTCATGTTGCCCTTTGATAAGATAGGTCAGACTTTCTGTCTCTTTTTTTC
>JAPQRP010000020.1:14312097-14345516 GCA_037367295.1 Apogon hyalosoma
AAATTATCTTGGTAAGATTTCTTGAAATAAGATTTTTCAGATCTATTGTCTAAAAATAAGTTCTTATATCTCACTGAGCAGTTCCTCTTTAGGTGATTATGTCTTATTATAAGTGTGATGACATATTTGGACTAGAAATGAGAAAAATACACTTGGTAAGATTTAGATTTTTTTTCCTGTGTTCTATGACTTGATAATAATTTATATCTGTCATTCTGAATAATTATATCACCATTTTTAATATATCATTAAAATTTGTGTTCACGTTTACTTCCTCTCCCAGAATTACTGTTCAGCTGCTGTTCATGAACCTTGAGAGGAAACATAGGTTGCACATTTCACTCCTTCCCGGCTTCATTTTATGTACCGTAACATGGTTCTCTCATACCCTTAGACCCTGTGCCATGTCCCCTGTGACTCAATGAGGTGTGCAAGGCAAGGCAGCCTGGACTGAGGCCTCAATCTTGTTAACTTTGTCCACCATTCAGTGTTCTATGGAATAGGTTACTGCTGGAAATCAATGAGTCAGCCTTACCACTCAACATTGTGATTTAATGTGTTCCATACCTGTATTGATCTTCTCTCTCCTCTCTGTGCTCCCTCATTTTCTCTCCATCACACCGACACCTAGTTCTTCTGAGGTACATGCAAAAGTTGTGTATCCAGTGTAGAAATCCCTTCCTGTGTCATGAGTCTCATCATGTTTAGAACGTGTCCGTTGTTTCCTGCATCAACCAGCATGTTTTGCGAATCAGCAGCTTGAAGCAAATAGGGGGAAAAAAAAAAAAGACCTGTTGAATCGATATATCACCCTAGTACTGACAGGTTCCAGTGGTAAGGTGTATAAATAGAGGGTATAGAGCTGACGGCATACATGTGGTAAAGGGTGTGGAGAACATTTGGTCCCCTGTGGGAATCTGTCCTCCTGCTTCTCTGTCATTACTCAATGTGTCACCTGCCACCTCGTAGCGTGACATTTCAGACATGTGCGTCAGTTTTTCTTGTAGCAGACGTCTTTCAAATGATGACAAACACTCTCATATGACACTTACAATGAGACATGGTCCAAATTCATAGGCATAACATGAACGCTGTTGTATTCCGAGGCCACGTGTGAATAGTCTTCAATTATTAATTTGCCTATGGCAGTCTTACATTTTACTGCAAATGGATGAGCAGTGCACAGCAGTATTATTCAGACGCTAATTAAAGTGAAAAATAATTTAAAAAAGATGATTAAACAGGCTCTGATGAATGTTGTGTTTTTACATATCGACAGATGAGAATAAAACGGATCTATTGACATTTTGCCACTTTAGTCCGACTATTACTACTACTATTAATAATGCTACTGTTACATTTAATTTCTCTGCTTCAATTTACATGCATTACTAGTCATTGTGTACACCTATGGGACATGTTAGACAGAGAGGGTGGTTATGACTACAGATAGAAACTAAATATGAAACAACATTTTGCTAGAACAAATCTTAAAAAGATGTGCATTTCATGTTATGGTGTGGTTTTGTGGAATGGATCTAAATATCAAACAGTGGAAAAACATCACAAAATTAAAAAAATATGTATAAAAACCTTATTTTCCAGAAATGTAGTAAGAATGAATGCAAGTACAACCAGAGTGCGATTTGTTGGGGGGTGGTTTTTACATCCCTATTTCTGCTGAATGAATTTCAGCAGAAGCAGGGTGGAGGGGAGGCAACCCTGTCAATTATTTAAAAACCAATTGAAATAACAGGCAGGTTGTGACTGAGTTTTCTAACACGTATAGTCGGGCGTATTTGAGGTGGACCTAAAGCAGACGCTGAGTCCGCACCGCTTGCACTAGCCTACGTACACAGTGCACCCGACTCTGTGGGAGCCTTAACTTTCACCTGAACCGAACTGTCGGCAGTCTCAGAATTTGTGAACGTCCCCATGCACATAAATACATTGTATACCTTACCTGTCTCTTTCTGCAGCCTATGTATCAGTGTCTCTTTTTTTTTGACCCACCCGACCCCCAGGTAACCTGCTGATCCGCTCATCACTAGTACACCTGCAGGCGCCAGTGCATATGTTCAACTGCATCTTAACCGATTAGGTTTTATATTCAGTTTCACAGTCTGATTGAGTTGCTCATTGGCCATAAATCCTCCACCATGTTGGCATGATCGGCCCCTATCCATGGTCCTGAAACTTAATTAGTCCATCTCCCACATTGCAGGTGTGGCCATTGCAAAAAATCAAATGTTTCATGTATTTTTAGTTTGCATTAAAGATGCATGTTCAACTGTTTGACATGTAATAAGGCCTACCATTAACTTAAAAAAGAATTAGGTCTGTTGATTGCTTGTTTTTTCATGATTTAAAAAAAAAAAAAAACATTCCTCCCTCTGTTTTTTTGACAAATCGCACCCTGAGTACAACAGTGATAGTTACTGATAGGATGTAATCATTTGTCCTCTTTTTTTGTAATTTAACAACTGTCATATTCTTTTTATGGACTGTATACATTGGGGGGGGTGTTAAATCTAAAAGTAACATGACAAACCTATATGAAGAGGACATGGTCGGTTATATAACTCTGTAGATAAAGCTGTGAGAAAGTGAAAATGAGCTCCATTCACCTCATCATTGCCTACCTGCTGCCCCCCCAAAACGAATTTGCGACTGGGTGGGGGGGCATGTGCTGAATGATATGCCCCGCCCCACTCACAGACCTCAATCTGTGAGTGGGGGGAGAATATGTGGCCAGTTGAGAACCACTGGGGTAGGACAATATAAGCTTGGTTTCATGCTTCACCTTTTTGGACATTAAGTATTATTTAAGAGCCACAATGAAATTGTTATACATTTGTGTGATATTTGTTTTCTTTTTTTGGTTGATTAAAACTGGAATTTCATTTGCCTACTTATGTTCAAAGTAAAGTCCATTAATATCCATATCTATGTTGAGCAGAAATGTCTTAAACCAGACAAGTTTTCCTATTTACAGATAAATAAATTACGCTGTTCTGCATGCAAAGGTCATACCATGTAATGCCGCTTTTACCCTGCGAGCTCTATGGAAGACATAAGCATTTTAGGTTGGCCCTCACTGCCACGGTTGTGTGTATGTATGCATATACTGGTGGGATTGGAGAGCTGGCGTGGGATAGGGTGGGGGGTGTCTCTGCTGATGCAAGTTGGCGTCAGCGTTTCAGACATTTTTTTTTCTCTTTTTTTTTTTTTATGTAAGCTGGAGACTAGAGCTCCCTCAACTCCTCTATTTCCATTAATCCCCCACTCTCCAGAAGGAGTGGAACAGGTGAATATTTCACGCTGACTGCCCAGAGAGAGGGATGATACTGGTGACACTAGACTCCATTTATAATAGATGGGTGGAAAGGGCTGAGCTTGTCTCATAGAGGGTAAAGAATGTTCTCAAGGGAATTCCTCCTCATACTTTCATTCGTCCGGCACATCTGCTTTGGCGGCCACTGGATGTGTGTTATTTGTAGACATGATGCCACTTCGCTTTTTTCCAGAAGAACCAGGACTTTTCCAAGACCAGATCTGCTCTGTTGTAGGTCATTAAACGAAACAGTTATTGCCAGAGTGGGAAATTAACACTGACCTCTGACTGGTTGTTAGAAGTTGTTCAGTATTGTTCTGTAGTTTGTCTGCATGCAGTGTGGCATCCATTGTACTAAATTTGGGAAAATATGTTTTATTTAGTAACATACAGTATAAAGAACTACACTTTAAACACTTGGAGCTAAACATTTTCCTCAGAAATTAAACTGAATGTATGAATTTATGCCCATAATTTCGGAATCATGAGTGTATTGTTGATAGTTAAACATCTCAGATAAAGATTAACCAGGATTAATTCTAGCTTCCTGATATAATTATTGATTAAAGCATAGTCAGTTTCATTAAAGGTTTGTAATTGTCCTGGTTTGTCTGCTTTTTTGTCATTGTTTATTGTATTATCAATGACAGGTGCTATAACAGTTTTCATGTTGCGAATAAAAGTTCTTCACTGGAGGATTCCCTTCAGCTATCTAATCTGTGGAGTGCTCATAAAATATTGAAGTCTCATTGAAAGTGCAGGACTGCAGGAGTTGTGGTTTCACACTGGATCATTTTTACGTCTTGTGTATCTCCCTGCGTGTGTTTCTGTATGGGTGTATGTTTGAATAGGAGAAATGGTGGTGCGGGGGGTGTCTTTCAGTGGAGGAAGCTTAAATATATTCAGGCTTTGGTCTGAGAGCCAACATGCCAGTGCACAATGTCACAAAGGAGTTTTTGATGGAAAGGAAAGGGAGAAGAAAAAGAAACGAGTGGTTTTGGGTCAAAGCATTGGATATCCTTTCAAGCCTGAACACTCCACTGGGCGTTTCAGCAAATGTCAAAGTCACTTCTGGCTGTGGACAGACAGCCTAATGGACCACAGCACAGAAAGTGTGGGAGGGCAATGTGGGAGGAGGAGATGGAAACCAAAGGCAAATATAAAGGAAACATGGTATATGACACAGTATAAAGCGCACACAGTTGAGGAAGACTAAACAAATTCCTGGGCTTGCCAAGACACTTCTCAGCACCTTTCACTCTGTGCTTTGGCAGCTCCTGTGGTTTATTTTTCCTTTTTTATGCTCTGCTTTGTTGTTAAGACAGGAGAAGTGGCTTATGAATTGGACTACAGTCCCCGCCGTCTCTGCTCTCACTGACAAACATTTGAGGCTTTTGGAAATGCACAAAAGCTTCAAGGGTGATGGTGATGAGCTAAAGGCCTCCTTTTGGCTCATGTTTCCATCCATGCAGTGTTTTGATGGAAGGGAAACAAGCCAGAAATTAAAACATGATCAGGATGCACGCCATGGGAGGGTTTGAGAGGAAATTGTTGATGAATATTTTTCTCTACAAACAGCTGACAGTTGCACTGTAGGGCTATTTTCTCATATCGTACACTTGTCACATTTAATTTCTACATAATGCTGCTACATGTGTTTGCCAGCTGTCTTTGTTGACACATGACATTCTATTGAATGCCACAACTGCCCTTCTTGTAAGCTTAAATTATTCTGTATTCAGTGCCAGGATGATAAATTTTGGCAAAAGAGTAGGTTTGTTTTAAAGAAATACTTCACTAAACAACTTTTGCTTTCAATTTAAAGTCATTGTGGGGGGCTCAAAAATCAGACCTTAACAGTTTAGACCTTTCTACTCCACAGAGGACAGCATTGCACTCAGCTTGGATTCATGGAAGCAAACTGAATGCAGAGTGATCCTGTTGCCCTTAGCAACGTATCTATTACAACCCATAGTTATTCTGTATTAACTTGCAAACATACATAATGCCACAAAGGCCTGCATGTAGTTACATTTATGGGTTTTGGGGCTCAAACTCATTGTAAAATGGTTTAAGTCTTAAAGACAAAAACAGCCACCAGTGACCAAAAGCATCTACTGATCTGAAATGTTTAATAACTTATGAACCACTAATCTTATCAATACTTAAAAATAAAAAAAAAAAAAAGGGTAAAATGCAGTATTTTGGCTTTTCGTCATTAACAGATACGATCCATTTGGATGTTCAGAGGCTCTGTAGTGAACATGGAAACATGGTTTGATGTTCATCTACAGATATATTTTGCTGAAAAGGCCAATTTTTCTTCCATTTTCGCTGGTCTGATATAATAAACAATAAATTAACTCTGCACTTTTATGAACATTGACACAATCAATAAATCAAGTATAGGAAACTACAAGTTTTACACTGCAAAATGCAGAGGATGTTGGCTACCAGGAACACACAAACTCATTATTCTTACAGTCAAAATTGCTCAAATTTACAGACATTGTGGACTATCAAACAGCTCAAATAATGTACACAGCTAAAGCTAATCTATTACCAGCAAATTTACAGACATTATTGAGTATTCATGAGGGGGATAATAATTTAAGGGGGAAAATTAACTTTAATATTCACTTAATACCATAGGACCAGGAAGGGTTCTTGTGTTTCAGTCAGTGGAGTGAGACTGTGGAACAGATTCAATATAGAGTTAAAGTAATGTCCAAGCATGAAACAATTTAAAAGGAGGCACAAAGACAATTTTCAAGAGGTACAAGGATGAGGGAGATGTTAGGTATCACTGGGTGTTATAAAGATGTACAAGTATGTGGTATATATATATATGTGTGTGTGTGTGTTAGTTTATTATGTGTTTATGTAAATTATATTGTTAGTAATAATAGAACCAGAAACAAAATTATTTAACAATAAGTATCCGGCATTAGAGTATAGACAAAAAATAGTTCCAGGTCTTTAAGGGTTAAGTCACTCTATTCATTTTTATACTCATCTACAGTGCTGTTTAAGTGTAGGTGTAGTATTCTTAGTATTCATATTCTATTATAATAAAGAGCTTGTACTTGTAATTTTCCCTCAACAAAGAAGTTGAAGTTCTGAAGTTCCACTATTTTCACAAGCATCGGTCCTTTTACTTCACTGAAAAAAAAGTGTTTTTAAGAAATCCTCAGACCCTTTTAGTAAAAGTATAAATACTATTATTTTAAAAATACAATGTTAGAGAACAATGTCTGCTATGAAAAGAGCCAGTGGAGCTTGTTTCCTGCTGTGCACAATCACTGGAGCAGTCATTATTATGCATAATCATGTTATATAGTCTGACCGTGGCCTTGAAACTTAATTATTTTATTTATTTTTTTTAATACTCAGTTTTCAGTTGCAGTTTGGTTAGGTTTAGGAATTTGTTAGAGCTAGACCCCATATATTTGCCCATCCAGTACTTGGTCAGTAGGTGGACATGAAGTTAAAGGCTTTAATAATTGAACATTCACTTTTTTTTTTTTAAACAATTGTACAGTGGTAATGCATCCTGTAGAAGTCACCACAAGACAGATTCAGGGTAGTGGTGCACCTCCTTTGGCTCCTTGTACCTCCTTTCTCCTTTCTCCTGTTTGATGTGTGTCAGTGAGTTTACCCAAAAGTGCTACTTTGTTAGATGTTGTGAAGAGTCTTTCTCCTGCAGGCTGTTCTTTTGGAGACACAGGATCTCCTTTTAAACCAGTCTGGTCCTCTGAGGCCTGGAGTAGACGCTGCTTATCTTCAGTTTGAGAAGCTCCTCCACAAACTCAATGGCCTCAACCTGCATCCTGAGTGGTATTTCTTTTTTTTTTTTTTTTTTTTAAGCATGCAAATTATATCTCTGCGTTCTTGCTTTTTGGGATGATCAGACACCATCCATGGCTGCAGACAGTGAACTCATTAGACATTAATTGCGTGTCCTCTAGTTTCTGGAGGAGTGCTTGTGGAGCTTTTCCAAAAAGTACTTGAACTGGTAAACCTAGTTAAAGAAAAAGGATTTGGTTTTCAGCAAAGTGGTGCTCTGAGGTCTTCGGCAGCATCAATGACCATGAGTCTCTCTACAATGTCTACATCCTCAACGCATGTTCTTTTTGAGGCTCAGGCCTCATGGATAACTCGGTGGTGAGAACCTGCACATCATACAAATGTTTAGTTTCCACCTTATCCAGAGCCTCGAGAACTACAGGAGCCGGAGAGATCAGAGTTGAGTTAAAGTTCAGCACAAGCTTTCTGATAAAATAAAATGGTAAATTTCACCCAGCTCTGTGTAACCAACTAATTTACAGCCTTGTTGCTTGAGCCTATTACCCATAACTGCAGTTGAAAAAATATTTTATTAATTACAAAACCTTGAAAGTCTTGGCATGTGAGCAAACTGTCATCTGCCAAAGTGTCATCAATCAAAGCCTGACATGGCAGCCATCACTGCTTCTGTCCAGCCTGAGATCAGAATAATGGAGGCAGAATTTAAAGGTGGACCACTGTATCCCTTATTAGAGGTTCTACAATGTGAACGACACTAGAATGAGTCAGAGAAAAGACAACATTATTTATGTGTAGACAGACGTTCAGTGTAAGTCTATTGGAACCAGGGATTTTTGGAGAAATCGTAGAGGCTGTCAGTGGTATTACAAATTCAAGACAATAAAAATAATAATAATAATGGATTAGATTTCAATAGCGCTTTTCAAGGTACCCAAAGCACTTTACATTATTAATTCATTATTCATTCACTCTCACATTCACACTCTGGTGGTGGTAAACTACATCTGTAGCTACAGCTGCCCTGGGGCAGGCTGATGGAAGCATGGCTGCCAGTTCATGCCAAACAGCCTCTCCAACCACCACCAAACATTCGTATGCATTCATACACCAGTGTGAGTGACACTGGAGGCAAGGAGGGTGAAGTGTCTTGC
Organism: Apogon hyalosoma; assembly: GCA_037367295.1. Classification (NCBI taxonomy): domain Eukaryota; kingdom Metazoa; phylum Chordata; class Actinopteri; order Kurtiformes; family Apogonidae; genus Apogon; species Apogon hyalosoma. The sequence continues at coordinate 14,320,390 of JAPQRP010000020.1, forward strand.
CCAAGGACACAACAGTACATGACTGGGACAGCGCGGGATTTGAACCGCCAACCCTTCAGTTATCGGACGACCCGCTCTACTTTCTGATACTCTGCATCTAGGAGTCAACACCCTTGCCCCTTGCACTGAATGTGGAAATATGACCCACGCTCACTGAAGTGACTGTGACCTTTCCTATGTACCAGGGATATGGTTAACTCAATCACCTCGGTCACTGCTGTTGCTCCCAACCCTCCAGATGTCCCTGGGGAGGAACTTAGTCAGTTAGACTGTCCAATTTAAAAGAGTAGATATTGACGGTAGATGACGCACACTCCATATGAGTCTTGTCTCTTGCCAGTACCAAAGCAGAACTAGAAAAATGCACCCACACCCCTCCTCCCCCGTGATCCTGGCAGCTACCTTAAATCAGAGCCCCCACCCTGTAGTGAGACGTCAGTATGACTCTGCTTCCTGTACCCTGACTAAGCCACACCTTATCTGAACACAAACATAACATCACAGAACAACTATCATCATCCTGGTAACAAGTAAATATGATTGTTTTAACAGCAGGCTCAGTAATAAACCTGAAAACAGGAAACCAAATATAAATATAACATACTGCACACTATCAGACTAAGAGGGGAACTTGCCAAAAGAAAAGAGATAGACTGTTTGCACAACTTCCAATTACCTCAGTCTGTCTAATCTGTAATTATATCTTCACTCAACAAAGAGGTGTAGCAGCCATAAACAGCGCCCATCTGTTTATGAAAAGCAGTCGCTAGAAGAGTACCATTCCACCTGGCCGCTGTTTACAGTGCTGTCAACAACACTCTGTGCGACCCATCTCAATTTACCCTGACGTCACTGCTGTTGCCCTCTAAATCCCCTCAACAGTCATGCACACACATTCTCCTCTCGTTAATTGCGATATTTCACTGTATGCACTGTAAGGGACTATTAGGCATTGTGCTGACTTAGTATATCTTTGTTTTTCTGTCTTTGAGGTAAGGAGCTGCCAGATCCCATTTTGACTTCCCACAGGGGAGGAGAACAAGCTTACAGTGCACTGTAAACGATGAAGTGATGTTCAACGATAGTATTGGCATAAATTGTTCTAATGTTGCATTTATGTCTTAAATATAAGATTGTGGAGAAATGTTATTAAAATGATGCAAAAGACACATACATTCGATTTTACGTTGCAGTTTAGTTGTTTCGGATTGAACATTTAACTCTCTCTGAACATTTTTTGAGCTTTGTAGTTGTGATTCTGTTCGACTATGCAAAAGAAGATGCATTTTCTGTCCTCAAAGCTGCTTAAAGGGGATATTAAAGCAATAAAGCGGGATGCAACAGCCTCATCACTAGTGCCAATTTATGCAAGATATACAGAACATGGTTTTGTTTCACAGTAAACCTGTAATGCAAAGGCAAATTGCTACTGATTTGATTCATAAGCTTTACATTGCTTAGAAATGATTGTTGTGTAGATGGTACTCTAGATAGGAAAGCCGCAAATATAATATCTGTCCTACATTTATGAAACTAAATGTCTGCTTAAAGTAATCCATTAGATTTAATATATAAATTGCCTCTGAAATTGTGGCTTGTATGATGTTCTGCAGTGTAGTGCTTTAGGCTTACTTCCTTTTAACCCCTTTCACGAGTTAAGTCTATTTGTACCACTTCTGGACGATAACACACCCATAGACACACACCTGAATCTGCTGTATGACCTTACAGACTCGCAAAGACATACATAAAGCTAGATGTCAGTGACACCAGTAGTTTGGATCATTTCTGGACATCTTAAAGTGTGAGCCATCACACTTTGAAAGAGCTCCACTATAGTCAAGCCAGCGTGTAGATAAGGCATCTATCCTTCAGATACACAGTGATGACTTTGTCTGCCTGTCTGATTGTTGTGTAGGGGCCCGGGCTTTGATGGCTTTCAGGTGGAAGGATAAGAAAAGGCCAAAGTGATGGAAATCTGGATTCTGTTTTTGCCAACACTGTCTCTGTGTATTGATTTTGTCTGGAAATCTTCAGAGAGGAAGCATTTTAGTCTGGAGCACGAGACAGTAGAGAGGTGCAGAGAGGCTATTGAGACGGCTGAAGTGCAACTAATGTAGATTTGGCTCAGTTAGAGAGTTTGTCATTGGAAGGAGTGAGTTGCCAGTTCAGGAAACACTTTTATGGACCGGGGAGGTGATAGGTAGATTTATTGATCTGGGACACTTACATGAACTAAAGGCAAATGCATTTGGCTTCATGGAAAAAGTGATGTCTGCGTTTGTCTTTTCTCACCGTCACGACTGATAAAAAAATAATGCATCACAAACCACTTAGACAGATTCACATTTAAATAAAGATCAAGACACACACATTCAATAATATGTAAGAAAATGTGCCAACAAAGACTTCCTCCGAACAACCATTCATTTTTCAAGTCAAGCCTCCAAAACGTATCCTCTAGCATCTCCAAATCAAGACACCACTATTTCTGTTTGAGTGAATTTATTGATGCATTTTTGGTGCAATATGATATACTGTATATCACAGTGAACTTTATTATTGTCTTCAATAAAAGTATAATAATGTTTTTAACTGTGTAGCTGGCAGATGGGTCTTTTTTGCTGCAAGCAACACACACATTCCCACAAATTGAGAAGGTTCACATGGTCACAGGAAGACTATCTGGGAGTAAGTTTTTACTGCCAAGTGATCTAACATAATCTAAATTCTTCTGACATGATAAAAACCCGCCCATCTGGTACTCCAAACTACATAAAACAAATACCAAAAGTGATTTGTTTGCACTATCAGTTATATCCACAACTCCTTCAAAAATGACGCCCGGATGCAATTACAATAACACAACAACAGGATCATACCTTCAGATTTTAAACAGATTCTATGAGGAAAGATGAAAGTCAGGGCCATTTATCATGCCTTTGAGTGGTTCCGTCTTTGTGGGGGGACAGGAAATGTGTCCTGTGACATTTGGCCACATCATCTTGAATTATTAGCACCCTCTGAGAGGACACAGGATTTATCACTGCTTCTGTCTCAACACCCCCTGATGCCACACCAAGCAGGACTTGTGAGTCTCCTCCAGGCAAGCTGTGACAGGCAGCCGGTGCAGGGCAGAAAACAATTATTAACATTTTACTACTACATTGATGATGTTAGTTAGCATTATACAACAGCAGTCTGTCTATGCCAACAATCTTAATTTGAACATGCATATTTATCCAACCTGTAAGTGATGATAAGGCTCTTCTTGGTTCCTTAATTCATTTCATGAAGTGTATACATTGTTGAAGATGACTAATCAGGGCTGCTGTCTGATTCCTGACAGGAAACTGTAAGCGTCAGCACAAAAAAAAAAAAAAACAAACAAAAAACTGGAAACACCTGCGGGAAACATGGTGAAAGTGTCAAATAATTTGCCACAGGAGCAACCCAAATAACAAAACAGGTCCTATTGCAAAGCATGGAACCATTTCATACACCGCTCTAAGGCATTCGGAATGCAAACCCCAATCTGATACCAACGTTCTGTGCTCACATACTGTACAGACTATTTGATGAAGCAATGTAATGTACAGTTTACGGTAAGTGAACAAAGGCAGGGTTGGCTGTCTGGTGTGTTTACTACAAGTAACTGTTTTTTTTCTGATGCATTTTGACAGAACAAATAGATGATGATAGAAACTATGATTTAACAGTACCGTAATGAAACATCATGTTGTCCTTATGTTTAAGTATGCCATCACATTCTCAATTTATCTCCGTATAACCCTATAACAGTTTGAGGTCCTTGTGCTGGTTTTGTACCTCAACACTATTTTTTTCTAAATATGTTTAAACCTTTGTGCTGTTGCTCTCAGACTTTTCTATTTACTGATCCTTCGATAATCAAAGTCTGAGTCCCAGTTTAATCAACAAGTGGATCAAAGTCAGCCTTTCAGCCAGGGTCTTCAGTCCCCTGGATGTAATCTGCCCAGATAAACCTGCACAGGCCATTTTACAGTTACAGTCTGGAGAGAGATAATCCTACCTGGTGTCACATCAGAGGAAAGCAAAGCTGCTGAGGTTATCTGTGCAGTAATGATTGCCTCCGGGACTCCCAGCACCTGAGACACTGTAGCCTGATAGCTTGGTCAACTGTACCCTGCCACTGTGCAATCAAACCCTAACCTCCCCTCCCTCCCTCGGTCTCACTTTTACCTCTTTGTGAAGCTGTCTCTCCATAAGCGGTCTCTCATTGTGCATTAATTTGAATCGAAGAGCAGTGGGAGGGTTTTTATTTTACCGCTGTCTCTTAGCTCTCTAGTGTTCACAGTTTGGCACAGTTACGAATGACAGTTACTGCAGATGATTCAAGGACAGGGAAATTCCCAAATTTCCCAATTATTGGAACGTTCCAAAGCTGTATAATGTTGACAGTAAAGGTCACAGCAGATGGGTTTTCTGGAAATCACTGTGTATCAAGGGTTTATTTATAGATGCCTTTCAGATTTTACCTGATGTATCTTTGGACCATTGTCTTCCAGAATACATAAATCTAGAGTAGATCTGCATGAGTTCGACTGTCTTCAAGAAGTCAGTGTGGTTGCTAGGTATGTTTTTTTTTTTTTTGTGAGCAGTGTCATTGCCTTGGTGCTCTCTAAGCCAGTGGTTCGCAACCTTTTTTTGAACAAATGCTCCTTTACGTTATCGTGAGCCTCCTGACCCCCCCCCCCCACACACACACACACAAAAAAAACATGCAACCAGGGGGTGGAGGGGGGACTTATAGCGCTCTGTATGTAACACCCCCTTACCTCATTATCCCCCTTGTCACTTGGGGGGTGTCTGATGGAGCTTATATATGTAGCATAGGTAGCACCTGTGACCGGGGACGTCAGGTACATTACCAGGGGCAGTGTAGTTCATTTGTGACGTACCTTATTACGGAGGAGCAGGGGGGGTGTAAGAGCTTATTTAAACAATGCCACAGTGAATACATGCCATAATCAAAGCTAAAGGCTAAGTTCTTTTTTTTTGGGCAGGCTGTGTAGTTTTGTGTTTGTCCTATCCTGTCGCCATTTTGTAAATTTCTCTTTTTTTCTGACAAACTGACTTGCATAGACACATACATATCAAATACAACTATTATCCTGCATGAGTTGTGAATGTATTTTGTGTAATTTCAGTATATAACGACAGGAGAAGCCACCTAAACCTTTTTATTACAGATTCACTAAATATAATTCTTCAATAATTGTATGTTTTATGAGCTAATTGTGGCAGCTTATCACTCTGGTATAAAAGGCTTATGTTTTTTTGTGTAACAGTGTTCCATTATGATGTTACAGTATGATGTAGTGCTTCTGTATCTGCATGGAAGAATTCTCCTCAGTCTTACATTTATTTAACAGGGTTTAGGCTGATATGTTACAGTTTCTTTATGCCCTGCTCTCCTTGGCTGCCCTTCCACTTCCTCTCTATTGTTGTGTTGTGACAAGTCGGGCCAGGGTGCTGAGCTTAGAGGAGTAATGAAAACAAATGGTTGTCATTATGAGCACTTCACATCATATAGCCCAACAAAGAGTTTTCATCATGGCAGACATGGATGGGGGAGACTCTCCATCTCTGCTTCTACTTTTTCATATTACAAGACTGTGATGCTGTGACTCATGGTTCAACTGTTCCCAGAGGAAAAATCTGTCAGATATAGTACTATAGCTCAGTGGATGCAGTAGTAACACTGCCATGGTTAGCAAGTTATTTCCCAGTGGGCCCACCAGTGCTAAAATGAATGCAGTCGGGTTACCATAAGTTGTAGCATTAAAATTCTCATCAAATATCTATTTATATGATGTTGTCATTTTCAGCTCCAGCTTTTACTGAATCAGTATATGATGTATGTAAAACAAAGCTGGTCATTCATAACATGCAAGTGGGTGGAAACATGGAGCGGTAGACTAGTAAGTATCACTCTGATGTGTCGAAAAATCTAAAAAAGAGACCAATCTTTATGACATATTATGATGATATGATATTAAAGAAATCATTAGTGTAATCAAATTTAACATGTTGCCTTTCTGTCCTTGACTTTATTTCTTGTTCTAAACCAAAATGCAGAATTAACCTGGCTTTCACAAATCTCAGCAACAACATAATTGAGGAGTATTAACCCATAAAGACCCAGTGCTACTTTTGTGTCAGTTCCTAAATTAATTTTTCTCTAGATTTATCCTTTCTTAGGTGATTTATCTCCATTCATTATAATATGATGTGTATTTTGTGTTTTTTTTTTTTCCTGTGGAAATCATGTATTTTCCTGTTTAATTCACTGATCATATAGATTTTCATAAAAACTCAGATTAAAGTTGAGGGTTATTATATAAGAAACAGAAAACTGAAGAAAAAGTGACTTTTTCGGCAAAGATATCAACTGAACATAAAAGCATGTGTGTTCATCCACTGTCATTTATCAAATTCCATGGGTTTTACTAGTGAGTCAATGTTGTAGAAGATGACAGTGTTTCCATGTTCACTACGGCGCCTCTGAACGTCCAAATTGGTCATATCTGATGACCATGAAAAGATGACAAACTGCATTTTACACCAATTATGGATTGATAGGATTAGTGGATCAACAGGTATTAAACCGTTTAATGGGTTTGGTCAACGGTGGCTGTTTGAGTCTATATGGGTTAATCATCTACTTCAGTATTAAGTTATAATGCCTATTTTGTGGAAAATGATTACTAGAGAACAGGTATGGAAAATAGGGTAGAAAAAAAAAAACAAAGTATAAATAGGGCTGCCAGACCAAGAGGCCTATCAAAGACAAAAACTAAGCAGATCATCCTGTACCATTCACTGTCAGATGGTGCCATAATTGACAGAATTTCACAAAGTGATGGCACTTCTCCCTGTCATAATGTCTGCTGCTAATGTTGTTTTTCTTGCTGAAAGAAACAGAGGTTGGAGACATGTAGGCTAAAAACTGTTGGTGCCATCCTTTTCAATTTGTAGGTAAATGCCTCAACTGGTTTCAGATTCCTACACTTATATGAATAGTATGTTTGTGTTATTTGTAGTAGCATTCCATCAGTGTCTTCTGTTGGTGGAATTCCAGGTTTCTCTGACCTATACACTGCACTAATATATTCTTTACTGGTTTTTTTGTTGTTGTTTGGATGCATTTTTGCTATGTAAAGACATTACCTTAAATGCTGGTGTGTCACATTGTTTAACAACTGCATAATCATTTGATGAATACAGTTTCTGTCATGCAGTGACAGATGACATTGCGCTCAGATAATACAGATATTGAAGGTAGGCTATTCCCTCTCATGTACCAACATGCTCTCCAAGCTCAAGTTCTTTAAAGGTACAATGAGTAATTTTGTGTGACATTTAGCAGTGGTTTGTAGATTTAATCCCACTGAATACCCATCTAATACCCTTCCCTAACGATATGAAAGAACCTAGATATTGCCACAGTTAGATTTGTACATTCTGGGCTGTTTAGTCAGTGGAATACACATAAACATGGGTGAATGGAATGTACTTTAAAGAGGACCTGAAACAGCAAATAATTTTACTGTTGCATATGTGTATGTGGCACTGCAATTAAACTTTGCATTTGAAAAGTAGATTGTATTTCACAGTTTTTTACTTTCATCAAGCCAGCTGATGACGTCACTTGGTGGGATCATCTATAGCTGCGTTTCAACTGAGGAACTTCCTGATAAAAGAAGGGAGTGGGGTACTTTATAGGAACATCCTCTCACCTTCTTTTGGCATTTTCTGATGATGTCATATCACCCTTTGAATGTACCCAATCAGCTTTGAGTAAACCTCAAGCCCCACCCAGTTTTCAAGGCCGCTCAGAGTACCAACACTGAAGCAGCAACTCAAACATCTGTAAAAGCTCTCTGAGATTATCCCTAAGGGGCGGTTCCTGCTGTGTTCTAAAATCCCAAGTTCCTGCAGTGGAAACGCACCTCTGCTGTGAGCTTGTTACTGAAGTAAACCTATGATTATTGATTTAATTGTAGGTCATATCTCAGATTATATGCCATCATATCATGTTGCAGCACTAATTATGAGCAACGAATCGATTAAATTGATCCAAATCGATTCTTAAAAGAGTTGGCAACAAATTTGGCAGTCAGTTTGTTGGGTCTTGAGCATGTTAGTATTGAGGCATGCCCGCACACTGTGTAGTGCAACAGAGGAAAACACTGAGCAGGATGGCTGAGGCTTCAGATGCTGGGCTAGATTTTTAAAGCTTTTCATGATGTTCGCGGTGGTCACAGGAGCTCCATTTGCCCAAAATGTAGTGCGCCATTAATGTAACAAAACTTGAATATGGAGAAAAAATTGCCCAAAATCCTACAGCGCACTATGTTTCAGGAAAATGGTGCTGTCGTGGCCACCAGGAACATAAACCTAGCTTAAGATAGCCTATGTGTCATGATTACTTTAGCCTGCTAGCCAGTTAGACACTGTCGTCATAATTATAATGTTTTCATCCATCTCCGTTTATCAGGGCACTGGACTAACGTTACCTACCAGAGCTGGTTGAAGACTATATCTTGCTAGTCTCTAGCCGTAATAGTCTAAGTAACAGGTTAGTGCTTGCTAACTATACCTGAAGCAATTGTATGGATGTAATCATTAGTGACTTGTCTGCAGCCTATATTGCTTTGGGTTAAATACCGATCTTTGAGAATTGAGTCTTTTGTGTTTATCCGATGAATCGATTAGTTATTAAAATAATCTACAGATTGATCTGTTATTAAAATTGTCATTAGTTGCTGCCCTACTCATAATATTACAGCGATACATTAAAAATGACCGTAGTTAGTGACAGGTCTGAGCAGATCAGGTTCAGATTATTTTAAGTGAAAGAATAGTTTAGTGTAATCTAATTTTCTGTGAATAACACAGTGAATAACATGTTTCATTGCTGTACAAAAAATGAAAATAAACCGCACTAGAACTATCCAGTGTTTCCACTTTAACGCTGGATACCACACACTGTAAAATGGGAGGAGATGCAGATCAATTGGAGAGACCAAGTGGAAAAGTGAAGCCAATGCACCAGTCAACTGTCTGAAATTTCTGTACCATTATTGGCCACAGGGGGCCTCCTCTAAAAGTGAGTGCACAGACCATCATAAAAAATGGATTACCCTAGGAAAGACAGTTCATTATAAATCTATATTTTATTTTTCTATTCAAGACAACCATATGGGGGTGATTTCTTTTTTACACTTATTTATATGTATATTATGTATGTGTATATATATATATATATATATATATATATATCCTACATCAAGGGTAAACATATGCATAATTAAGGGAGTGGTCGCTGTGATTGACAGGTGAGTGCCATGGGTGTCTGCTATGCTATGTGGGCTTCGATTATTAGCTAGTGATAGTTCTGCTACAGAGGCAGATATTCTGAGTTCTTGTTTATAGCATAAAACTTACTTTTCTCACTGACAGGCAGCCCTGACGTCGTTGTGATTAAGTAGTTACACTAACAAGGCCGCCAGAGAGTCCTGTCATGAGGTTCACCACTACTTAATGACAATAACTGGCAGAATTTAGCAGCAGTTTTAGCCTCCAGCAAATGATATCAAATCATATGGCCTGTCAGTTAGCCTTCTAATTAGCCTGGACATTTATTTTCCACCTTTGGCATTGCTGTTATCAAACACAACTTTAGGTTTTAACATTTATTAAATAGGTGAAATTAATTATCAAGCATTTAATGTTGCACTTTTAGTTGATGTGGTTTGTGCTTTATGTAGTTTAGGTCTAAACTCTTAACTTCTCCAGTCTCACTTTCCTAATCCAAATACAAGAACTTGACTCTAGTATCTCTAGGCTTCAAAAACGTCAGAAAAAAACAAACTTAATGTGTAATGTTGCAAAGGGTATGTATACTTGAGTAGTAACATGGTAGATACTATAAACAGTTTATTCTAAGGTGATGGAAACAAATTGGGATTATACACTAATAAAAACATTAAGTGTAAATGTTATGGTCAATTTCTGTATAAGAGCCTCTTAAATACTCGTAAATATTACACAGTGAACCGTTAAATGGATGTGTGTAATACTCTCCAATGCAGGTGGAACTGCAATTGTTCAGGCTTCCATATGTCTTCCATATATTTATCAAATATCTGCCTATTAAGTACCTTTCATCACTCTTATCATTTTTACTATTTTGTTTCTCTCTTCTCTGAGCAGCTGTGTTTGACAACTGGTCATTTTGAAACTTTACTGGAGGAGAAGGTCGGCATCAAGCAGTAGCACGATGGACTGAACAATACCTTGTATCATAGAGAGCGAAAGTGAATTTTTCACCACTTTGTCAAGGAAAAGGTAGATAAAATAAAGTTTAAACAACCTGTCACATGACTAGGCTGTGCATAAGTGGAAAAAAGGAAATTGATGTCAACCATTTGATCAAGCGTTCTATTCATCCTAAAATTGTATTCATGACTTAAGATGAACCAAATAACATGAATGAAATCAGAATGACTCCTGCCAAAAAAAAAAAAAACTGTCTTAATGTTTTGTTTTGAGACAAATGCAGTGTAAATCTACAGAAGCCACTGCATTTTCAAGCAGTATTACTTTTTTTTTTTACATTTATACTAGAACATTGACTTAATTTGGAGTCAAATTCTTTGTCAAAAAAAAAAAAAAAGATATTTGTGAATATTGTAATATTTGTGCATCTGGTGTTTCTGGGTCACAAACACTTTTTTGTTGCAAATTATTTAAAGATTAGATGATACTACTGTGGCCTCCCTTAACTCTTTATAGGGCACTCCTAGAAATACTAATAACCTTGGTGTGTTATTGGAAGACCTAACAAGACTTTATTACTTTTATGAAATTTTCCAAAAGTTTTTATTGTTATGTAGAAAATCAAGGTAACTGAAGTTACCATATTTGGGTCTTTACCCATAAGTGGCAAAAAACATAAAAAAAAGTTTATATAAGGTGAAAAGAACATGTATTGTACAACATTAGAACATCATTTTTAAAACGTTACAACATAACATGTCTATTTACTGTCTCTTCAACCCTCTGCTTTTTACTGTTATAGTCTTTGTCTATAGTTATATTGTTTAGTATTTATAGGTTATAGTTATGTTATATTCTTTTTTTTTTTTCCCCACTATGTTCACTTTGCACTGTGGGGCCTTAGAGTCTTGTAATTTCAGTTTTTCTGTACACGATGCATATATGGCAAAAACTGACAATAAAGCTGACTTGGACTTTTTTTTTTGACTTGGTAAGTGCTGATCCAGACCCCTGTCCACATCCACATGATCCCTTTCAACATCATTCCTTACATTAGTACCATTACTTCATGGTATCTAACAAAGTAGGTCCACTCACTGTTCATGCAGAGGTGGACCTTACAGACCCTGTAGACCACATTGGACCTGAGATTGTCGAATCACTGTAACTGTTGCTGTCACTGTCTTGTAATGCATGCAGAAATAACCAAGAATAGTCACTTCCCAACAAAGGGTTAACCCAGGAATTGAACTAACTCTGGAGACCATGTTTATCACACCATTAACCTATAAAGACCCAAACAGCCACTGATGACCAAAACCATCTACTCATCTAAAAAGACTAATAACTTCTGATCCACTAAATCTATCAATGCATGTAAATAATTGGTGTAAAATGCAGTTCATCATCTTTTCATGGTCATCAGATATGACCCCTTTGGACGTTCAGAGGCTCAGTAGTGAACGTGGAAACACCGTCATCTTCTACAACATTGATTCACTAGTAAAACCCAAGGAGTTGGATCAGTAACAGTGGATGTAGACACTTGGTTTATGTGCAGTTAATGATATATTTTACTGAAAAAAGTCGCTTATTCTTCAGTTTTATCTGTTTTTGATATAATAACCCTCAATTTAAATCGGAGCTTTTATGAACATCTACATGATCAGTGAATTAAATATAGGAAAATACGTGATGTTCAGTGAAAAAAATGCAAAATACAGAGGATAATGTCATAAGAAATTGTGATAAATTTCTTAAGAAAGGATATGTATAGAGAAAAATGAATTTGGGAATTGACACAAAAGTACCACTGGGTCTTTATGGGTTAAGAGTAATTGATCCAACCAGAAAATAATGTCGTTGCTTTCATTGCAAACATATTGATATCACAAAGTGGAGAAAACCTGGAACCTTCTGACAATAATAATACTAATTCATGCACTGTACTTATATGACTTATAGTATACATTTGATATAATCTGTGCAAATAGTGGACACTTAACCTCTGCCGGCTCTTTTTTTTCTGACAATTTTAACATCTTGAAGATGTGCAGTTGTTCTTATCCTGTAGCTCAGCTGTCACTTCCTACACAGAACAAGTCATACTTATTCAACCTTTGATGTGGGAGAGCTGACTCATGTTTCTCCTCCTCCACCGCCGTATATCTGTACAATCAAGTAACTTGCTTTGACTCTACAGTTTACATACTTAACCCTGTCTGTAGCCCCACCTTGGACTGGAAGCCTCTGTCACTCTGCAGTTCATTAGAAGATATCATTTTTTCCTAGCACAAACAGCAAGGAGATAAAAAGGAAGATCAAACTTAATTGGGGCGGTTTAGCTGGCAGTGACAGCACAGAGCGCCTCGCGCAGAAGGAGGAGAAAGACCAGATATCTCTCTGTCAACTTTGCTTAAGGACAACAATATTTAAAACCCCCCCCGTACTCCCCAGGTGCTTTGTGAGCAGCGCTGTTATGGCATGCAGCACACAGAAGGAAGACAGTAGGATTATAACAAACAGCAAGGTAAACTACTCACTAATTAGGATTGATTGCTCACCACCCTCCCTTTCCCCATTTCCTTTCTCTCGTGTTTCCTGTACTGTACAATACAGGGACAGTCTAATGGCTGTGCTTTCTTTTAATGTGGATTCGGGGAAAAAATATGGAAGTATCTTTTCTTCCCTGAGGCTGAGAGGTTGACGGAGAATGACAGCATCGAGGGAACCGTGGTAACCACATCCAGTAGCTTCATTTCAAAGAATCGTGTGCACGTGGTGAACTCAAGCTAAATTTAAACACATAGTCTCCGACAGCTCCTCACAGCATTAACCATGATGTGTTCAGGCATTGAGGGAGGAAACCTGTAAAGTGTTGTAAACCCCCCATGAACCCACATATACTACCTCATCATGTTTACATTCAGACCTACCTCACATACCTTCCTCTGCCCCAAAAATAGAAAACTAAGGCTGCTACTGGTCTCCACAATTAACCTTGTTATTCCTCTGCCTCTGCTTTATCTTCTCCTCTCTGAAGTACACACCCATGTGGATGTGTTTTACTTGCAGGCTGCTAGGGGAAATAAAAATGTTCTGTATTGAGCTGTGGTTGTGTCAGATGTCTGAGGATAGGAATCTATGATAAGAGGAAAAAAAGGCTCCAGTGTGGAGGCTCAGGGGAACACAAGCCGCTCTCACTTTCACAGCAAATGGCACTTTCAGATCTCCAAGCTGCAGTGTCGGGCTGTTTGCCTGTAGAAAGTGACCCTGTTGTAACCGTTTGTACTCGACAGTACATCAAGGTGGACGGTAATGTCACCATCAACTAAATTGAGGAGTCACAAACAAGCCAGTGGACTACTGTTCGGCTCAAAGGCAAGCCAATCATAGCTCACATTTAAGAAGTTGTACAAAATAGCATAGCAACTATGGCACCGTGATCACGGTTACTATAGCAGCAGCAAATCATAAGACAGATACCCTTCGCAAATCTGAACAGCATTAACATCTAATAGCTTAAGCACCAAATGTTTGCAATTTTAAAAGGAAGACTGAACACGTGCTTTCCCCAAGATCCTTATAAAATGGGCATCAATAAGGAAGGAAAATCATAAAAGCAGAATGGAAAAGCCCCAAACACAATCCCATTAAAAACACTGAACATAGTGCCTAATGGGGTGAACATATTATGTATAATCTTCAAATGTTGTTTTTTTTCTTTTCTTTTCCTGTAGAGAAAGTGTTGGTTTTGATCATGGACAGAGTGACTCATGAAGGCGGAGGCGCCATTAGTGAGATGGGAATGACTCAAGGGAGCGCTAGCTGCTTTATTACAAGGAAATTACACTGAGAGGAACTAATTACACAATTAAATTATGCAGTAAATCCAAAATTATATACAATTTTAGGAATTACTCACATGATATTTGCAGTTATCATCCTGTATCAACCTGTTTCCTGTTACAAACAGACTATCCGGGATGTAGTGGAAAAATCATGTATATGTCTGAACTGTCACTGAAAATTGCTGTATAGAAAATGCATAAAACAGAACATTAAAATGGTCTGTACAGGTTTGTAAGTGAGCATACACTTGTCAAATGACTCACGGACTTACACTTGCATGTTTATCTAGACTCAATATAGAGAATGCTGCAAAATTATGTTGCTCTACTGATTTTTAGATGTTTAGACAGCACATCTCTAAAATAAAGTGTGACTGTAAAATGTTCCACTGGATGTAAAGATGAACTGAAAAGATGTGATGTGATGCACGAACAATGGACACATCTAATTAAACTTAGGCCACTTGTTATTTTTGCCATATTTGAGAACAAATTCACAAATAAAACATTTCCAACATGATGTCACTAAAGTATATATAAATAAAGTCTATATTTACACTAATCCTTTAGCATTCTGAATGTATGATTTATTTAATTTATTGAAATTCAACCATTTGTTCAATAAGAAAATTTTAAAAATGTGCTGATAGAAAAGACCTTGTTCCTTCCATAGACATCTGAGCATGCTCAGTACCCCCCGCTGCAAAACACAGAGCGGTGAGTGACACCGACTCGCCATAAAAATGGATGGTTTGGGCTTTTTTTTTTTTTTTTGAAACACTGTTTTCCTTGTGGTTTTTTTGGTCTTACTGTTGTTTGCAGTGTTATCGTGATTTTCATTTATTTATTTTTGACTGTGTTTTTACAGAGTGTTGACTGTGTTTGGCACTTGGTTGAACTCCAAAAAGCAGCTGGAAAAAAAAAAAAAAAAAAAAGAGCCCCAAAACAAAAACTTTTGGGCCAAAATTTAAATGCTTGTTGTTCAGTGTGTTTCAGTTCACAGTTCATGTTCAACATCCTAAATCTCTTATTGATGTGCATTCTGAGTGCCTTATTTAGTAAAAACCTGTACAACTTCAATTCCTCTCTTCCTCTTTTTTTTCTGTGATTCCACCCTGTTTTGACCCTAAAACACACAGTAAAGCAAAACCACTGAAGAAAAGGAACACAAGTACAAATTCACGGAAGCACGTTTACCTGAAATATCTCAGGGGTTAAAGGGTTAAACATTCTGGACTCTTTTTTTTTTATTTATTTTTTTCATATATATTTATATAATTTTAACATAAAATGCTGTATAATGATAATTGTTCTCAAATGTGTTGCGGGCTATTGTATCCACAAATGTGAACTGTCAGTAAATCTCTCCTTGCCCCTTCTAGGATTGGTCATAATTCACAGTTAGAGCAACTCTCTTTAATTCCATAGTGACTTGGTACAAAAATGCAATTGTACAGGTTCTTTGTGGTACCTATGTAGATGACAAATTGAACTTAAATTGAAAATGACTCAGCAAGCATTTGTTTCTTTCTGCAGCAACAAATCACACAAAACTGCCAAAAGTGACTATAGGCTTGGCTGCCTTGCTTAAGACTTCAGTAAGAAGAATGACCTGTTGCTGTTTTGAACTTACAACACAACCTGCACTTTGCCCCAACAAACAGGCGAAATGTATTAATGTTGTTTATATTGTAACTGGGAGCCAATGCTGTCCTATTGCAATGAAGTAAAATAAAGCAAAGGAAGCAATTTCTGCTTGGTGAATCTCCACCTGCAGTGATCCATTATTTTACTATCACAGCTGAAAGCTACAAAACGGGCATTTTGTGTCAGAGACCCTACCCTGAAAGGAAGATTTTTGGCTTTGTGCAAGCTTTAGCCTAAAACCGAAACTCTTTTTTTGCTGTTATATTGTGAAGCAAGTCATATTTTAGTGATAAAGTGTTTGCAACAAACAGTTTTTAAGTGCTTCCAGAGCAAAGCACATTCATCTAAATAGAAACAGGAGATGGAGCAGGATGAAGGCTTTACAAAATTCAGTTTGTGTGAGTCTGTTTGAGATGAAAGGGCAGTAGCGTGGCAGTTTGCATGCAGGCACAATCAATAACATGGCTGAAGCAAAGGCAACCAAGCTGGGAATTATTTATTTGTATGATTATGATTATTATATCACTGCAATATTCACAATCCTTTTATGTAATACCCAAGCTGTTTGTTCAGGATAAATGTTAAACCTGTGACAAAGTAGTGCAAAACTCACATCACGTCCAACTTTTTTCTTGGTAGTTCTTCTTAGTTCAACTAGACTGGTTTAGCTCTTTTGAAAAGGTTTCGTCTCTCATTCAAAAGATTTCTTCAGTTTTAGTTACTGGTGGGGGAAACTGGACTTATAAACCTGCAAGGGGAGTGGTCTGTGTAGGTGTTAGTCCGTATGCTAATGAACTTAAGTGTTTTGGTCATAGAGAGGGTGTGTCCCTGGGGGTAGGGTTGTTGGTGGGTATTGTGTGTGAGTTTCAGGGCGCTTTCACACTGCGTACCCGAGTCCGTATCCGAGTACGTTTGACCCCAAAGTCCACTTAATTTTATCAATGTGATTGCAAATGTTCCGTGCTCGAGTACCGTACCCGAGTCCAACTGAGAAGGTAGTCCTGGGTACGGACTGCATGGACTCCAGCACGGTACATTGCAGTGTGAAAGCGGTCCGTGCCCGAGACCATAGACGGCACTTTTGTTGTTTCCTGAAAAAGCCTCAGATCTTCACGGCACGGGCTCGCCTTACCGACCGACCCATTTGGTGATAAATCAGGGACAACGGAGGTCGCTCTTCTTCACTTTGCCTCAAACAGGCTAACAGATAAAGTACTGCCACCATTGTAGACACATGAACAGAACAGTCGCTCGGTTGATGATGTAAGGGTTTGTCACTTCCACGTTTGTTGGATAGCGACAGAATTCCTTCTACACCGCCACCTACTGTTTAGGCCCTGTAACGCCCACTCGTACTCGGGCGTGGGCTGTGGTACATGCATGTGAACACAACATCTGTGGGAAAGGTGTGAACGTATCCAAGTATGGTACAGATTTGAGTACGCAGTGTAAAAGCACCCTCAAGGTTTTTGGCGAGAGGTGGGTCAATCTCCATATCCTTCGGGCGGGGGGGGTTTGCATGGTTTCAGGTGTGGAAGGTTGTTAGTTGAATATTATTTAAAATGCCGTTATAGGTTTTTGATGAGTAGTGTCTCAGACCACCACTTCTGTCCAGGGAAGGATTTTCCACTTTTACAACAATGACACCTCTCTAAAACCATTTGGCTTCTCTGGCCAATATCCTGACATTGCTGTCCTCGAAAGAGTGTCCTTTTTCTTCCAAGTGAAGATGGACTCCAGAGTCTCGTCCTGAGGTGGATGCTCTCCTTGTGTTGAGCCTCAACAGAGGTGCAGGTTTATAAGTCCAGTTTCCCCCACCAGTTATTAGAACTGAAGAGGTCTGTTGGATGAGAGACAGAATGTTTTCAAGAGCTAAATCAGTCCAGTTGAACCAAGAAGAACTACCAAGTAGAACGATGACCTGGGCAAATGGGAACCTATACAGACATCACACAACCTTCTCAACGAAAAAGACTTTTAGGTCAAGTTTACACTGTAGGTCTTAATGCACAATTCAGATTTTTTTGCATGTTTTTTTTTTTTACATTATAATTTAAATGCGACTCCCATCAGACTCGTGTGAACAGTCTATTGCCCTTAAATGACCCACACGCACAGAATTTATGACATCACATGCATCACTGTGTTTACAGAAGTAAGCATGGATCTTGCCAGGTTCCGCCTCCTTGATGGCAGAATTGTGACATCTGTCGCATTTCAATGGTGCAAAAGTCAGATGAAATGCAACATGTTTAGACTGAAGTCACATTACAAAACATCAAATATGTATATGATTCAGGACCACATATAGAAGTGGCCTGGGTTGGATTTGTGCTGTTCAGACTTTCCTAAAAAATCAGATATGAGTCACATATGTGCAAGAAAAAAATCCCGATTTGGACCACTTACGCTTGCAGTGTGAAGGTAGCCTCAGTTTGCTCCCTATCACATCTCATAATATACTTTTTAACTCATGATTCACAAAATTCTCTTGTGTCCTTGCCGTCATTTTTCAAAGGATTATATCAGTTTAACATAATATTGCAATAAATTCAACAACACTACAGCACCTCACCCAAACCAAAGTGCTTCACCCAAACACCGTAAAACTACAAACTTAAAACCTTTCGTACTTAAATTAATACCGCTATGTTATTGCTATGAAGACTGTTTGAAGCTGCTTTACTTTTCTTTTGGTTGAGATCATCTCTGTAAGTGAAGCATTTTGCAGCCAGTTGCTGACAACACAAGTGCAGTTTGACATTTCACACAAGTGCTTCGGATCTTAGTTGGATATGTTGTGATGCCCCCACTGTTAGTAGTGTCTGTCTTATCACTTCTCTAATCAAAGCTCCTTCTCCCTCAGATCCCCGTTGAGATTTCTTTTTCCTCTCTCATCTCTGCCTCTCATGTTTCCATGGTCTTCCTTTTCTCTCTTCTCTGGAGTTTCTTCCTTGTCCTTCCTCTTCCATCTGTACCTCACTTCCCACCTGTCTCGGTCCTTGATAATCCTGCTTTCTGTATTACCTCCTCCCTTATTTGTAAATCAAGGAAAAGCTGATGCCTCCCTTACTTTTGCCACTTGTAAATACCTTATTTAAAACAACACAATGTGCCAACAGACTACACTTCTAAGTTTAGAGGAATGTAGCGCAGGTAGGCGAAGGTTTTTTTTTAACACAATATGACATGTGGTATCTCATGAATAGGCTGCTACCTCTCTGAATCCTTAGTGATACAGAACTTAACTTTATATGGTTCATTGCAAAGTTTTTTTTTTTTTTTTAAACAGAAACCAGAAATAAAAACAATGTATGAGCATGTCTTGTTTATAGCAATGAAGGATTCCTTTGACTAGAACACTCTATCCAACCTGTTATTTTTGGCCCTGCAGGTCTTGAATCTACGTTATCCCATGAAGCACTAGGTCAGTGTCAGGTAGCCTTATTAACCAATCTGTATGCTTCAAATACATGTTGTATAGAGTAATGTTCAAGACCCCCAGCGCACACCACAAAATGTAAGCTTATGTTGTGTTTTTTTTTTTTCTTTTGATATGTGCATACATCACTTATATGCCAAAGAGCATCTAAGTGATTAGACAGATGGAAACAGTAGTGCACCATGTAAATCATTTAATAATATTAATTTACAGTACTCACACAGTATAGAGCTTTACCATTTGTGATGCATGGGATGAGGAGTTATGGAAAATGTGTAAATATTTTGTATGTAGACATTAACATACAAATAGCTTAAACTAATAGCTTATACAGAGGGGATTAGTTTATTATTTTGCATTATTCACTCTGAAATGTAAAAGGCAGTACTAAAAATACACAAAATAATATATTCACTACATTAGGTTATGTATGTAGTAGAGCTTAAAATAAATTCAGATCTTATTGTCATTCTTGTTTAGTGGTTTTCATTGACATATTGTGCAAGATAAAAGGTCATGGAAACTTGGATGCCAAAATCTCCCACTGGTTTTGTGTTTACATATAATACCTGTTACTTCCACAGTGAGTGTTCAATAGAAGTACTGATTGGCACGAATTACAATACATTAAGAGTGAGTTCTGGGTCCAGCCTACTATAGGTAAGGGTTTGAGTGGGAAGATGATGTTAAAGGTGGCCTGCCACACATATTTCATTACTTTTGTGGTAATGTCTTAAGTTCTACCATGGACTCTGTAATATTTTTTGTGGAAAAAATGCCTTGGTTACCAAGTTTGAAGCCAGTCTAAAGCTGTATAGAAAGCCTGCTAGAAGACTCCGCTCGATTTGTGCCAGTTCTCATGAATATTCAACATGCTAATCTGCTTGACTCTGATTGGCTAACAGTTAGCCAATGAGATTCTAGCTTTTCAGCATCCTTTGCTCTGTGAAATAATTAGAGGAATTGGCAAACTGAAAATGAAACTTAACATGCTTTGAACATCTGACTCCCAGCTTCTATGCCTCTCTTGAACGGCGAACTGTACACGGCCCCCCAGGAATGCTGGGGTCCATGAATTTGTAATATTTACCCCCCTTTACAATCACAGTGACCAGCTTTTCTAATTGACCTGATTTCTCTGCTTAGTTCTTATAGTGGCAATAACAGACATAGGAGGTAGCGGTAAAATTAAACTTAACATGCTTTGAACGTCCGACTCCTGGCTTCTATGCCTCTCTTGTATGGCGGATCTTACATGGAATTTTCACAACTTCTAACCTGTCATCACATGATTGGCTGTGATTAAAAAGTGGTGGTTTTACTTTGAAAAAATGTTTGTGCTTCAGCAAATCTGAATTCTGATTTATTTGACATTGACACCCATCCATTTTCTGAACTGCTCAGTCCTCGTGAGGGTCAAAGGGTTGCTGGACCCATTTTCAGCCGTGAACGGGCAAAACCAGTCTACACTCGGGACATATTGCCAGTTCATCGCAGATCTGACATACACAACCATTCATTCTCACATTCACACTCATTGGGTGAATTAGAATGATCAATTAACCCAATAAAGTGCATGTTTGTTGGGCGATGGCCAAAGAAGACCATGCATGCAAACATGGGGAGAACATGCCAACTCCACACGGAAAGTGCTGGAATCGCTTTTCCATTGGACATATGCACAAAACTTTACCAATATTTACTAAATGTTGAAAGAACAGAATGCGTGCAGTGCATAATGTCTGTTTTTCCAGTAAATCACAAATGCAATGATTTGTTTATTTATTATCGCAAGATGACACAAGAAGTAATTCCATAAACATGGCGACAAACATAAATATCATGTTGATTTACAGACATATTCATAATTATTATATATTACCCTTTTATTCTGTACGAAATTAAGAAATGGTTCGGTTTCCTGGTGTGTCCACACATACCATGCCATGTTTCTTTGAAAACTCTTTTTCTTTGCTTGTGGTAATGTCTGCCAACATCTGTTTGTTTTTTTTTTTTTTTTTAAATTCACATGACTCTAGTTGTGGAAAAAGGTCTTTCCATTGCAGTTTTGCGTGATATTATACCATTTGTGCTAATCCTGAAAAACCACCTCTTGCCAGTGCAAAAAATTTTAATTGACAAACAGGAGTTTTAGCAAAATTGTCATTTTTCCATTAGGCTAATTTTTATGCGCAAGTTATATTTACACAATTTGAGGGTCAATGGAAAAGCAACTAATGACATATTCTAGAGCAGTGAAATAACTAAAGCTGCACTTGTTAGTAGAGGGATTCTGGTGCATAAACAGCGTATTTAATGATAGAAATGTCTTCAATACTGCTGACCAGTCTCTTGACATTCTCAGACAAGCTTCTGCTGGCAAGACTTACACAGATCTGGGGGGCTGCTGTCAGCTCACTTTGTCAGAAGTGGGTCCTCAACAGATGTGACGTGGGCCTGGGTGGGAAGCAGCAGCTCCCTCTCAATGTGAAAATATCCGAATGGCAGGTCCTGATTGGGTGCCAGAACCTCCTGCCAGTCGATCGCCAAGCTTCTCTCACTCACAGGATTGAAATGTGCCTGTCATTTTTTTAGTGGGTTGGGAGGGGGCGTTTGGGCTTGAATGTGCTGTTCTTTTCATCAGTCAGTATTGGATCCAAAGCACAGAAACCAAAGTGAGTTTGTATGTAACAATAAAGCAGTGAAATTGACTTTTGCATTTTCCCACAAAGCACGTTTGAAGCTGTTTAGTCATATTTGTAAAGGAAATATAATTAGAACCAGTGAAAGCTAAACAACTGTAAATATGCAAGGTTTTATGGATATGAAGGGACTAAAGATGTATTCAAGCTGCTGGGGAACCTAGCATAACAGGCACAACATAAATAAATGACAAACATCATTTCTGCAGTTTACAGTGTCTTTACCGACATTACAACTGTATCATACAAATACAACCGCAAAAACATAAACCTATTAAAACCTTATATCTCCTTCATGGAACAGCAGTTTTCACAATTGTTCTCAAGATACACATTAGAAAGAGAAAATGGCTTCTTAGACTCCATTATCTTATGGTAAAGAGGTAACAGGCTATTTTGGGTGCTTCATTGCTTCCATTGCAATGACAGACTCTTAATCCTGAGAAGGGATGTTGCATTTGAATTAAAGTGATTTTGTTGTGCTGCAACTGGTAAGTACGACGGCGTATTAGAGCCACATAAGAAAATAAAAACACTTGTCACTACGAGAATAAAACAAATAATTTTATGAGAATAAAGTCGAATACAAAAATAGTCATTTTACAAGAATGAAGTCTCAGTATTACTAGAATAATGTAATTTAAAAGCAGGTCGGAAAAATATAATTTAGAAAAATAAAGTTGTACCCACTTGTCACATAATGGAGAAGTTGGAACATTTTGCATTTTGTGAGGTTATACTTTCATTTAGGGTTAGCTTGTTGGGGTGGGGGGGGTGTTATGACTAACAGAATAGATTTATTTCAACTTTATCCTTTGCACAGCCTAGAGAAGACTTTTGGGCCAACCCTTCCATCCAATACAAAATATTACCCAAAAAATGTATATAAATGTAGACTGGAACTCTTGTGACATTGCATAAGCTTACTGAAATAATGAAATGGCAAATAAGTGCCATAAGCTAGAATCTTTATTTGTCAATGTATATTGTACATGCAGAACACACTCTGACCCTCTGGATTTAACCCATAACTAGCAGAACATGTAAGAACACACCACATACTGCAGACTAGGAGCAGTGGTCTTCAATGGCAGGTGCCCAGGGAGAAAATAAGGGGTTATGTGCCTTGCTTAAGGGCACATCAGCCAACATTTCTCTGTTGGTCCAGGTTAGGGTTAGGTGACCTTTCATTCACAAGCCACCTTCCCATCTTTCTAGGGCACTGCTGCCACTAATTAAAGCTTAAGGCTGTCTAACAAAATATTTGGCAGTGTTTTTAGCCATACTGTGTACAAAATATTTTTATATTTTATAAGACTTGAGTCTTTTGAATAAGGATAGGAATGAAGAACCTGTTCCCAGTAGCTCAATTCCTTGGAATCATTTCCCTGCCTGCTAATCGATTCTGCCTCGTTGCTCACACGGGGCGATGTCACACGTATGTTGCGTTGTTTTGATTTAGAACATAGCCAACATGGTGTCGAGGCAGAAATGCTCCAAAGTATGGCTATATTTCACATGAAAAGATGACACCAGGTCCACTTGTAACACTTGCAAAGCTTCCATTTCTTCAAAGGGGGGAAATAACTCCAATATGCTTAAACATTTGTCCACACAGCATGCAGTTCATTTGCAGGAATGTCACATGTTTGATACGCTACTTAGCAATTCTTGAGAATCTAGTGACAGAGCAAACACCAGAGCATCATTTGGGCCTAGTTCGGGGGGGGGGGGGCAACAAACCTCCTGTTCCCTTAAAGTTTCTGAAGATAGGGAAAAGGAAAATGAGTTACACAACAGCTGGAGACAGAGGAATTAGTAAAGCATCTTAAGTTTCACTTTCACTTTGTATGGTCATATGGTGTGATGCCATCCGCTGTCATAGTCACATCTACTGGTGATTCAGATTCACCAATTAACCTATTAGGGTGAAATGGGAGAAAGCTGAAGTACCCAGATAGAACCCACACAGACACAGGGAGAACATGCAAACTCCACACAGAAAGGTCCTTAAACCTTATTGCTGTGAGGTGATAGTGCTAATCATTGTACTAACCACCATGCTGCTCCTTGTTGAGTCCATTAAGGTATTGTTGGTGTACCAGTACTGCTTCTGGGATATGTACTTTAAATCATAACAGAAAATCCTCAAACAAGATACTGCATTACTTCACCTGCTAGAACACATACCTGTACCACAGAGGCTCATGTTCATGTTGGGACTGGTCTGCATGTACTGCTTTGTCCCTACAATCCATCCACACTGTCTCTATCAAATAAAATCTTTAAAAAGAAAATCTTCAAATGAACCGTTCCTGTCCAAGTGGTAACATAATTACTTTGTGAGAGCTTTTTGAAGGATTTTAGAATTAAAGTAAAAGCAGTCTATTGTTGGCTGCCAGGGTCAAGAGTGGAATTATAAGCAGAGGTTTAATTACAACAACCTTAAAAGGTTGTGACATGCAGCATTAATGAAGATGGATTCATCAAATCTAATATGGAAGGGTGAAACATCCTTTAGTGCAGTTGCAGTGGGTCTGTGAGGCATGTTGACGGTTTAGTTGAAGCAGTTGTTGAAGCCAGAGCTATAGGAGAAAAGCATCTAAAAATATAAGAGGGCTTAAAGATGTTTCCGGAGCAACTACACTTGACTATATTTCTATAACTGATGTGGGAAGGATGTATTTATTTTCTCAAGTGGTTAAAGTTGTATTTATAATAGAGATTAGATTTCCTATTTTAACCCTTTAGTGGCCCCATTTTTTTTCTAATCGTCCTTCATTTTTGGCCTCCTTAATTCAAATAGTTATTGTATAAAACTGTTAGGCGATATGTTGAGGGTGATTTTGTTAATCGAATTTGCATGTTATGACGTCATCAGTTGGCAGCCATCTTGAATTGCAAAATATACACAGTAAATAAAATTTTGAACTGAAAAACATTGATCATGTTTTATAAGAGGCACACTGCGCTACGCCATTCCATTCCCTATCAGACCCACTGTCGGACTCACCACTACTACTATCCTCACTACTACAAACAAAGCTCTCAAACTGGGGAGATTCTTCCTCCAAATCCGCCGTAACCATTCACACAACTTCATTGACAGAGTACATTTTTTGGGCCATTTCAGGTGCTTGTGTAACAGTAATCTGAGAG
>JAPQRP010000020.1:14392666-14406471 GCA_037367295.1 Apogon hyalosoma
CCCCCCGATCACCGTAAAAATGTAAGCATTTGTTCTTTGTGCCACTATCAACATTCCCTGAAATTTTTATCAAAATCCTTCTATAATTTTTTGAGTTTTCATGCTAATAGACAAACAGACAAACATAACAAAACCTCCTTGGCGAAGGTAATAAAAAAAAAACAACAAAAAAAAAAAAAACACAACCCTTGAAGAGTGGATTCAATAGGTAGAGACATGAACACTGGGCAGGAGGGTCTATATTTTAGCCTCCGTCATATCTTCCATTTGTGTGAGTATGCTGATCGGTTATTGTCATAAATCACACACTCTGACGTCCAGTTTTGCTAATGGATGTGTGAGATATATCCCTCATGGCACCTTGAAGCCTTTGACTTTCCATGTCCTTTTATTCACCTGAGCATCATTTCTTGGCTTTTCACTTCTACACACACCCACACACACACACGCACACACACACACACACACATGCACACATAAAAACACCCTGACATCCCTTATTCTTGCCCTACAAATACCACTCACTGTCACTCCCTCAGAGAGCTCCATTGAACCACTATCGACTGCTGCTGAGGCTAATCGAAGGCCCCAGCGGCCTTCTTGTCCTGTTGGTTAATGATGACCCACCCTCCACTCCCAGTCGAGGATGTCGCCGTCCTCCCCGTTCTATCTCTCCATCGCGCCCCTCCCCTCCCCTTGTCTCAGGCTCAGGGTTGATTCAATGCCATTGATCCCTTCCACCTCTTGACCTCCACCTTGAAGATTTACTGATGTCGCTGTCCCACTTTTAAATACGTTTTGTTCGGGTTTCTGAATTGTTACAGTTTTGCACATTTGTAAACATTTTCAGTGTGTGAACTCTCCTCAGCATTAATTACTTTTGGACAAAAAATGATCTGGCTACACATTTTATTAAGATGTTTCAATAATTATAATTGTGTTAATGGAAATAAATTTAAAAAAAGAGGACAAAGCAAACATGGGCCTCACTACTAAAATTATAACATACCATTTTTGCAAAAAGAGCTTAAGGATAGTATTATTATAACTATACATGTCCTAGACCAGTGGTTCTCCAACTTTTTACATCGGAGTACCTGCCAAAAACATACTTTTTTATTCAAATACCCCTTAACTCTCGCTTCAGCATTTTTGATTGAAAAAAATGGGCAAAATTTGTTCCTGTGCCAAAAGTGTCTGTTTATATTTTCAAAACTTTGTAAAGAAACAACATAGATTTAACTTTAATATACATTTAATATATATTTTCTACTTTTCTATACATTTTCTGTGCAAAATGTGTGTGAATTGTGTACTCTTTCATTGATTAAAATATATATATATAATTAATTGGTCATTAATGAATAAATGAACCTTTCATCAACAAAAAATGACTCAAATAAACTCATCTTGAATAATATAAAATGAAAATATTCTTAAAATCTTACTAAAGCTTAAACAATAAAACTAGGAGTGTCAATTTTATTATAAGAATGTATTTATTGTATTTTATATTTCAGCATTAATTGTCATCATTTATGTTGTATTCAGTACATGACTTATTTTATGTATTATTATTATTATTATTATTATTATTATTATTATTATTATTATTATTATTATCATTATTATTATTTTATTTTATTTCAACAACTCCTGGGCTTCTTCCAAGTACCCCTGGAGGTATGTGTACTCCCATTTGAGAAAGACTGTCTTTGACAATGTCCTTAATGTCTGAGGCTTGTTTTTATTGGAGATCTCCTTGTTCTATGGTCATTTAGTTTTTTAAAAGGGCATTTCACATCCTGATCAAAGCTATTTACAGCTGCATCAGACAGGTTCATTTCCTCCTGACTCTGTTTTGTCATTTCCTTTATGAAATGTCAGTTCACAATCACTGTAAGACCCTTTATTACACACAAATTATCTTCATTTAACCAATTAGGGAAATGGCAAAATCATTTGGTAGCAATATCCAATTAAAGAAAATGAATATTGTATATGCATATAATATGCATAACAAGATGCTCAGTGTGCATCCTGGATTTGTTTGGTTGAATTTAATCACTTTATTCAGATCTGCTTCAACTTTGACTTTAAAAGCCAATTAAAAAATGGAAAGTGGGATTTTTAAAGGCATTTAATTAAAAGTGGTCTGTTTTTCATACTGATTGAAGTGTTCCTGGAATGTGTCTGAATTCAGTCACTTGTTCAGTTTTCTGGATGTAATGTGATTATTTGCTAGTGGTACAAACCTATGATTTCTCAAATTCAGAATGCTGTGGAAGCCTCTTAAACAAAAGTCCAATGTGAAAAACTTTGAACTGATGTGTTAACACTAAGCAGATGCAACAGTACAAGTATTATTTCTCTAACGCTAAAACTCACTCAGCAAGCCAAAGAAGAGCGAAAAATAAAGGTGGTATTATTTATTTATTCATTCATTCATTCGTTTTGAGCAGAAGAAAAAAATAAACGTTTATGTGTACAAGGAACTAATAGCAGTGCAAACACATGTATAAATAGAGGTGATCAAGACAATAATAGCAATTGCCATGTACACTAGTAATAGCTAAAATTCAATAAGTATTGCTCAAACAGGAGTTGGAAGAAGAAAACTTAATAAATCCCACCCCCACCTCTCATTTATACAACATAACACATTACTTTTGCTTCCTTAATGATAAAGTTACATCTGTTTAGAATCCTAATAAGGTAAATAACAGATAAGATTAGGTAAATTGATGTATATTACACATAGTAACTCTGTAATTGATAGTCTGCATAACTAATAATACGATATATTTCAACAGTAATCACATACCAACAATGGTGATGGAAGTGACACATACCAACATGGTAAACAACGACAAGCACAAACCAACAAAGTAACAAAGAGCCAAGGATGGAATGGACAATTAGGAATTTTGTTTTACGTCTGCTGTTTTCTGACCATAACTTGGTTTTATATAAATGAAGCTTCTGCTATCAACTACTTCATGGACTCCATAACAGCCTGTGACATTGGAATCTTACATCTTGAGTCTGAACATCCTCGTCACAGCTGCAGTGGCATCGACAGCCTTGTGTAATAATGCAATGCAAGTGTCTTACAATTTTTAATGACCACTCAAATGTCCATGTGTGGTAGCAGAACGACCATCATCCTGATGTCATTCACTCAGCTTGAGCTTGAACCACTGACCTTCTTAAAAAAAAAAAAAAAAAAAAAAGATGCTACTTTTCACTGTCATTTTTTTGCTGATTGAATGAATGTGGTTGAAGTAATAGTATTGTACCAAAGGTTGTTGTGGTGAGTGTGTAGTTCACAAGGGTGTGTGTGTTTGTGCTTTATGAATGTTGAAGAAAGTAAGTAAGATGGTCAGATGTCTTGTTAATGTTGATGTGGTAGGCTGTTGGTGTGTTAGTGTATGATGTATGTTGTAGTGGCAAATGTATGTGTGTGTGTGTGGGAGTAGTGCAAATTGAAATAGACTGAAACCCACAGTCTGTTCCTTGTAAATGTGTACATCACCTTAACACAGAAAGACCCAGTGCTACTTTTGTGGCAGTTTGTAAATTCATTTCTTTCTTTATATAACCTTTCTTAAATGATTTACCACCATTTATTATAATATTATCCTCTGTATTTTGTGTGTGTTTTTTTTTCAGTCAAAATCTGGTATTTTCACATATTTAATTTACTGATTATGTAGATGTTCATAAAAGCTCAGATTAAAGTTGAGGGTTGTTATATCTGAAACAGAGAAAACTGAAGAAAAAGTAACTTTTTTCGGCAAATTCAACCAAGTGTCTCCATCCACTGTCATTGATCCAACTCCATGGGTTTTACAGGTGAATCAATGTCGTAGAAAATAACTGTGTTTCCACGGTAGCTATGGAGCTTCTGAATGTCCAAATGGGTCATATCTGATGACCATGAAAAGATAATAAACTGTGTTTTACACCAATTATTTAATAATAATAATAATAATAATAATAATAATGGATTAGATTTCTATAGTGCTTTTCAAGGCACCCAAAGCACTTTACATTATTGATCCATTATTCTTTCGCTCTTACATTCACACTCTGGTGGTGGTAAACTACATTTGCCCTGGGGCAGGCTGATAGAAGTGTAGCTGCCAATTCATGCTAAACAGCACCTCCGACCACCACTAAACATTCATACACCAGTGTGAGTGACACTGAAAGCAAGGTGGGTGAAGTGTCTTTCCCAAGGGCACAACAGACTGACTAGGACAGAGCAGGATTCGAACTGCCAACCCTTTGGTTATTGGACGACCCACTTTACCTCCTGAGCCATGGCCACCCATAATATCAATAATATTAACATGGATAAAGACCTAAACAGCAATTGGCAACCACAACCATCTACTGACCTAAAGTGTTTAATACCTGCTGATCCACTAATTCTATCAATCCATGTAAATAATATGTGTAAAATGCAGTTTGTCATCTTTTTTTGGTCATCAGATATGACCCATTTGGACGTTCAGAGGCTCCATAGTGAATGTGGAAACACCGTCATCTTCTACAACATTGATTCACCAGTAAAACCCATGGAGTTTCATCAATGACAATGGGTGGAGACACTTATTTTTATCCTCAGTTATTGATATTTTAGCCAGGAAAAGTCACTTTTTCTTCTTTTTTTTTTCTTTTTGTGATTGAATAACCCTCAACTTTCATCTGAGCTTTTATGAACATCTACATAATCAATAAATCAGATATGGGAAAATATATGATTTACACTGAGAAAATGCAAAATAAGGAGGATAATATTACAACCAATGCTGAAAAATAACTTAAGAAAGGTTATATATGGCGAAAACTTAATTTGGGAACTGCTATAAAAGTAGCACTGGGTCTTTATGGGTTAATGGATCAACAGGTATTAAACAGTTTAGATCAGCAGATGAGTCTGGTTGCCAGTGGTCTTTATGGGTTAATGTCATTGCTCATTTTCAGTATGAAATCTGAAAGGAACTAAAAGGACAGGGCTAATTAGTGGAACACTGGCAAACACAGTTAACTGCTTTTTTACTTTTTTTTTATGTTTTCTGTATCAAACTAAGAAGTAAACCAAATGTAAAAGACCATTTGTTCATTAATTCATAGTACATGTCATATTCTGAATCCTATTTACGTCAATCCTTGGAAGAAACTACCGTGTTTTTTTGGGTTTTTTTTTTTCCTTCCACAACTTGGAAGAATTGCAAGAGCTGGCATCCAGGCAATCTGTTGGTGTTCAGTTATGGATGGCTGAATAGTGACGTTCCTCCTGCAACCGAAACAACTTTTTAATCAAGTTAACGTCTGCACCAAATCTTTTTTTTTTTTTTTTTCCCCTTGTGCTAAGCTGTTTTTCCCTCTGCTCGTCTCCCTTTACAGTCTTCTTGTCTGCCATCACCGCTCACGCATACACACACACACACACACACACACACACACACACACACACAAGCTCCCATCTTCTTTTTTGGTATATTACCCAGTTCCTGCAAGAACGGTTCAATTGTTTTAGCTGAAGACAGGGCATATAAAGTGCCATTAAAGATGTATCGCCACACCAGCTAATGTTTTCTTATCCATTGTCAAAGTACCTTTAGGACTAGGAGACTAACAGATTCTTTTCCAGGCCATTTGCAGTTCTCCCTCTAACCCCTTGTAGAACCCCTCCTTCCTGTACTTTCCTGCCTCGTCTGCTGCCTTCCTCATCCCTCTTCCTATTCCGCCTTGTAGGTCAGTAAGTGCTACTTTTCCCCCTTCAATGAGTCACAGCTCATCAGCACTCTGCATTGTGAATGATTTATATTGAGTCCTCACACACCCTAAAATGCATTCAGAATAGAGTAGCACTATTTATTCTGTCATTTAGACATTTAAAACCTAATGTCTGATACATTTAGACACATGGTACAAATCCTGGATCAACCGTCTTTCCCAGAAATTACATTTATATATAACCAAACTAAAACAGCAGTTTAATTTATACAGAAACATAAGTCTGGCTGCATTAAATTCTGTATCAACAAATGGGTATTTGATACTAAATATTTTTCCATTGCTTTAAACCAACACAACTGCCAGCTTAACTCATAAAGACCCAAACATCCACCGGCGAACAAAAGCATCTATTGATCTAAACGGCTGATCCACTAATCCCATCAATACATGCAAATAATTGGTGTAAAATGCAGTTTGTCATCTTTTCATGGTCATCAGATATGACCCATTTGGACGTTCAGAGGCTCCGTAGTTACCGTGGATACACCGTCATCTTCTGCAACATTGATTCAGCAGTAAAACCCATGGAGTTGGATCGATGACAGTGAATGGAGACATTTGGTTTATGTTCAATTAATGCTGTATTTTACTGAAAAGTCACATTTTCTTTATTTTTTTTTCTGTTTTGATACAATAACCTTTGAATTTACCCTGAGCATTTATGAACATTTACATGATCAGTCAATTAAAAATAGGAAAAATAGATGATTTTCACTGGAAAAACGCAAAATTTAGAGGATAATATTTTAATAAATAGTGATAAATCACTTAGGAAAGGTTAAATAGAGAGAAAACTTCATTTGGGAACTGACACAAATGTCACACTGGGTCTTAATGGGTTAATTTCATGTTGCAGTATTTGTTTATTGTAGCTACACCCGTATTTAACTTTCTATGTTCATACTTAGGCACTGGCAGCACTTGCATAGAGAGAGAGATGCAAAGTAAAAGGCAGACTGTGAGATTTCAGCAGTTTTATATGTTTATTGCCAGCCACAATGTGTGACATGGATCTATAAATAAGGATATGTATGCAGGCTTTGTGATAACACCTACTGAATCTCAGCCTACAGCACAAGGCGAAGTCGAATTAAACATCATCAATGCAAGTCTTCTATATCTTCTACAGTATCTGTGCTGTCTTAGTTGTAAAGAATGAAGCTGAGCTAATGAATATGCTGCTACAAAAGTGGAATTCATGTGGAAAGTTAGAGGGTGGGAGGAGAATGTAGATCAACTTCAAATGCCAAGAAAGTTTGAGATTTGTATTTTTAGTAGACATGAATTCCTATTGGTTGTGAAGGAGATGTAGGTTATAGCTGCATCAGAATTTGTACAAGCCTGTCTCTGAACGCCCTTCACACTATAGGACCACAATTTTTAGCTTCAACTAATGATAGGATTATGTTTTCTCATCTTGCACTTTGGACAACCCCAAATCTGACCCTGTATTCAAGGTTTCAGAAGGACTACGAAGGTGAACATATGCTGCAAGAATAAACAGCTTTAATATTTTCAGTGAAGGACTCATTCACCGTTTAGATTTTTCAGGATATGAGAGAATGGGCAAATATGCAAAATGCCATCTGCTACAGATCTACTTCTGCTAAAATTGGTCCAATATCCCATGAGATACAAAAAAAATGTGCTTATGTGTAAACAGAACTGACACAAGATAGTAAGTATATTACATTTTAGGGTTTTTACATATACTTCACAGATGGGTATACATATTTGTGGTATTCCCTATTCTAATTTTGTTTGCTTTTGGGGGTACCTGCAAATAGATTAAATAGAAGCTTGATAAATACAGAATTTCACAACTTTATGTAGCGCTGTATTTCTATGCTTTTCTCCCACTGACTATCTAATGCAGCTAACTACGTGGAACCGGCTCGACTCGACTCGGGCACCTCAGACTATTCCCGGAGACCGTTTCCATTACAGGATACTACTGACTTTAGAGTACCTGGTTGTCATAGCGATGCAGCGTGGAAGTTTCATGTCGTCTGCGCAGAGAGTTGCTGATAAACTCGCTCGTTGCGTGTTGTCCCATCAAGCTCATGCTGAATATTTTTGTTGGCCACCAAGGACAGAAATGTCTGAACCTCCTCAACCGACCACAGTGTAGTTTTGCGGGCTGTCATCATATGGATTAATTTACCGATATATTTACTGTAAACTACGACATCTGTTTTTTTTTTTAAATGGGGGGTTGCCGCACATTGATGACACAGTGACACAGACAATTCTCTGATCAGTCAGTGGTCTGCAGTGTTTACATGTCATGTTTTAGTATCTCTTGGAACCATGGCGAAGCAGATACCAAAAAACTAGTTCCGGGTACCAGATTCCAGATCCTTTCACATAATGGAAATGCAGAAAGGCCGAGTCGAGTCGAGCTGGTACCATGACATAACTGCTCAGAACTCAGCATGCAAATAATGATGTTAAAATCTTGTGATTTTTGTGCCACAAAGGCCTGTCACATTTATTATGTAACAGCCATATCATGTTAGTTATTTTAAATAAATGCCATTATTTTACATTGGTCCATTCATTATTCAGTGGTACCTTGATTTACGAGTGCACCAACTGACGAGTTTTCACTTTCTGTTTTTTGCTTTGAGTTGCGAGTCAAAATCCGAGTTGAGAGTGAGCTTCAGATACGCCGCTGCTAGTTGTCGTAGCCAGTGAAAATAAAAATGTTGGAGTAACCAAAGGAACCAAATATGGTAACTTCATTAACCTTGATTTTCTACATAACTACAAATTTTTTTTTAAATTTCACACATTTAATAAAGTCTTGTTATGTCCTCAAATAACATACTAAGGCTGAAATTTCTATTTCTGTGTTTTGTTTATTTTGAATATTGTATTAAAACCAAACAACAAAAGGATTATGTAAAAGAAAGTCAAAGGGATAAAAAAATATCAGTCTATGGTTTCAGAATGATATACCAACAACTGTCCCTCCTTCATAAAGTATATGTATAATTAATCTGTTATTAGATTTGCAGTACAGTGGTGGCATTAAGTTAAAAGAATAATCATTATGTCTATAACCGCTGGCGACTCAAACCTCAATATAAGCAGCTACGGAAATGAATGAAATTTCAGTATCATCACAGCCCTTCTGCTGCCTGTGACTCCCAACCTCACACACTGAATATGTTACTCAGTCAAATGATATTTCGAAACAGTTAGAAATTACAGACTGCTTGGCCTGAATCCAATTCCAGTTGTGGAGGAAAGAGGAAGACATGAAGTTGTGCAGACAGCAGGCAAGAAAGAGTGACAGAGTGAGTTACAGAGAAGGGTTCAGAAATGGAGGAGAGATGGTGAGTGTTTCAGATGTTTTCTCTTTTTTTTCTGCTCTGGCTCATGTATGGGTTGGAAATAGAAAAGCAGAGCTGCTGTCGTATGTACAGTGATTTGTCTCCTAGACACATGATGGATACACTAAATCATCATAGAATCTGGTTCACTTCAGTGACATCTGCAGTGTGTAGGCTGCACACTTCAAACTCAATTATATCTAAAGGCTTAAAGACACAGAGAAGATGGTGACGGTCACTGTTAACCTACAATTTGCTGGACTGTCTCCACTGGCACAGTTAGTGGAGATAAGCAGGGTGGGATTTGCTGGGGGGGGGGGATCAACCACCCCCCTCTGGTTTTTACATCCCTACTTCTGCTTAATGAATTTCATCCTTGGGGTGGGGGGGCAACCAATTGAAATAACAGGCAGGTTGTGACTGAGTTTTCTTACTCCTATATCCTACTTTACTGGCGCTAACGTTCACCTGAACCGAACTGTCGGCAGCCTCAGAAATCGCGAAGGTCCCCATGCACTAGGGCACCATAAAGGGGGGGTAAACGTGACAAATTCATGGGGCCCAGCATTTGTGTGTCCAGTGGATACAGGTTAGAAGTTGTGAACATTTCGCTTAAGATCCGCTGTATAATAGAGG
Organism: Apogon hyalosoma; assembly: GCA_037367295.1. Classification (NCBI taxonomy): domain Eukaryota; kingdom Metazoa; phylum Chordata; class Actinopteri; order Kurtiformes; family Apogonidae; genus Apogon; species Apogon hyalosoma. Next base: position 14,402,452 of record JAPQRP010000020.1, read on the forward strand.
AATAGAACTCAGGAGTCGGACAGAATGTAAAGTATGTATGTAAAGCGTTAGTTACATTAGTTATGAGCCGCACCCCCTTGTATATAACTGCTGCCCCCCCTTTGGTTTTTGGACAAATCGCACCCTGGATATAAGAAGTTACAGTACTTTGAAAAAAGTATTGGAAGTAAAGGAAATCAAGTGCACCTGCATGTGGTAGACAGCTTTATTTTTAACAGTGTGTTGAATAACGGTTTAAAGACTTGCGCATAATTTGATCATATTCATGCAGTGAAATGCAGGCTTTGTTAAGAGGTCAGTAAATCAGTATGTCCATATTTGCAGAAGCACATGTCTGCAGTTAAAGGTTTTATTAAAATTAAAATTCATATGTTTTATCACCTCCCCTCCCCTCCTCTCTCTCCATACGGCAGACTTTTTTTTTTCCATGAGAAAATTGCAGTGTATTGAGCGTACGTGACTACTTCTATTGAATATTCATTGAATGCGATTAATTTTAGCCATGAATGACCATGTCTTATGCTTACTATATTCTTAAACAAAATAGAGCAGCGACTCAGTTCTTTCATCAGCAAATTAAAAGGAACATGGAGGGATATAAATCATTTGGCTTGCATTCAGTTCAGAGTACATCATATAATAGCAGCACTAGCGCAAGTATGTGAATCATTTATGTGACTCATTTTTTTTCTACCTTACATGAGATTAAGAAATTTGATGAATGTACTTTTCAACATATTCAGCCAGTCATATAAATTCATTCCTTGGAGCTGCTTAGAATATCAGCTCTGGGTTTAACCAGTGACCACAGTATAAATCTCAATCATAGTGAAACTGGTTATGTCCACAGGCTCCGTGGGCTTATTTTTCCTCCGGTCACTGCAATCTACCAGGTGAACTCATCTCCATCAGAAAAAAAAGTATTAGTTCTGAACTGACCGTGGCCTTGGTTTGTCAAAAAAGTACTGCTTTGATTTTCCATGAAGAAGAACAATGACTCTGTGATGTGTTTTTAAGGCCATGTGTACACGTAGCTCAGTATTTATATATTTCCCCACTTCCAGTTTTAATAATAAAGTCCTACATACATCATCATTTTCATCGACACAGATTTACATAAATATACCTGTAGAGCGCTGTCATTGGGTTAGGATTAGGATTTAAAGGGATCATATTTTGCTAAACCCACTTTTATTAGTCTTTGGTTCATTTATTTGTGTATTTGGACCCTGATTGTTCAAAAAGTTTGAATTTGAACCCTCCAGGTGCTGCAAAGCTATCTTTATATTCATTTTGGTAAAAATTAAGTGGATTTCTACGTCTATAACTAGTTACGTCACGACTAAGGTAAATATTTCCGACAAACATTTCTCCGAGTACGCCATAATTGTTTGTCAGCAGCAGCGGTTGTAGTTCATACTGAAAATATGCCCAAACTTCGAGCCGATTACCAAAAATGTTCAGTTGTTGGTTGTATTAACGAACACAAGAGACCAGAGGTGAGAACAAGTCACTGTTTTGCAAGTCACAAGTAAGTCTCAAGTCTTTGCCCTCAAGTCCTGAGTCAAGGCTGATAAGTGTCGAGTCTCAAGTCCTGAACTTTGAATTTCAAGTCCTTTTAACAGAAATAATATTTTAAATTTATTTTTTTTTTACATTTTCATTGTATACACTTTTTTAAATCTGCATTTATTTATCAAACATGTTTAATAACATGTACATGTTTTCAGTTGTGAATGGGACAGAGCAGCACAGCCAACAACCTGGAGGGGGCGGGGCGTGAAGTGGCTCATGTGCATTTAAAGGGCCAGCGTTCAAAATGACCTTTCTGGTGTCATTACTCAGAAATAGGGTTGAAGGTGGACCTGTGAAGTTGAATTAATGAAGAATTCAGACCCAAGCAGAGCATTTACAGTTTATGTAGACCACAGGGAAATGTTTTAAAATGCATAATTCCATTTAAAACAGTAAAATATCACTCCTTTCAGGTTGCATAATGATGATGAAATGATGATGCAATTTTTGTTGCATACTGTGACGTTCTGGACCCTATAAAACCGTTTCAGCTGTGCACATGCAAGCATGAAAAGGGAATTCTTCCAAATACCCACTAGTCATTTTCAGTGACCTAACCCAGATATTTATGTGGATGAAAGGTAAAAACACTTGTGAAAATATCCAATTTTCCCGATCCCCGTGCTCCACTATGTGTGCACATGGCGTAAATGTTATTGAGTAACAATGGAAGAGACAATTGGTTTGGAGATGAATCACAAATAAGCTGTGATACAAATCCAGTACTGCTGTTGATCTATCCAGAGGGTTTATTGATGATATTAAACGCAGTGGTAGCTGGTCCATAGGGGGCGCAAGGGCAACATGCCACTTAAAATTACTTACAGACGAAGAGCTGTTTAACGTTGGGGAGTTGGTGACATGCGCAATTTAAGATGACATAGCAGCAAGACGGAGCCTGTTTATTTATGTGGACAGTGCAGAAGTCAAACTAAAACTGTGAAGTCAATTGTGTTGAAAGGACGTAAAACCAAAGTTATGAGACACAATAAAAACTGAATTTTTCTGCGATACTGTCATTATGTTTGGTGCACTTTTGGTGCAGGAAGAGATGGAAAAAACAGGCTTCTAAGGGAATGTCTTTCAAGCAGGAAGTGCTTGCATTCAAGAAAACATATCACCGCGTTTCTGTTGGTGGAAAAGTGCAGCACATGGACCAGAGACGAAAAGATAAACACTTTTTTGATGAGCGATATGAAGGCAAAATCAAAAGTATTCAAAAAAACGGCCAAAATACACTTCGACTCCTAAGGGTTAAACAATTATTTTAGCATCAATGTCTGTGAAAAAACCCTGTGATGAACTGGTGAACGTCGCCTGTTAGTAAGCATTTAAGAAAATAAATGAATGAATGTCTCTGAAGTGGATAAATATGTTTAAATTATTATATAATACATGTACTGTGTCCTGTGTGTCATGTCATGTATTGAAGCTGTTTTTAACTGTATTTCTTTATTTTCTCTGTGAATATGTTTACTTGTTGGTTGCAGAGTGTGTCTCCTCTCTCTGGAGAATCAACCCTTTATAGGACACTCCAAAAATACTCTGAAATTCAAAATTTCAACCTTAGCGTGTTATTGGAGGACCTAACAAGAATGTATTACTTTTGTGAAATGTTTGTATTTTTTTTTTATTGTTATGTAGAAAATAAACGTCAATGAAGTTACCATATTTGGTTCCTTACCCATAAGGGGCAAAAAAAAAACAAAAAAAAAACAAACAAAAAAACAAGAGGTATATATTAAAAATACAAAAATAATACATGTAAGATGAAAGGAACATGTATTTTAGAACATTAGAACAACACTTTTAGAACATTATAACACGCTGTGGAAAAAAACAAAACAAAACAAAACTTGTTTTTACTGGAAAAAAAATGGCAGCTGTGGTTACCAGAACAATACTTAAAAAACACAGCACACCGTAAACATATTTATAGATTAACATGTAAATTTAACATTTTAAACACGTATATTTAACATTGGATTTTGGTGACATTTACATTATTAAAATGTTAAATTTACTATTTTATTCTTTTTTAATTTTTTTAAAAAAAAAGATGAGAATAGGCTGTTATTTCAACATTATGGTCTTGCAATTTAAAGAGCACCACGTTGTTTTTCAATTTAGTTTCATTTTCCCAAAACAATAGAAGCACATCATTTTTACATACAAATTTGATGTTGGTAACATACTTTTCCTGTAAAAACTACAGCTATATTTGATTCAATCATTAACACAAAAATCTTTTGAAATAGACAACTTTGCATTGTATTTTCACTTACAGTTATTTTTATGTCGCAGTTTTACAACTTTTTGGTGTTAATTTTACAGTATTTTTTTTTTTTTACAGTGTACCATAAATGCTGATCCAGACCCCTGTCTACATCCACATTCTCCCTTTGAACATCATTCCTTACATTAGTACCATTACTTCATGGTACC
>JAPQRP010000020.1:14406571-14422306 GCA_037367295.1 Apogon hyalosoma
GCAGAGGTGGACCTTACAGACCCTGTAGACCACATTGGACCTGAGATTGTTGACTCACTGTAACTGTTGCTGTCACTATCTTTAAATGTATACAGAAATTACCAAAAATAGTCACTTGCCTGATAAAGGGTTAAAGATTCAATTTTAAGTACCTATAACCAATACCAGTTGTTTTCATTTTCTTGTCCTTATATGATTGGAGGATTTTTGCAGGGTTGCCACGTCACCTGGAGTGAGATATGAACATTTTCAAGATTCCAGAACAAATGTGAAACAGACAAGTAACCAGCTCCAGATGTCTCAAATAATGCAGATTTGTCCTTTTCAGCCTGTTACACAACCATTTAGTGTCCTCTCCTACTGTATTTAACACAGGGACTTTAATTTAATGAAGTATGAGGCTAAACCCTGGCTTGGTTATCTAGCTAGGTAGAAAATATAGGACCAGGGAGTTCAAGACTGTCAATGATCAATGCTTTATTGCAGCTGGACATTAAAATCAAACTCTTACAACATTCATCATCTTGACCCTACACCTAAATTAATAACTGCTGTGTTCATAGTCTACATTCGTCTGTAGCAGCTCACGTACTAGTTGTGCTTGAAAAACACTTAAATATACTGTAGCTCTGAATATACAGAGGTTTTAAGGATACACTGGAAAAAAATCTAAATCTTACCAAGTGTATTTATCTAATTTCTAGTCCAAATATCTCATCACCCTTAAAATAAGACATAATCACCTAAAGAGTAACTTTGCAGCGAGATATAAGAACTTATTTTTAGACAGTAGATCTGGAAAATCTTATTTCAAGAAATCTTACCAAGATAATTTTCACTTGTTCCATTGGCAGATTATTATTATTTTTTTTTTGCTTAATTTAAGTTACTCTTTAGGTGATTATGTCTTACTTTAGGTGTGATCAGATATTATGACTAGAAATGAGAAAAATACATTTGGTAAGATTTAGATTTTTGCAGTGTATGTCAGAAGAATAATCACAACAACCATACAGTTACGGGAAAAAAATTATTACACCATCAGAAGTAATCAAATACAATGGTTATGCAATCAAGTACTAACTCCTGTGTGTATCATGTGACTAAAACAAACAGAAAAGAAAACATCGAATGCCTAAAAGCACTGTTTTTGTCAGTACAATGCCATAGATATTGATGTAAGAACTGAAGTGATTTTGGTTATTATCAAGAAAACATGGAAAATGGACAGATATCAGCTCTGAAATTAAACTGCTATAAGCTATTTTTGTTGGTATCATTATATTTGTTTAAACAAATATACCTTTAGTTGTACCAGGCGTTAAAATGAACAAGGGTGGTCTAATGTTTTTTTCCACAAATGTATATACAGTAAAGTTACCTCTAGTTGCAACACTTCATTGAATAACAGCATAGGGTAAGATGAAGAAAAGTTCCTCGTCGTGTACATCTAAGTCTATTACCATGAAATTTCACACTCAAGCCTTGTGTGACAGTTTGACTCCCACCAATCAACACCCCAAGCCAGGCACCTTATGTGATATTTCATGTGTGACGGTGTAAGCCTGTTGAAAATTTTGTCTTCCACGGATGTAGTTTGCACAACGACAAACAATTGATGTCTCCCAGGATACATTGCTCTGTTATATGTCTTGTCAAATCCATGTGTATCAGATGCTGGTATTTCCTACAAAATATACAGCTGCTTCCACTTTTCAGTGTCCTATCTGCTGTCTTGTTCGGACCGCTTTTCTTTTCATCTATCTCGTAAGTCTATCTGTCTTACCACGCATTTTATTTCTGGTTTTTATGTATGTGTGCACTCTAGCAAAGGTATGACTTACAATCAAAAGCACATATGTCAGTCTGAAGTTTCAACACAGGCTTCTACCTCCAGTATATCACCCTCAACCCCGATCCTTTTCATCATCTTACAGCTGTATGTTGGAAAATATGACCAAAATAGGCGCCTGCATCACTGTTTCTTTCACTCTACAACAGCAAGAAGGGATCTCACTGTACATCTCAGTCATCTAAGATACAGTTATACAACACAGCTCCCATGTGTATTAGTCCTTATAGATATCTGAGCCCTGTTCTCTAATCTTGCCAGAGATGAGGCAAGATGCGGTTTGGTGCAGTTAACGGGTCAGTGACCGTCTGTACAAACACAGCAATAGATAAACAAGCCACGAGGACAGGATGAAGGAGGGAAAAGATGAAAGTCAGGGGTAGTCAAGAGAGAAGGGTCGAGAGGCAGTGAGGCCACAAGACGGGAGATGATGAACCACTACAAAGGCAAAGAGAAATCAAAATGGAAATGAGGTGCCACCAAAGAGCACTCCGGTCTCCCACTAGACGAGTTTGAAAGCCAGACGAGTGAAGGGAGGAATGGAGGAGAGAAACAAAGAGATATGAGTTTAGAGTTTGACGACGGTTCTTTACTACTTTTACCACGGAGTTTGAACGGCAGCTACGCAAGTAGATAAATAACCCAAAATTAACCTTATTAACCCCATTTCAACTTGCAGGTGGTATACCTCCTCATTCCCGAAGCCCGTACCATCCTCGGTCATTCATCATTCCAGTTTTTCTGCCACTTATGACTGGAAATCTTTGCAACGATCCTTAAAACTCACCTCATTCATATCGCTCTCAGAATTTGAAGGAGTGATATTTTGCGTTTTTAAATGGAATTATGTATTTTAAAACATTCCCCTGTGGTCTGCATGAACTGTAAATGCTGCTTGGGTCTGAATTCTTCATTAATTCAACACCACAGGTCCATCTTCAACCCTATTTCTGAGTAATGACACCAAAAAGGTCATTTTGAGCGCTGGCCCTTTAAATGAAAAGGAGCCACGTCAAGCCCCGCCCCCTCCAGTATGGACTACAACCGCTGCTGCTGACAAACAATTATGTCGTACTCAGAGAAATGTTTGTCAGAAGTCTTGACCTTATATGTGCAAATGTCGTGACGTAACTAGTTATAAAATGCCACAAATCTGCAAGGAATATAAGATAGCTTGGCAGAACCTGGAGGGTTAAAATTCAAACTTAATGAACTGTTGGGGTCCAAATACACAAATAAATGAACCAAAGACTAATAAAAGTGGGTTTAGCAAAATAGGACCCCTTTAAAAGATCAGTGAGATACACTTCTGGACCACTGCACCTGTTTTTAGCTTTTCTATTTGTTATATGTCATTGCTGTCCATCCTGTTAGTCGTATATTTAATCTGTTCTGTCGTTTGTGCTGCTACTCATTCTGTTTATTTGCTGCCTCTTGGTCAGGTCGTTATTGTAAATGAGAATCCGTTCTCAACTAACTTACCTGGTTAAATAAAAGTTAAATAAATAAATAAAATAAAATAGTACATACAATGCGTACTATGATGCAACAAAGTAGACTCGTAGGAATTGTATTCCTAAGAAAGTGAGTGAGGATAAGCGTGAATAGAAAACCCTGAGAAAAGACAAGGCTTGTGAGAAAAGATTGCTAAAAATTGCTGGACCATGAAAATGTTATACTTTGCTCTACCAGCTCTATAGATTAAGTAAATTCAGTTTGACTATCAACTGATCACTCAGTTGTGACTTTACACACTTGGACTGGTGTCTTCACTGTATATGACTAGAAACATCTATCCAACAGAATTACTCATGCAATCTGTGTTTAAAAGGTTAATGATAAATGAGTTCTTCTCTGAAACTGATCCTAAAAACAGGACATGGGGCTAAAAATCCAAACCAGATGTAGACTAATGTTATGAAGCTAGTTTGGAAACACTTTGGGTCTATTTAAAAAATAAATTCTTGCTGAGATAAGAGAAACAATTTTTCAGATAAAACACGTTTTTATATTATTTAGCATTATTTTTATAGAAAAATCTGCATGTAACACAGTCAAAAGGACACGAAAATTACACGCTACTAGTTTTTTTTAATATATTTTTATTCTCTCACAGGTACATTTTGGGAACTAATTATACAAGGCAGAGTGTTTGACAAAAATGACTGCTATTGAGAAATCATTTGTGATTTATATGCATTTAAATGGGCAGGTTCTGTGTGTAACGTGAGTGGACACGATGGGTTACACACAAAACCTGGAATGAGACTGCCGATTTGTGAAAAACCCGCATGTCTTGATTCGAAAAACCACTAGGATCGTCAAATTTAACAGTGTCTTTATTTATAGCGGTATATAAGACCATTTCAAGCCATGTGTTCCAGATCAAATGCACTGACACCTAGGTAGCTTTTCACATCCCAATTTTAGTCCAATTTTTGGCCCCAATGTTTTATTATAAATTCAATTATTTTGGGATGGCTCAGAGAAAGAGTATAATTTTTTCGCATTTATTTGAGGTCATCATTAGGTACATCCTGGGGGGAAACATGTCTAAATTTACCTTTTATTATTGGGTTTTAAAAGCTGGCAAAGTGCCAGGTACCAAAATGAACCCAGTTTCATAGATGCACCCATATAGCTTCATTATTTCTGTCGGGAAATTTAGTCTCTGCATTTTACCAATCCTAATATGCACACAATACCTAGCATTAGCATTAGCACAAAGGACACACAGGAGCAGTGAACTGAGCTGTGATATTCATCAGAACTGTTTGCAGAGGCAGAGAAAGGAGAATTAATCTATATGAAGCTGTTTTCAATGGCCCACGTGGCACGGAGAGAACCGGTACACTCGACACAAAAAGTATCGACTGAGATTTTAACCTAAAACCTTCTTGCTGTGAGGCGTGAGTGCCAACCACTATGCCGCTGCGTCGCCTGTTGTTTGGTGAACTCATGAGGATAAGGATATCTAGGTTTTGTTCTTTCACCATTGATAAGCATTCTCGTGATTGGAATTCCTCTCACAGATTCTCAGTATGTGCAAATATTCATGTGGAAATGTTGGACCAAACAAATATAAGGGTCTAAGGTCAAGGAAATCCAAGTTCAATTGTGTCATTTGCTTTTAGAGCGAACCCTGCTTTTGTAACGGCAGTCTTTGCTTTAACTGTGATTCTGTTGTTACTTCGGTCTGAAAAAGGAGACGACAAAAACACTGACCCGTAGCCTACCGCCTTCCCAAAACCATTTTAAGCACTTAGTATTCAGCATAAAGATCTTTTTCTGTCATGCAGTTAGTTCCGGCAAAAATATAAGGCAGTGCAGCTTGTTTGAATTTCGTTTGCCAACACATCATGAAAGAAGTCATTGGAATAAAGTTTTCAAATGGAAAATGTAGAGTTTCAGACTGTGGAGAAGTCACAAAAATATTTAGAAAGCAAGTGCAAGCGAGACAGCATATGATGAAATGTGATTTAGGAGGCGAGAAGAGCAGAAAATGTAATAGAGAAAAGAAGAGAAGAAAGGAGCACCAGATTATGTAGGTAGTGAGTTTTAAGTTGAACTAACAATCATAAAGTTGTAAATTAGGGCAGCGGGGGTGGGATGGGGGTAGAGAGGATTGAGACATATTGTGCGGTGTTAGCATTAGAAATAAAACAGCAAATGATAAAAGAGCAGGGAATAAGAAAGGAGAGTGTGGAAAGAAAGACATTATGTGGAGAAGAGAGGAAATGAGACATTGATGGAGACAGACAAGAGTGAGAGCTGTTGGGAGACGCAGAGGCAGGAAGCCAATATGATGTCTTCATCTTTCTGTTAACATCATGTCAAGTGCAGCAGATGACCAGGACCGGCAGAGGGCAGGTGAGAAACCTCACACAGGGAGTATCAACTTCCTCCTCTGCCTCCCTCACTTCCACTCACCTTTGGACTCACTTTCCCTTTTCACCTTCATCGCCCTCCTTGTTCTTTCCGACTCTTGTCTCTCTTCACTTTGTTTTCCCTCCTCTCTTGACTTCTTCATCTGGTCATGCATAAGTATGAATCAACAATTACTTTATTTGTTAATCCAGTATGCAGTGGATAGCACTCGTGCCTCACAGCGAGAAGGTCCTGGATTCGATTCCAACACCAGTCGATGGGGGTGGGACCTTTCTGTGTGGAGTTTATATGTTCTCCCCATGTCTATGTGGGTTCTCTGCAGGTACTCCGGCTTCCTCCCACCATCCAAAAACATGCACTGATAGGTTAATCAGTTAATCTAAATTGCCCATAGGTGTGAGATTGATTGTTTGTCTATATCTCGGCCCTGTGATGAACTGGCGACTCATCCAGGGTGAACCCCGCCTTCGCCCATATGTGGCTGGGATAGGCTCCAGCGACCCCCCGTGACCCTAGTGAGGATAAAGCGGGCTCAGAAAATGAATGAATGTTAATCCAGTAAATAAATGAATTTAAGTAACTGGAAAAAGATCGTCAAATTTTGCAAAACACTGATGATTTGTTTGACTGCAGAACACACCTGTGATGACCTTTCTACATAGAATCGAGATAGAGTTCCCTACATGCCAATACAGTTTTACATTTATGAATGTTGTGTTTTCAGTTTTCCTAAGAACTCTGAGGTCATGTGGCATATGGTCTTCATCAAAACAGCTTGCAGTTTCTTGTGGAATGATTGTTCTGTGTTCTTTTTTTTTTTTTTATTTGAATGGTAGATTTGTCCATTAAATAAAGCTTCAAGCAAATTCACCAGTCATAGATTTTAGTTTTTAAGGGATCTTCATAGACAATAAAGACTAAACAATACTTTTATTTTTTATTTGCAGACTCGAAGTCCAACAGTAGACAATACACACACACACACGCACACACACACACACACACACACACAAGCCACAGAGATAAAAATCACAGCTATACAATGTCAGTCAGTGGTCAGCAATTAAAATACATATAGTTGTTTGTGCCAGTATTTCCAAAAGATGCAGGTGTACCTAGTGTCACTCAGATTTGACTCAGTCAGAGACATGATTCCATTCCTAAATCTGTTGAGCCTGCACGTGAACTTATATATAAAATTCCTCAGCAAGGCATGGAAAGTAGGAATATTACATGTCACAATAATAATAATAATAATAGATTAAAAAAAAAAAACAATAAATAAAATGCCACAATGGGTGTGTGTGTGTGTGTTTGTGGGGGGCTTTCTTTGTGGAGTTTGCATGTATTTCCTGTGTCTGTGTGGGTTCTTTCCAGGTACTCTAGCTTATTCCCACAAAAGAAAATGGCACAACTTTTCCACAAATCAAATATATATGTGGTTGATTAAAAATAATAATAATTTGTATTACAGAAGTTGAGATCTTACATATTGACTCAGACAACTTGTTTCTGTCTATTCTGTTTAAAACTGCAGACGCCATAGATAATACTGGACATAACACTCACTCAGGCTTTAGGTGAACAGCAACAAGTTATGTCACAAAATTGAGAAACTACAACTCTCTTAATGGTTTGAGCACTATTATCTCACAGCAGGAAGGTCCTGGGTTCGATCCCAGGTCGGTGTTGCACTGGAAAAAAATCAAAATCTTACCGACTGTTTTTCTCATTTCTAGTCAAAATATCTCATCAAACTTGAAATAAGACATAATCACCTAAAGAGTAAATTTTCAGTGAGATATAAGAGCTTATTTTTGGACAACAGATCTGGAAAATCTTATTTCAAGAAATCTTACCAAGATAATTTTCACTTGTTCAATTGGCTGATTTTTTTTGCTTGAATTAAGGAAAAAAAAATCTTGAATTATTACCTTAATTGGCTATAGGTGTGAATGTGCATTTTTGTTTGACAGCCTTGTGATGATTTGGCTCTAGCACCCCCATGACCCTCTCGAGTGGTTGGGAAAATGAATGAATGAATGAATGAATGAAGTGTTGGTTTGGGTTGTGTATGCTGTACATAATGTGCATTTGTCCATAACGCTGGTCTGGTCCAAAGGTATCCACTCTGACCTTGATCTACTGCAGCTCATGCACTGATTTATACACCTGGAATTGATGTTTCAGGTGCAGGGTCATTGCACAAAGCAATAATAGACATGAGCAAAATGGGATATTTTCCTTGTCCACATGGATACACACAAACCAGAGTTTTTTGTTTTTTTTTCTGGTTGGGAATAGATTTTGCAAGAGAGGATGTGTAACGTCACTTAAAGCTGTGTCAACCTTCCTAAAAATACATTCAATGTCGCACAAAGCTGCAGTGAAAACTTGGCTCATGATACAGATTGTTTATTTGCATTCAATATTTGACTTGACAGAATTTTTGTTGTAAGTCAGAAGTCACAGTCTTCAGGGACCTGTAGCCATCATACCTATATTTACTCTGACTTTAACGGCCTACGCTAGAATCTGCACTTGTTACACTTCTAAAAATAAAATGAATCAGATCCTAATATATTTTTTATATGTGCCCAGGGATCTTTGAGTGAATTTGCCTGTTTGCAGATGCTGATATGGGGGAAAATGCCCTGATGTCAGTGATGACAGTTGATCCTTAGGGAGACAAATGACAGAAACTGACTGCTCCTCAACTTGATGAAATTTTGTATGCTGAACAGTGTCAACGTATGAGGCATTAAAGTATGTGTGTGCGTGTGTACGCAGAGGCAGGGTGATTCTTTTTTCTCTGCAGGTGAAAGAAAACACCTGAGAGTGTCACACAGGTTTATGGGGAGTGCTGAGATGAAAGCTCATTAACAAAAGACTATAATGAGGTGGTTTGATTTGTGCACACTCATGGCAATTATCTCTGAACTCATTAGACACCGGGGCATGGAGATAAAAATGCCCCTTCCCAAAGTAAAGCTGAGAGTTATCAGGTATGGACTAAGCCAGCTGGGTTCATCTGAGGTTGCACTGACAGCTGACAGTACTGTATCAAAGTGACAAGCACGTATAAGATGTGAGGATCCTGAGTGCATATGAAGTAGGCAGGGGTGCTTAGTGCAATGAACGTACTGAGAATTTGTCTTGGTGACAGCGGTGCACAGACGCACCGACAAGCAACTGCCAGTACATTTTTGCAGACAGAGTAGCGAGCAGTTACAAATCTCAACCCCAAGTGTGAGCCCATGTTTGGTTCCAAGCAGCTGCTACTGGGTATTTAGGTATGGAGGAAGAGAGTGGATGAAATAAGTGAAAGTAAACATCAGACAGTTTCTGAAGAGAACAGTTTTTATACAGTTGTTAGGATCTTTGTTGCTTGTTTTAATAAATATGGATTTGACTGATTCTCTAATATACTTATGTTTATATTTGACAGGTGGGTAAACACACAGTAGAATAAATACATGTTTTTACCGCTATGTGTCTAGTCTGTCATTAGATACTCCATTACTTGACATCATGTCCATATCAAGATGAAAATGTTTATTTTCATCAGGCATACACAATTTCATAACGCATTCTGAGTCTGAATGAAGCTCACTTCATATGGGCGACCATTTCTACTTTGTCAACACTGTAGAAAAACTGGTTACATTTTTGTTCAACCTGAAGGCAAGCAGATTTAACATGGATTTACAGAAGAAGAGCTGCTTTAATGAATGAATTTGGCTTGTTTACATTTTCTGATATAATATTATTTGTCATGTAGTTCATACACACGTTTAATTTAAGTTGCTTTCAGTTTGTGTGAATGTAGGCACAGGACACTGGTGAAATGAGTAGTGGAAAATGAGTGTTTATGTGGCTTCCAAAGCATTTGTCGAACAGGTGACATGACACTACTCTCATTAGAGGATTAAAGTTTCAACCCAGGGCACAATTTTTTGATTCTTGCAGCCAATCATAATTGTTTTTACTTTTTGTCCTCATATGATTGGATGGTTTTTGTTGGGTTGCCACATGGCCTTAAGTGAGGAACACTTTCAGGAATCTAGAATTAACTTAAAGGAGATGATTAATCTGCTCCCAATGTCATATTTATTAACTAAGTTTGGTCCTGTTCAGCCTGTTACACCTCTGTTTAGTCTCCACCTTTTACAGAGACTTCAGTTTAATGGAATATGAGTAAATGTCTTGGTTATGTGGGTATGTACTTATTATAGGACTGTGTATTAGTAGATGACTGGTGGTTACGTGGGTAGGTTGTGGGTTTCTCATGTGAGATATACAACTTAGAATCCTGCAAGTAACACCTACCTTTTCTTTGTTTTGTAGTTGACTGTAAAAGACATTATCAACTGAAATAAAAATGTAGCTGTGACACATTGTAAATGTTATGTTCAGGGCACCAACCACAACTGAGTCAAAGTATAAGATTCTTCTACTTTGATACTTTTCAGTAGCAACTGTCAACCTGCAGAACCAGTAGAAATACCAGCCCACCATCAAAGATGATAACAAATATTGCTGAATTCTGCAAATCTATCAAAATTCAAGTCTGAAAGAAGAAAAAAATCCCCTTTGGTCCAGGATTAACAAAACAGAGTCTTGGTCAATCTTGAGCAAATGTTTCTCTGTCTGGTCATGTATAGAGTCAATTATGAAAATGATGGTTTGATTTCATTCACCGAAGAGCAGCTTCAGTATTTCTGGGTTGGCAGTACATATATTAAACTGCTTCATTTACCTTTGAATTTAACAGAAAATCCTAGTATCAATTTAGGACTTAAAAGAATCCTTCAATGTTGCATGTGCAGTGTATTCTACATTTGCATGACTTTGAAATGTGTAGCCGTTATGTGTGTACACGGAAGATGTGTCCACATCACTGGGCTGACAGCAATTACAGTACATCATACTGGTAGGCACTGATGTGATCATGTGCCGCTTTATATATATATATATATATATATATATATATATATTCCATAGCGTATAGCAAGGAAATGGGAGATATTTACAACCAGTACTAATATTAGCATGCGGCAAGAGTGATACAGATGCCCTTAAGGAAGTGTTACTTCTCACTCTCCAAAAAGATGGCAAGGATATGAACGCCTCACTCGAGTACACATTTGCATAGTGATCCTAATAATCTGATTTTCCTCTGGCTGCTATTGTATTCCCTTTTTTAAAAAAGTGGTTCTAAAATCAAAACATTTATTCGAGCAGTCCCTTGGGCCAGGTTTAGTCCTCTGATTATTCTAACAGTACACTTGAACCTACAGCTGTTTTCTTCTGTCTATGAAGTTGCGTCACGCATGGGAAGTACTACAGAAATAAACAGAGATGTGACAAGGACATAGACATAAACAGCTGGGACCTGCTATTCATCTGTACATCCATGTTTCTATCTGTTAAATATTATGTGAGCTTCTGCAAGACGTTAGAAATTTAAAGTGCTGTAATGATTGCAGACATGATAAATTCAAGATGCATTTCATTTCACTTTTAGTGGTTCTAATTTGAGTTGGGTTGCAAGAAGAATTAAATGATGCTGATGTAAATGACAGTATAAAGTGTTGTGCTATGGTTTCCACTGGCAACTAGGCTCTGGAGTGCTCTGCTTTGAAGTGGGTGGTTAATAGTAACGAGGTGGATAGAGATATATAAAAAACACACATCAAAGCAAAGTGTGGTTTTAATTTTTACTGCACACATGCACAGAAACACACAGAAACTTTTCGTATTGTCATGCACAGAGAGAAACTCATGCACACTCACGCATCCTTTTTTTCCATCACTTATCTTGGATGACGTTCCTAGAGGCTTCTCCTAGGACTCCCAGGAGCTGGAGATAGTTACTCCCTCCATTTTTAGGATCCATTTTTAGTCACAAAGAAAAAAAAATGTCCAGGGTATGTTCTCCCAGTGTCTGCATGGGTTATCTCCAGGAAATCAGGTGTTCTCTCATGGTCCACAGACACAGGGTAATCTAAACTGAATATTGGTTTGGGTTCTTAAACATTTTTCAAGATCAAATTCAAGCACTTTTAAGGGTCATTTATTCATCTTCTGAACTGCTTGGTCCTTGAAAGGGTGCTGGGGTACCAAAGCCTATCCCAGCTATCTATGGGCAAAAGTGGGGTACACTGTGGACGTGTCACCAGTTCATCGCAGAGCTGACAAATAGACACCTATGGGCAATTTTAGATTGACCAATTAACCTATCAGTGCATATCTTTGGATGGTGGGAGGAAGCCGGAGTACCCAGAGAACCTTAAAACAAGCAATCACCCTAAAATCTAACCCCACATTTTGGGTTTCGGCAAAAGGTGGTGAAGTTGCTCAAACCCCCCTCCCCCCCCAAAAAAAAAAAAAAAAAGGTGCTCACATCTGGTAGAAAACCATGCCTTCCCTCTTTCCGTCTCTTTTCCTGCCTCACTGTCATATACTCAAGGGCCACCAAAAAAACATTTGTAGATGAACGTCCATATCTACAGTATTTTTTTTTGTTTGTTTGTTTTTTTTGGCATTGGTGAAATTAAATCAATTCTAAAGAGCAACAAGGCCAAAGTATAATTAATCAAACTTGCTTTAAAACAAATTCAATATGATGCATGTTGCTGTGTTAAAATAGCAACAATTACTAAATTACGAAAATGCAGGATCACCTGACTGATCACATCTCAAGGCAATAGAACTCAGGTACTATTCAGCTCATGGTTTGTTTGGTTTTTTCTTTTTTTCCTTGTCTATTAGCACACTTCCTTGTGTCCTTCTACCCACAATGTGTTATTTAAAGGTGAACGTTACACCAGTGGTGCATATGAATGAAGCATGTGCTCACAGGTGAATGAAGTTCAACTGTTTCTGTTCAATATGTTAGATCTTACTCACTATACATATCACTTCTCACCTTTATAATCAAGCTGATGTTCTTTGCTTGTCTGCTTCAGGTACATCTGCTTGATAACACCTGTCATAAGTTCTTTGATGAACTGGATGAATGCAATGAATGTTTCTGCTCATGTGCAAATGTGAAAAAATGGTAATACAGGAATTAGTAACACTGATTGCAAAATTGCTCTTGTGTATCTTTTTAAAGCTGCTGCTTTTGATTTATCAAGCGCCACATTTTCGCATGCAGCTGCCTGCACTGGTAATGAAAATCTATCTCTTTTTTCATATTAATTTAATACTTAACAAGTGTTTTTGTATTGCACGCTATGGTCATTTTCTGTGACGAACTGCACTTTTCGACTCTTTAAATCTTCCCGTCTTCTCTTTCTGACCCCATGCCACTGAGTTAAAAACATTTTAATCATGTCGTCACGGTTGTGCAATCAAACATCAGAGTAATTATACAGCCAGAATGCTTTGAAACGTAGCTGTGCTAAAGCTGTCTATCTATTAAATTGATGTTTACTTCATGTTCACAGCGTCGGTATGTGAGTGTCAGTATGTAGTGCACTGCCTGCTCATATATTCCTGTGTATGCATATGTATGGGGCTACCACCTGGTTGTGTGTGCTTTGAGAATATAGCAGTTGTGTAGTATTAACAACACATATGCCAGGGTATTCAGCCCAGTGGCCAGAGTGGCAGCTTCGAGGTTTGAGCTGAGCAGCGGGCATCGTGCCCTTCATGGTCATGACAGATGGAGCCGGTAGAGACGCAAGGCTATTACAGAGGACAGGGAGAGAGAGCTAGGGAGAATGGAGGGAACCAAAATGTTAGAAAGAGAGTACAAGGAAAAGTGGAAAAAGAGTCTGATTGGAAAGGAAAGAGAAAGATTGAGACAAGGATGAGGGCAAATTAGTGTAGGATTGAGAGGGAGAGGAAGAGTAAAAGAAGGAAGTGCGAAGCTGAAATAATCAGCCAGACCAGAAACAGAGGATAAAGAAATAATGAGAGGGGAAATTGTCAAGTAAAATGAAGCAAAAGTCAGTAAGGGAGTTAGAAAAGCTGCTGAACAAAACAAAATTTTAAAGATAGCTTTTAAAAATAACCCACCGGGGCTCAGCCTTGTGAGATGCATATGGTACTGCCAAGTTGAATCTAGAACATTCACACACATTTCTTAGAAGAAGAAATGGCCACCTTTGCTCTGAGCCGATTAGTCTGCAAGAGTGGTTTGCCTCCAGTTTGCCTCCCACTGCCAAGTGGAAGGAATGACTGAGAAATAATTACTTTCTGCTTAGTCTAATAAGTAAAAAACAGAATACAGATGGAGGCAGAGAGAAGCAGGTAATGTGGGCTGAAATTCAAGGGCACAGTCAAGCTCTGAGGCCAATAAATCTGGATCTGAAAATGTTCAGACTAATCAAATCCTATTATGAACAATAGCCAGTTGGGCCATTACCAAGATGGCATATCATTATGACTGCTGCCCATTAAGAACAAACTGGAAGTAGTGCCAACTCACTGTCAATGACGAAATGGAAGGACTGGTAAGAAAGCTATGCCTCAGTCTGGAAAAGTCTGAAAAAAAGCACCTTAAAGAATGCTTATAAAAGTAATAGGATAAAATGGATCTTTGCACATGCACTTACTCAATATCACTTTGAGTTTATCAGCTGATTTGGCTGCCACCTGCCCTCGTCACTGCTGAGCAGCGTGATTAAACAGAAATGGGATTATCTCATTAAAATATTGTTCTATGTCTGGGTTTAACTTGACCTGAGCTGTTAAAACGGTGCTGTTTATTTGAAAATATTCACATCTCATGGATGGCACACTGGTGACAGCAGGCTTCCACAGTTTCCTACCAATTGCCTTTTTAATTGTATGTTTGGTCATATCACAAAACCTTAATGTTCAGGTTTAGAAAATAGTACATGACAGCTAAGTGAAGACTGAGGTTTTGGGAGTAGTACTGATGCATGAGGCGTTGCTGTCTGTGTGAATCACATATGCACAATCACAACCACTTCAGGCTGCCTCTGGATACCTCTACTGTTCTTTTTCTGCCCTGTTTCCTGACCCGCACCTCCAAGCTTTCCATCTTGGCTTTTGTCTTTCTTTTATAAATGCACCGTGTACTCTGTGCCTCTGTCCCCTGCATCAGGGCAAATCAGCGTTTCTATGTCATGACCTATTTACCCTCAATACCACCTAACCCCAGCAGTGGCTCACCTACACTGGGTGGAAAGCCACTGAACCTCATTGCCTCAAGCTCTGGTCATCACCTAGCACTTCAACTAGGATTAATATCACTGTAAATCTAATACCCACTGTCTCTAATCCATACACACAATGTAGCCAGAGAGAAGGTGGCAACGTGAAACACATTTCATGACATTTCAGCTACATTTCACGTTACCCCAAGCGACATAGAAGACCTTTTAATTAAAATGCTAGGAGCGTGCCTCACCTTCTAAGTCCCTAGCTGAGAAGAAGACCCAGTAAATTACATGACTGGATTTAGCATTATTGAAAAAAAAAAAAAGGTGCAGTGTTTAGCACCTATAGCAGGACACAAGCACATGTATGAAGTAACGGGCTGCTCTCCAGTTTGGCTAGCAACTTGGAAAATATGTTCTTATTCACATGATTTTCCATAGCTCTGATGCAAGAACAGTGTTGTATTCACACCTGAACTTCAGAGTCAGGAAATGCTGGTAACTTCAGAAAATAGTGTAAATGACCCATATAAACATGATGAATGCCACCTGTGCGCCCAGCTGTGTCAAAAAGAATGCCAACATATCAAACTCAAAAATACTTCACAAAAATGAAAGCATGTGGGTTACAATTACAGCAAACAGGTGTAGACTTATTGTAGATTGTAATGCTCTTACCTGAAAGATCATTCCATGAAAAAAAAGAGGCAATGTGACATGTTCTTCTGAAATATTCATATGTGGTATTTAAGAACGGGCGACACGGTGGTGCAGTGGATAACACTCGTGCCTCACAGCAAGAAGGTCCTGGGTTCGATTCCAACACCAGTCGGTGGGGCCTTTCTGTGTGGAGTTTGC
>JAPQRP010000020.1:14456190-14470379 GCA_037367295.1 Apogon hyalosoma
ATAGATAGATAGATAGATAGATAGATAGATAGATAGATAGATAGATAGATAGATAGATAGATAGATAGATGCACTTTGAGGCACCATGATATTAAGGGAAAAAATAAAAACAAAAGTATTCAATGCACTGCTTTTTTATATGGTACATTTTTCCTCTCCCATCACCAGAGTGCATTAATGTCTACTGAAGGTGAATTTAAAACCAAATTTGCACCTGCGTATTTGGTTTTATATCTGCGTTTTACTCGTTTCCACTGACATCATTTTATTTTCCTTAGTTCTTGCGTATTTTGCTTTCGTTGATGCTGTGACGTGGCACAAATAAACCCGTGTGAATGTTTACAGAACCCCGGTCACGTCAGCGCCGTCGTCCACCAGAACAAGCGCTTCCATTAAGACGTGAGGCCCTGGGAAAGTCTGTCACGTGACCCACCCGCTGCTGAAACAGACGCCCCAGTCCAGACGGTCGGTTTCCTTTATGCCAATCTTTCGGGGATCCTCTGGCTTCAGCAAAACCAGGCCTTGGCCTCCGAGTTTTACGGGGTGATTCTTTGAACAAATGAACATAGCGGTTTGTGGAGTGTTTACAGCCGATCCATAATGTTTTTGAG
The DNA here is from genome assembly GCA_037367295.1 of Apogon hyalosoma. Classification (NCBI taxonomy): domain Eukaryota; kingdom Metazoa; phylum Chordata; class Actinopteri; order Kurtiformes; family Apogonidae; genus Apogon; species Apogon hyalosoma. The sequence continues at coordinate 14,456,802 of JAPQRP010000020.1, forward strand.
TGTCTGGCTGAGGCGGCCCTGCCAAACGACAGCGACACATTACGGGTTAGAAGGACAGCTCTGCTCGTAATGTAGCACATGGTTGGCCCTGGGCCCCGGCTGGTACCGCCCACTCAGTGCAGTCTCACACCACTCAGTGATGGAACAGACCGTACAGGCAGCACACAGTAGGTGCTGTCGTGTAAATGTGTCTGTTCATTTTAATAAGAACAGTCTGGGTTTATATAGCGCTTTTCTATGAACGCGTACACTCTCACATTCACACTCTGGTGGTGGTAAACTACATATGTATCAGTTGGAGAGGACTGATGGAAGCGTGGCTGTGAATTTGCACCTCTCTCCGACCACCACCGAACATTCATACGCATTCATACACCAGTGCATGATGGAAGTCGCAACAGCACATGACTAGGACAGAGCGGGATTTGAACCGCCAACCCTCCGGTTATTGGACGACCCGCTCTACCTCCTCTCTTCTCCCTGTGAAATCACCCTCGTTAATTCTCATGATGCTGCGAAAAAAGTGTGTTTTGGAGAATTTTATTTACTCTTTTTTTTTATGTATTTTTTTTTTACTTATATTTTATTGTTTCATTTTTTTTTTAAATTTTACAACACAAACATTTAGAACATGGTGTCGAGCTGTTTGACCACAGGACAGTAATGTGACAGTAAAGAGCTGGAGACGGCACGAGGCCGACGCTCAGAGAAAACATGACACGAAGAACTGAGGAGGGGGACGCCGGTCAGCTGTTCTGGAGTCAGAACACAACTGGAGTACACGTCTGTTTTGCGTATGGTACCATGAAATATTATTTGAATTCAAATATTAAAGCATTAGGATAAAGTGTTGTTTGTTTAGTTTCTTTTAGTTCAGCAAGGTTAGTGATAGGTTCTTTATGACCAGATTTCTGTTTTTACCCTGTTTTAGTTTAAATAGTTGGACAGTAGGTTAAGATTGTTAAGGTTAAGGTCCAACTTTACACCATTTTCATGTGATGGCTTTTTTAGACGCTTCCAAGAGGATTTTAATCAAATATTTATCTTTACTTGGTCTGTCTTTTCCTGTTAAATGACCCAAATACAGCACAGAACATGTCCTCGGTAGTTCGTATCCCAATATTTTTCCAAATCCGTTGCTGATATTATTCCACTTTTGGGATAATTTTGTGCACTGCCAAAAAAACATGCGCACGACCGACATCCTGCTCACTGCGCAACCTCCAACAGGGCTGAGGTAAAGATAGTGAAGCTTTTGGTGTTTATAAAAAAGTCTCATTATGCATTTACTCATTTTTAAACGCACTTAATATGATGTAGGTCCCATAAGTTTAATTACTGTTATTATCATGGTTATAGATTACGTTTCAACAACACAATGATGGATAATATCTCATTTATATAATTACTGTCTCCCTCCAGATCTGCATTGAATCAACATCTGTAAAGTCAGTATGTGAAGCAGCCTGTTATCTCAGATCCGAGTGATAAACTGGAAGAAATTACACAGAATATTAACTTAAAGGTCTATGAAGGATGATGATATTTTTTTCTTTTATTCCATTTAAAAGCAATAAAGACTTTGTGAACTATTATTTGAGGAGTTGGACCATCTTTCGGTCCGGTGTGTGTTACAGCAGCAAGTCTTTAAAAGCTTGTTAAGGGTTTTACAAAATATGGTTTATCACATGTTACAGTTTGAGTGTGTTTTAAATACACATTCGCAAATGAGTTAAGAGTCAAAGATGATGAAAATCCAACAACACAAACTGAAAGAACAAGTCTTATGATGCTGAAAAAAAGTGTGTTTTGGGGAATTTTTACTTGAGACAGCACTTAATAACAGTAATGTAAATTTGTGGGACTTCTTTCATATTATCGTGGTTATAGATCACATTTCAACAACACAGTAATTATATAAATGAGATATTTATCACTGTCTACGTCCAGATCTGCGCTGAATCAACATCTGTAAAGTCAATATATGATGCAGCCTGTTATCTGAGATCCAAGTGATGAACTATAATAAATTACACAGAATATTAACTTAAAGGTCTGTGAAGGATGGTGGTGTGTGTGTGTGTGTGTGTGTGTGTGTGTGTGTGTGTGTGTGTGTGTGTGTGTGTATAATTCAATTTAAAAGCAATAAAGACTTCGTGAACCATCATTTGAGGAGTTGGACCATCTTCCAGTCAGGTTTATGTTACAACAGCAAATCTTTAAAAGCTTGTTTGTAAAAAAAAAAAGTTAAGGGTTTTACAAAATATGATTTATTACATGAGACAGTTTGAGTGTGTTTTAAATATACATTTACCATATGGGTGCTTCTGTCAAACTGCTCCTAAAAATAAAAATTCAACCCAGATGTAGACTGATGTTATGAAGTAAGTTTGGAAGCACTTTGGGTCTATTTGAAAACTAAATACTTACTAAGATAAAAGAGAAACTATTGTTCAAATAAAACACATTTTTATATTATTTTGCATTATTTTTTTATACAAAAATCTGCATGTAACACGGTTAAAAGGACACGAACATTACGTGCTACTATTTTTTTTAAATATCTTTTACAGCTACATTTTGGGAATTGAACTATTTATGCAAGGCAGAATGACCGCTGTGCCAAAATCACTCGCGATTTATATGCGCTTAACTGGGCAGGTTCGGCATGTAACGCAAGTGGACACAACGGGTTACATACAAAACCTGGAATGAGACTGAGATTGATGGAAAACCCACATGTCAAGAAAACATGGAAAATGGATAGATATCAGCTCTGAAATTCAACTACTGTGAGCTATTTTTGTTGGTATCATTATATTTGTCCAAACAAACGGACCTTTAGTTGAACCAGGCATTAAAACGAACAACAAACTGAACTAAACGAGGGGTGGTCTCATATTTTTATTTCCGTGACTGTATGCATTAAAATGAACAATAATACAATCACATTTCTAATTAAAACACATCTTTGAATAAGACCAGAGGGAAGTTTTTTGAGGAAATGATTGTCTGTTTGTGTTTTTACTGCCATTTTTGGTCAGAATTCATTTAAACTAAGCAGGAAAAAATGCAGATTAAAGTTGAAATCAGTCGTTAACCTGAACTACAAATGGGTCATATAATAAATAGGACACAGAAAAGATCTACGAGCATGTTTCCAACAGGACAGTCTCCAAGACACCCCCTCCATCTCTCAAATCCTGCTTAGACATAGATCTCCACCAGCAGATGTTCGGTGTGTTATTGCCCCAGAGCGGAGGACCTCCAATATGGCTGCCTGGGGGGGTATTATGTGAGTAGGAAAACACATTTTAATCATCCTGTTTTTAATGTCCTGGAGCGCTGACGTCATATCTACATGTTTTGAATTAATGTTTATCACGAACGGCGCTCTAGTGTAATGAGATGAGTTCATTCAGACAGATGTTTGAGAGCAGGCGTCTCTGCTGCGGCGCTCTTCGTTCGTGGGGGAAGACACGGGACCGCTATGCAAATGACACACATCATTAAGCTGAACAGACCTGTGGCTCGACTGTGAACAATGAGGCAGGACAGATCTGACCCCCTGGATTTCAATGGAAGGAACCCAAAGCTGTATGAAACCGTCTGCATCCAGGTCCACGTCGCGTGTCTTTGGGATCGTATTTGTTGAATTCGCTTAAAAACAATAAAAGATGCAGCGTTAGCATCATGGGATGTTGTATGATCACATCCTTTGGCGTTGGCAACTGCATCCGTAAGAGGGTGTGTCTGTAGTCGCTTTTCCTTTGACCCTCAAATATAACTTGCACATAAAAATTTGTCTAATGGAAAAACAACAATTTCACCAGAACTCTCGTTTTTTGATGAAAAGTTTTTGCGCTGGCAAGAAGTGGTTTTTTGGGTGGAGTGAAATTGGTATATCGTGCAAAACTGCAATGGAAAGATCTTTTTGTGCAACTGGAGTCATGTAAACAAAAAAAAAAACAGATGTTGACGGATGTTACAACAAGTAAAGAAGAAGAGTTTTAAAACAAACACACGAGGAAACCCAATCATTTTTGAATTTGGTACGAGACACATGGGTAACGAGCAGTCTAGATGCAAAACAACAGATGTTTATGTTCGTGTTTATGGGATGACTTCCCATGATAATAAATAAACAAATCATCGCATTTGTGATTTAATGAAAAAACTGACATTACGCACTTGTTTTTTCCACATTTAGTAAATATCGGTGAAGTTTTGCGCAGATGTCCGATGGAAAAGCAACAGCTGTTTTCCCTAATTATCATTAATCCAGTGAGTCTTTCCGTGTTTACGCATCTGAATCACTTCCCTCGCTGTGAACAACTTTGTAGATGACTCCATCACAAACACAGTCCGCTTGTTTACATAACAAACCGAAACGTCACTCGGGCCTTTCCGGAAATTTTGTCGCAAAGTGTATCGTGGGAAGCGAAAGCAGTTTCTCAAAGATTTGGCAAGAAAATGAGCCCGATCGCTACAACGTAAACTTCTCCAGTCCGCTGTCGTGGAAACATTTTCAGTGAGGAAATGATGACAGCGATAAGGTTGTTAATTCTACCATTATTTATTACTGAAACAATCAGTAAGAATCAGCTGTACTGATCAACAATAATCATCAATCAGAATTACAAGAACCAACATACTGTACAGCAGACAGGGTTCAATCTTCCTAAAGGCTGAACAACGAAAGTCTAAAGACACCAGATTTTATACAGTCAGTTACGTATGCACACAGTTCATACACAGGTTACTGAACTCAGGGTCAAGGTATAGCACACAACAGATGCTTACATTGTTTGCTTTTGGAGCTTACTGTTGGAGCTCATTATTGATTTGTCCTGTTCTTTAAGTTCAGCATGGACAAAGTCCTAGACTGTGAAACAGAGATTTATCTATAACAAGGTTAAAGAAGAATTAAATAATTTTCCTCTACACACATAGAATCCAAACATACAAAAACAGCACATACAATATAATCACACACAATACATCAGCACACAATCACAGACAGGGGTGTAAACAGACATCACATATGGACAGAGCATCCATGATCATGACACAAATAACAAGCTTCAATAATGCAAGATTATCTTCTCCAGATCTCACGTATTGATCATTAATTGAAAAAGGTTCATGCTGAGCTTTGTTTTGAACGGGTTTATTACAAAATTGTAGACTCAACTTTAGATATGAGCTACTCTCAGCTGCAGTTAAATAACCATATACGTTATCTTGATCTTTCCTGAACCTCTGAGGAACTTTTTACATCCCTGGTTTTGAGTCAGCCCATAATGGCTTCTGTCACAACTCATTTCTTTACTTTATAGAAAAAAAATATATGGTTAAAACTAGTGTGAAAACATATTATAAGAAACATCAAGGAGACAGTGGGATGACATAAATAAATAAATTTTATTTGATATTATGGAAATAGCATAAGTTGTTTTTTTCCTTTTTAAAGTCAAATTCTGAATCAAAGAAGACAGAGTGTTGGACGTACTGCATGATAATTGTACAATGCTGCTTTTTGCTGTGGTTTGTTTGTGCTGTAGAGAACAAGCCTATTGAAATCAAATAGTTTACAGGTGGATATATTAATATGCATCGTTGGAATTAAGAAAAGAAGTAAAAAGGTGCAATACATGAGAATGTGATCTTCTGTAGGTGTATTATACTAGTATTTAAATATTAATATAATTGAAATGAAATAGGAATTGTTATGATGGTATAGTTTGCCATTTTTGAGTTGAAACTTTCTGTGTTCTAATTTTGAAAAGTCAAATCCATAAGGGTTTCTTCTGTTTCCATGGGCAAAAAAAGAGGTGTTTTTCTCATCTGATCAACTGTCATTTGCTGATCATCACAAAAGCAGTGTATTCACTTGAGCTGACGTTGTATAAGTCGCATCTGATCTGTTGATGAAAAGCATGTCTGCAAAATGATAACTCTGTTAAATTACACATGGGAACCTGCAATTAGAAATTCAAATCCAAACTCTGTGGGATGCTAATTTCCATGGAGTTTCACATGGAGATGTGCAATGAGAATTAAGATTCTGAATGCAAAATACTTTATTTATATGACAATTAATGTATGCTGACTTAGACTGTACTATTATTATTGTTATTGTTATTATCATTATCATTACTAATACTACTACTGCTAATAATAATAATAATAATAATAATAATAATAAAAACAGACTAGACCCTTTGCACTTCTGAATTTAACTGTGACTTTCCCAGCAACTGTATGTTGTGAAGTTCATTAAATAGAAGATATTCTATGATAGAGCTGTCAAAACAAAACTGTTATTCTACAAAATAAAGCTATTATGGAGGCACAAGTATATAAACCACTGTTTTCAAGTCACTTAAGATCTGCACCAGTGTCATTATTTTGTGTGAGAACCATTCTTTTTCAGAGCACTCTTGATCCTATGGGTGACTGAGTTCACAAGAACTGCATGGTCTGATGTTCTTCTATTCTTATGTGATGACGTCTCTGAACTGCCTGATGTTTCAAACCCAAAGCTCCCCAGTTTCCATGTCAGGATGATCACAAGTGCTGGGAGCACTGAAATACAACTCTTTGACCAGGATTTCACAGGAGGTATATATAGCTGAAAAAGTCACTTTTCCTTCAGTTTTTCTGTTCTGATACATCAACCCAGTGGTTCTCAATCTTTTTCTGTGGGGCTCCCCTTTGGAAGATGAAAAATCTCCAGGCTCCCCTCAATCAATAACAGTGTAGCAATTATTACTTTTATTGAAAGAAACATCAATATTGTAGCGATACTTTTTGCTTTTCCTTGAATAATGTGTTGTACAAATTAAAAATAAGCTAGATCTTTGCTTGAATAATCCAAATAAACTCAACACAACTGTGCCGAGACAATATTTTTCCAAATAAAAATAGGAAATGCGCAATTATCTTACAACTATCACAATAAAGTTACTTTTTTTAGAACAACAAACAAATTTCGGTAACAAAGACAAACATTTTAACAATATCAGTGGCTGCAATGAGCCTGTTTCCATTGCACATCTCAGAACATTAAAGTGTAAACTGTACAAACTGGGCAAAACCAGAAACATTACACATTTTTCATTTCCAGTCCAATCCTTGTCCATTCTCCAAACGTAAACTCTTTGTCTAGTCTAGTGACCAATCACCATGGCAGTGGATTTGTTTATTGTACGTCCCTAAAATGAGTCCAGGGTGCTCCAACATTAAAACATTAGTTCCACCTGCTATATGTTCTAACCTGAAGAAAAAAGAAAAACACACAGGAGTGATCCCATGCCCCCCTGGTACCTGGTAAGCCTTCAATAAATTCAAAGTCTGTTATATTAAGAAAAAGAGAAAACTGAAGACTATTTTGTTGAGTTTTTCCAGCAAAAAACTGTATATCACAAGCTGAACATAAAACCATGTGTCAGTCAGTGCTGTTTGTCAAACTACATGGTTGTATTGGTGAATCAATTTTGCAATAAAATAAAAATGATAGTGTTTCCCTATTCACTACAGAGCCTCTGAACGACAAAATAAGACACAAATAATGCTGCGGAGAAACTGCATTTTACCTGAATTATTTACATGTATTGACACTGTTAGTGATTCAACAGTTTTTAAACATGTTGGATCAGTAGATGCTTTCAGTTTAGGTCTTTGCGCTCAGTATCCTATGGGAAAATACTTACTTTTCACTGATAATATTCTAATAAATGGTGATAAATTACTTCAGAAAGGGTAAATGTAAGGAACAAAACTAGTTAAAGCTGTTACATAAACCTATCTGTCTAAAACTTCACTATCACATTGTTGAAAATGTCTCATTGTTATTTTCACCTTCAACATGGAAAGTCTCAGAGCCAAGTTTCATTGGTTAAACATATAAGAATGTAGCTACAGGGCCAATCCATGCTGCATCAGATGTTTCAATAGACAGCATTCTACTAAGCTGTATGGATCCTGGTGCAGGACATTGGACCTCTTAGTCCGCTTTAAATAAAAACTTCAAGTTAAAAAAATAAAAAACATCCACACAAAAATCACTGATGCAGAAGAGCACTTTGTTCAAATGTGAAGCCAACAAACAGAGAAACGCAGGTGCACAATTAAAACATCACATTGATTTGCAGCAATTATCTTTGATTACCCCTCCCCCTCTCACTGACGAGACACACTATCACTAATCACTGTGCTAAATCCAAACTTTTCCAAGTACAGATAATTACAGTGATTGTCTGAGAAAAATACTTTCCTGCTTCCTTATTTGTTATTTTTTTTGTATTTAGCCCACAAGAAATATCAATAACTTTATTTCACCAAACACAACAGATACCAGACAAATTTGACCTAATTAATAGTGAAACATAAAGTAGGGAAATGTGTGGGTATGAAATATGTAGGTCAGTGTATTTTTCAGCTATAGTTTATTCAATTCGTGTTATTACTAAGTGTTCTGCAGAGATAGACAGTTCAATACACTAAAAGAGATCTGGAGGACTTTTACACTTGGACAATTCAATAGCTGAGTTTTCATATTTACTTACCCAAACTGCAGGACTAGGTTCATTTAGGGTTTGTGAATCCTGTCAATACCTGGAAACTTTTCTGTAACTAAGAAGCAATGGATTCATGTGCACTGTTTTCCCAGAGCTTCATTTGCTATGACTATATACACAGCTCAGGCAAGAAAAAAGGTTCCCTCATGGATTTAACCAAGCAAATAGGCAAGAGCCGACTGCTGGGCAATTACTGCAGTGAAATGAGTTATTTAAAGGGGCTACATATAGCTATTTCTACTTTCAAATAATAAAAAAAAATGACATAAAATGTTCATTAGAGTGTTTGGAATAGAGACATTTTAACTTATGCTAATGTATTTTAGAGATATGAAATGAAAATATTCCAATATGTATCCCCTAGAGGGAGTAGAGAGTCACTCTGCTGGGCTTCCATGGTGAGGAAAACTGACACCATAAGGCCTTTGACCAACGTGTCAGTGATGAGCTGAGAAAGTGATCTGTTTGGTCAGTTCCAAACATATCTTTAGTTCAGCACGGAAAATAGAGGTGATTTGTGGTTTTACTGTTGCTGTTTTCTGTCTAAAAACAGAGCTAAGCTAACAGAGCTATAATGTAAACTATCAGCTGACACAGCACTTGAAGATAAGTAGGGCTGCAACTAACGATGATTTTAATAATCAATTAATCTGTAGATTATTGTAATAACTAATCGATTCATCAGATAAACACAAAAGAAAAGGGGGGGGGTATATATACATGCAGGTGCATTCCATAAGTGCCGCAACTACCATAACTGGCGTGAAACCAAAAATGAAATGTAACCTTGGATGCCCAACTCCCAGCTTCTATTCCTCTCTTGTACTTAGACATTTTCACAGCTTCTAGCCGATATCCTCAGCCCAGTGGAGCCCTGGGTGGCCTGATAAATGGAGATGAATGAAAACATTATAATTACAACAAAAGTGTCTAATTAGCTAGCGGGTTGTCTTGAGTTAGGTTTACATTATGTTTTCGGTGGCCATGGCAGCCCCGTTTACCCAAAATGTACTGTGCTGTAGACTTTTGGCCATTTTTTCCAAGTTTTCGTACATAAAAAGAATACTATATTTTGGCCAAACGGGGCTGCCCGGCATCCAAAGCCTCAGCCATGCTCCTCTGTTTTCCGCTGTTACCTGCTCAAGACCAAAGGAATCGACTGCCAAATTCATTGCCAACTCTTTTAAAAATTGATTTGGATCAGTTTAATTGATTTGTTATTGCAGCACTAATTATAAGATACTATTATTTTGACCAACTGTCAGAATAATCAGCTCTGAGCTTTATTTATTTATTAAAGAAAAAAACTTGATACCATAGTCCAGATGTGTGTAAACAATGTGCTCTGTACTTTATTCAGTGAGTGATACAGTCTTTGGACACATAGCAGTGTTGATTCTTGGTGGTTTTGGTAGCCCTATGTAAGATCTAGTACACGACTTCCCCTGCTGTTTTGCGTTTGGAATATCAATATTCATATAACCCCTTTATCCCTAACTGATGCAGTGAGTAGCTTCTCATTTGTTAAACAACCATCAATTTGCAAGAGGACATAAACACTGGGCAATGCCAGGAATGCCCAGTGGCTCATTGGGCTTGTGAAGGAGTGGTTCAGGGAACATCAGTCAAATTCAATCAGTCAAATTTTATTTATATAGCACCAAATCATAACAAAAGTTATCTCATGACACTTTACATATAGAGCTGGTTGAAACCAGACTCTCAAGCCAATTTACAGACCCCAACAGAATCCTCCAAGAGCAAACACTTGGTGACAGTGGCGAGGAAAAACTTCCTTTTAACAAGCAGAAACCTCGAGCAGACCCCGACTCCAGGAGGATGGCCGTCTGCCTTGACCAGTTAGGGTAATAGAGAGAGGGTAAAGGGAGAGAGAGAGATTAGAGGAGAAGGGGGAGTGTAGGGGGAGACAACACGAGACATCCTTTTCACACATGGACTGGCCACCATAGAGCCCAGACCTGAACGCCATTGAGACTTTTTGGGATTTTAGTGAAAAAGCAATGGTACTGTGGAAGTTAAACATGTAGCGGCATTTATTTGTGAGAATGAATAAACATTCTGTTGCCTAAAGGATGTCACATTGCAATCAAAGCTGAAGGTGGACCAATAAAATATTGCTTGTGAAGTGGATCATTCAGTGACCATTCAGAACAAAGTGTTGGGTAAACTGTTTCCATAGCTGCTGCTCTCTAAAGTTTATGAACTGGGTGCTTCTATGAAACTGGTCCCTAAAAACAGGACATGGGGCTAAAAATTCTAACCAGATGTAGACTAATGTTATGAAGCAAGTTTGGAAGCACTTTGGGTCTATTTTAAAAATAAATATTTACTCAGATAAGAGAGAAAGTGTTTTTCAGATAAAACACATTTGTATATTTTTATGTTCTTTTTTTATACAAAAATCTGTATGTAACACAGTAAAAAGGACACAAAAATTATGCATTACAGTTTTTTTGAATATCTTTTCATTCTCTCACAGCTACATTTTGGGAATTGAAACTAAGTATGCAAGGCAGAGTGTTTCACAAAAATGACCGCTGTTGCAAAATCACTCACGATTTATTTGTGTTTAAATGGGCAGGTTCTGCATGTAACGCCAGTGGACACGATGGGTTACACACAAAACCTGGAATGAGACTGTGGAGTCATGAAAAACCTGCTCTGGATTAGAAAAAACACTAGGATCCTCAAATTTAACACAGTATCTTTATTCATAGTGGTATATAAGACCACCGAGGTAGCTTTTCATGTCCCAATTCTGGTCTTATTTTTGGGCCCAATATTTTATTAAAAATTCATTAATTTTAGGATGGCTCAGAGCAAGAGTATAATTTTTTTGCATTTATCTCAGGTCATCATTAGGTTCATCCTGTGGGGAAATCTGTCTAAATGTCTCTTTTATTATTGGGTCTAAAAAAACCTGGCAAAGTGTCAGGTACCAAAATAAACCCAGTTTCATCGAAGCACCCAATTAGATTCTACTACAACAGTAAAAATTAAAATGTAAATGTGTGAATGTAAAAATCTTCTTCAAGCTCTGCATAATCACTGTTAGTCCATTTTCCAAATGTAATTGTTGACACAGCTGATGAAATAGTAACAGGAGTGATTCATCACTGTCATAGCGTCATTACCGCAATAATTTAACTGAACACGGGTCACCAAAACAAGCCCCAGCAAACTACAATCCATTCATCTTTCACTCTCTTGCCTTCTATTTTAACATGAGAGGAGAGTGGCACTAATGTTTTTTGTATAAGCATCATCAGCTTCTGGATAAGCATATCTGATTGGTTGTGTGATTAATTGATTAGTGCACTGGGGGAATGGATTGTTTGCTTGATTGACTGACTGATGGGTCATACCATTGAGTATAGACATTAGGTTGTATGACATTGAGGCGTACCACACAAGAATGTCTGAATTCATCGAGTTTCAACATGTACTCTGCATAGACATTTAATTGCAAGTGGCATAAAGTGGCCATACACTCATTCAAATAAACATGTACAAAGTAGATTTATATAAAGAATGATTCTATTAAAATTAACTTATCACTGCACATCCAACTTTGTAGACTTTTTATTTATTTATTTATTTATTTATTTTACGATATTAGCATGTCTGGATGCTGAGTAGCATTCCCTAACCAAATAGTTAGTACCAAACAAATCAATCAAAAATAATAGATTTTTTCGGATTGTAAACAAGTAGATACTGTTGGTATCTGCCTGACATTTACTTCATCCATGCTCTAAGGGGAAAAAAACAATGCTCCTGGGCACAAATGAAATAAAACTAAAACATAAGTCTTACAGTATTTAGAGAACTGTTACCATGGTGACTAACTTTGGCTTCTGCTGCTCTGCTTCATCACAGGGATGTAACATGGATGATCTGTCAATGTTGACTTTTTGCTCTGTGAATATTATCAGTTCTGAATTTGGGTGTTTGGTGTGAATCTTCAGTAAAGTGAGAATCTGAGTGGAATCTGTCACAGTAATAAACAGACACACAGAGCACTCATTGGATTTGTAGCATAGTTGTTGATTCTCTGATGTCAGATTTTCTCAGTGGAAATAATGTTTATGTTTTACAAGAGATGAACATTATTAATGTTACCAAGTATGACTGCAACAAACATTTAAATGCAATTTATCTGGTTCAGTTGGGTTAGTTTATCTGTTGTACTAGTGAATCTCAGGGTTTTGGATGCTGTTAGTTCAGGGTCTGGTCCGGCTCTGTTTTGTTCACAGGTGCATTTTGTTAGTTTCATCCTTATTATTGTTAAAAAACATGCTCCAAATGTTTTACTTTTTTTTTCCCCATCATTAGTACCATTGCTAACTACAATTCTCCTTGCCACAGTATTTCCAGTTCATTACAGAACTGTTGGCAGAACAACAGTCAGTGAGACACTGTTAGGTTTTAAATCTGTGGTCTTTTTTTATCACTGTCTTATAATTTTATGCATATTTATGGTATTTGATTAAAGTGTTGCTATCTTATAATTTTATCATGCTTTTAGATGTAAAGCACTTTGATCTTCTTTATGTTGTTGTAAAGTGCTATATAAATATTGATTGATTGATTGACTGATTGAAAATACACTCGCCACCTTATCATTAATGGAAAGCCCCACAAATCTGACGGCAGTGGAAATGAAGGATCTTGGTTTTGGTGGTACACCAAGAAAAAACAAAAGAAAACTCATTCATTTTCTGAACCTGCTTTATCCTCACTAGGGTCGTGGGGGTCGCTGGAGCCTATCCCAGCTACTTATGGGCGAAGGCGGGGCTCACCCTGGACATGTCACTGACATATAGAGACAAACAATCACTCTCACATTTACACTCATGGGCAATTTAGATTAACCAATTAACCTATCAGTACACGTATTTGGATGGTGGGAGGAAGCCGGAGTACCCGGAGAGAACCCACGCAGACATGGGGAGAACATGCAAACTCCACACAG
>JAPQRP010000020.1:14487747-14511773 GCA_037367295.1 Apogon hyalosoma
CTTCTTTAAATCAATAACGTTTATTAAAAATATCTCATTCTGTTTAACTTCACTGTTGCACCTTTATTGTCTGTTTATTGTCTCCTCAACCCCTTGCTGTTTATTGTTATATTCTAAGCCTATAGTTATTTTGTTTAGTGTTTATAGGTTATAGTTATATTCTGTTGTATTTTTTGACACTTTCTGATATTTTTTCTACTATGTTCACTTTGCACTGCGGGGCCTTAGAGTCCTGTCATTTCAGTGTTCTGTATGTGATGCACATATGGCAAAAACTGACAGTAAAGCAGACTTTGACTTGTTTGCAGGGTGCAATTTGTAAAAAAAAACAGCGAGGGGGGGTGGCAGTTATATACGTGGGGATGTGGTCCATAACTAATGTAACTAACGATGGTGTGAAATGAAAGTGAAACTTTACATACAACTCCCGGGTTCTATTCCTCTATTATACAGCGGATCTTACACAAAATTTTCACAACTCCTAACCTGTATCCACTGGACACACAAATACTGGGCCCTATGAATTTGTCACATTTATCCCCCTTTTCTGGCGCCCCAGTTCATGGGGAGATTCGCAAATTCTGAGTCTGTTGACAGCTCGGTTCAGGTGAACGTTAGTGCCAGTAATGTAAGATATAAGAGTAAGAAAACTCAGTCACAACCTGTCTGTTATTCCAATTGGTCGGTTGCCCCCCCCCCCCAAAAGGATGAAATTGATTTCTGCTTGTTTGTATAAATCCACTGTAAATCTCAACCCATTGTTGTCTTTGTCTCTAGTCGAATGTCTGTTTATATTAGGTCTATGTTTAATTGTGTTTGGGTTTACGTTGTGTTTGGATTTATGTAGAAATTGTACGTCGGGAGCAAAGAAAAACCAAAGCCATGTGTTCACATACTTGGCCAATAAAGCTGATTCTGATTTGTGACTCCTTTCATGAACACAAACACGACTTTTTTGTTTCATATTTTGTATCAGTTTCTAGTTAGAGGGACCTAAAAAATTGACCATCTTCTCCACTGTTCACAGCCCTCACTTGATTTGTAACAGCTTTGTACCGCTCGGTGACTTTCACTGAGATTCGCGCTCAGGAAACACACCATTTATCTCCAAGCTCTCTTTTCCAAGGCCCCTGTTTAAAGTGAAGTGTCAGTCTCTCAGGGCTCTCACAGGAGACCCGGGTGTCTTCAGCCAGCCAATCTTAGCTCTGCCACTTTTCTCCTCTTTTATACCCTCCAACTTTTGGAAGATTTGGTTTTCAGAAGCTAGATCAAAGAGTCAGCAATGGCCCATCTACTGTGTCTTTGCCACTCTGCCACTCCTTTGCAGAAGTATTGACTCAGACCTGTCTCGACAGCCAGTGGGAGAATTCTCAAGAGTCATGTTATCTGGGAGTTATTTTTCATGGCTGTAATAGCTGTTTTTCTTTTTTTTTTTCTTTTTTTTGTACCATCTCACAGCAGCAACCACACAAGTGAGGGAGTCACAAATGAATGGCGGGTGAAGAAGATTAACAGATTTATCTTGCCCGTGAAAAAGATGTTAACAGATGAACGTTTTTTGGTATATAATGCAGTAAACATCAAGAGGTTGTAGTTTCCTTTTGCCTAAACCCTCTTTGGTGGATGGAGATGACTTTATATCATATCTTTGTGTGGATTATTGGATTTATGCTAACTACACAGACCTGACACAACAAAAAAATGCAATAATACATTCACTGACTTCTGCCAAAAAACAGTTCTTCAGCCAGATTTGACAGAATGAAGGAGATGCAAATTACTAACCATATTGACTAAACAATGGACTGCAACCATATTATACCCATCCAGCTACTAGATTTAACTTTTACTCTTTGATAAGGTGTAGTTTCTGTTTTTCTAAATTTATTTTGATCTGGTCACTTTCACATCCGCAGGTACACTTCCCTCTGACATTTAGCAAATATCTCAGCTTCATCTCCTCCAATAGAATATATAGATACATCTCCCACATCTTCTGCTTTTGCAATAACAACTTAAAATTCAGTCAAAATAGCTTCTATGATAGATTTGATGTTTTTGATGTTGTCACTAATTTAAGCAGAATAATGATCTGCTATTTAATGTAACTCCTCTTTTGTACAGTAGTCTAAGAAATATTAAAATGGAGCAGCAAAAATGTTCTCATTACAAGCGATTCTGAGCACCTTCAGACCAATAGAATGTATAGGATCAACATGCCAGAGGCAAAAAATATTCCCCAGGACTCATTCCGGTCTCAGTCACTTTTCTCGGGCTGTCTATTAAATGATCTGGTGGTCCATCTGTACATTTTCCCCCGCATAGGTAAAACATAAAACAAGACCAAGCACATTTAAACACACTACACAACCCACACCTACACTACACAACTAGTCAACACACAACTTCTGTATTTCGATGAGCCTTTGGGTATGACCAGGGCTTAATTTGAGCTTAATTTGGATCCAGCCGAATCAGGATCCGGCACCTCCAACATCGGATCTGGAACCTCTATAAAAAAATAAAAAGTTTATTGTTGTCTGTCTTGTTAATCTTTATTCCCCCCTGAAGTTACACAAAAATCTTGTGTTCAGATGCATTTTACAGTAAATTTTAAGGGAAAACACAGATGGAGGGAACAGTCTAAAATACTTCATATAAAAAAGCTTAACGTGGCTTAATGTCCAAAAACTGCGATCAATTATCACCAAATTTTGTGTGGACATCTCTAGTCATGCCCGCTTTCACCTCTCCTAAAATTAAAACAAAAACCCCACTTTTATGGATGCTATATGCATTAAAATTTTTCTCTCCACAGATACACATTATAGAAAAAAAGCTTAACGTAGCTTAATGTCCGAAAACAGTGATCAGTCATCACCAAATTATGCGTGGACATCTCTAATCATGTCCACTTTCACCTCTGCAAAAATCAAAACGAAAACCCCAATATTATGGATGCTGTCCGATGTTGAGCCTTATTATTCTGTTAATAAAACACCTTACCTTCAGCACCACATGTTTGAGTCCAGTCATTCACTCTGTCTTGACAATTTGTATATGAGAGAGAGAGAGAGAGAGAGAGAGAATTTATTGCATAAATTTGGTGATGATTGTTTTAGCTGCGTTTATGTTTTGTTTCTGTTCATGTCTTTTTTTTTTTTTTGACTCTGACTCAGGGAAACGCACAAGAATTCCAATGTACCTATACTGTGATGTATCTGTGCAAATGGCAAATAAAGTCTATTCTATTCTATTCTATTCTATTCTATTCTATTCTATTCTATTCTATTCTATTCTATTCTATGATTGATTGCAGTTTTTGGACATTAAGCTCCGTTAAGCTTTCTTATATTAAGCATTTTAGACTGTCCTCCACCCCTTTTCTGAGTCGCCAGATCCATCCCCTCTGCGTTCCAGCACCTCACACTTCACAAATTAAGCACTGGGTATGACATTTGAGTTCCAAATAACATACAGATGCAGTGGAATAAAATACTAATATTTCTCACCTGAGCGGGTATGTTTTAATTCCAAGCATGGATATTGCCTGGTCAATCACAGCACCATTCAGATTTCCCACACAGTTCCACTGCATATTATAAGAATGTATTTGCATGTAAGTCTTGCATTGTGTATAATAGCAAAGCTGCCTTTTGTTGTTCTTCAACTTAAATGAGTAAAGTATCTCATCTTATTGATTATGATTTATATAGTGAGTGTGATGGTTACCTAATCTACTACATTTGTAGTAACATTGCACTTAAGTCTGATGTATGTATAACCCTTCACATGAGTTCTTGCCTCTAGGTAAACATCAGAGAGCATTTCAACAATTCTCCACATACCAGGTCTGAAAACACTCATCATATGGTCTTGGCATTTTCAGCTCTTCAGTTTCTCATGAATTCCGTCTTCTCAATTACTTTTCTTTCTTCCTGTATCCTGTCCATCTCTCTCCATCACTCATCCATGCTTAATATAGTATCACTGCTATAATGTGATCACAGGTGTGTTCATATTAATCAGCACGTTTCCATGGTCTTGAATGCACCCAGTTAAAACCATGAATCTGAACTGTCGGTTTGTATGGATTGTATGCGTGTGTATGTGGTAGTGAGGGAGTTACATTTTCAGATGACACATTTGAGATGGTGCATTTATGTACTTACTCCAGCAAGGCTTCACACAGTCCATGTGTGAATGTACGTGTGTGAGTCATGAATTTTTAGACTGCCCCTGTGCTCAGACTTTGCACATTAATTCTTTGGTAGCACGAACAGGCCAGTCAACTCTCATTTCGCAGAGCAGGCACGTAGGGGAGGGAATGTTCTTTAGTTTAACCTTGTCATAGAGGCCTATGAGATGCCAAAGACAAAAGCCTTGCAGTGCTGGCAGAGGCCACCTCCAACGTTATTGTTTTCTTTGGCAAGACTGCAGTGAAATTGGCCTGACATTACGCCTCAACCTCATGCGCTAAAACACCTGCCCAAAGGTAAAGGAAGTCAAATACAGCACACAGCTTTACTTTATTGAAAATTCACTCAATGTGCCATGCGATTTGGAGGCCTGAGCCATGTACATTATGTTTCTGTGTCCACAGGCCACACTGGTGTAGTGAATGAGTCTGACTGAACCGGAGAATAAAGGAGGGGAGGAAAAGCTTTTTTTTCCTCATTTTAGAAACAAAGAAGTCAGCTTCAAATACGACTGGGCCTGCTAAGCCCTGTTATTAATAAAGTATATCACACTGCATATTTTCCTCAGAAAGCGAAACCATAAATAGGGCTGCTGAATTAAGATCTTAACCATAAAAGACAAAAATGTTCCAAACAGAAAACAGCATGTTTTTCATATATCGAATATTCTGACAGACATTCTCTGTTAAGAATCATCTTCCATTTGGTTTAAGAGAACAGCGAATGCAGATAATGTACATGTACACTACCAGTCAAAAGTTTGGACACACCTGGTTTTCCTTTATTTTCATGACTATTTACTTTGTAGATTCTAACTGAAGGCACCAAAACTATGTATGAATACATATGGAATTACGTAGTCAAAAAAGTGTGACATAAAGTATATTTTAGATTTTAGATTCTTCAAAATAGCCACCCTTTGCTTTGATTTCTGCTTTGCACATTCTTGGCATTCTCTCGATGAGCTTCATGAAGTAGTCACCTGAAATGTTTTCCAACAGTCTTGAAGGAGTTCCCAGTGACGCTGAGCACTTACAGTATTAGCCATCTGCAGTCCATTGCATGTCATTTAAATGAGAAAGTGTCCAAACTTTTGACTGGTAGTGTATATGTTGCCTGGCCAAAAAACAAGTCACCACCTGGATTTAACTATGCAAATAAGTAAACGCCTTCCATTTGATATTTAATGGAGTTAGTGATTCATATGTTTCAGCAGCAACAAGTTCTTTAACCCTAAATGATGCAGCAAGTAGTTAAACTTATTTCTTAAACAACCATCATTTTGCTAGAGAACATACAGATTGGACTGTGTTTCAGTTGAAAAAGGTAATATATCTAGATTGACCCTGTTCCAGAGTGATTTCCCATCATGCCTGGTTGATTCAGTGGGTCACGTCTAGTTTTAGCAACATGATGAGTCAGCTGACTCCCTGAATATACTGAATAACCAGGTTTTTCCATCAATGGATTTTTTTCTTTGCTGATGACACATGTATATTCCAAGATGACAATACAAAGATTTATCAGGCTCAATTTGTAAAAGATTGTTTCAGGGACCATGGAACATCATTTACACACATGGAATGACCACCACCGAGTCAAGGCCTCAGTACAACTGAAAATATATGGGATGTGCTAGAGAAGACTGCACACAGTGCTCCAACTCTTCCATCATTAATGTAAAGTCTTCTTGAATAAATAAATAAACAAGTGGTGCCAGGCACAACAAACCCCACCCCAAGTTTGAAGTAATTTGAAACAAAATTGATGTTTTTATCGACATTAGAAATTTTGCCCGTTATAAGTAAATGGGAGAAGAAAAAATATTTTAAAAATTAATTAAGAAAATTTAACTTTGACCTACTTTTTCCAAAATATAACCACATCTATTCTGGGTCACTGGAAATCTATAAGCCAAATTTGGCATGAATCCAACCGATAGTTTTGCTGATACAGACATGTGAAATTTTTCCCATTATAAGTAAAGGGGAAAAATATATTTTAAAAAATTCATAAAAAAGTGAAACTTTGACCTGCATTTCCCAAAACGTAATGGCATCTATTCTGGGTCACTGTCAATATATAAACCCAATTTGGTATGAATTCAACCAATAGGTCTGCTGCTACAGACATTTGAAATTTTTCCCGTTATAGGTGAATGGGGATTAAAAAACAAGATTTTAAAAATTAATTAAAATAATTAACTTTGACCTACTTTTCCTAAAATGTAATGAGATCTATTCTGGGTCACTGGCAAGCTATAAACCCAATTTGGTATGAATTCAACCAATAGTTTTACTGCTATAGTGTAAACAAACAAACCAAACCAAACTAAAAACAATCCCCCTTGCCTCCACCCCCCTCCCTGGGGGCGGGGTAATAAACAATGCAACTGTGGATAGAAATACATGTTCTGACATTTATTATGCGTAAGTATTTCATGGTTATAGGCGGTTATACATGTTATTTTATCAGAAGAGTCAGGGACCAATTGCAGACCTTTATGTTCTGCTGTGGTCTGAATGACACACAGGTAATTCCTTTCTTTTTTTTTGTTTTTCATTAAACAGACTTTGACTTTTACACCATCTTAGACAGAAAGCATCAGTTTCAGGTGTATTATTGACCTTTCCTGAACCTTATTTGTCAGATATAATATTTCATGAGGCTAGTGCTGATGTGCTATGTGATCACAGTCAGATAGACCTTTTATAATCCCCAGGCGATGTAAAATAATTAATCAGCGATCTCTTAAAAGTCTCCACCAACAGCTACAAGTTAATTATGGAGACCATCTCTTTCTCGTAATCAGCATTTCAATTCCGTATGGAAACCTGAATGTATGTCAGATGCATTTATATGAGCCAAAATGAAGAGAAAAACCTGATCTTGGCTCAGACAATTTTGAGATCACTAAAAATTCTACAGCACCAGAATAGAAACCTACCTTTTGAAGTGTCAGTCATACATGCAGCAAAAATACATCTCATTTTTCATGCCAGCTGTATTTTATCTTTTCTCTTTCCTAGTACCTGATGTACGTTGCATTCACCATTCATTCACCGGCATTGGAATACCACTTGTATGAATGGATGTAGCACAAGAGACAATCATCCACTCAATCTGCACTCTTCATTTGTTGGGAGTTTGTGATGGTGACCAACAGCGTAGGCCACAGTGTGCACTGAACACAGCTGTTAAACCTCAAGGAAGCACACAACTCATTCTGGTGAGAAAACACACTATTTAAACATGCGTTGCCTGTTTCTAGAACAGTCCACAGGCCCCTCTGTAAGTGTAAACCCCTCTACTAAAAATTGCAGGTGAGGTATCTTGTAAAAGCAAATATTAACTCTAACCATCCATCACACGTCAAACTTCCTTTACAAGTTTTCAGAGGTTTATCACTCATAAACCTGCAGTGTGCTGAATAGTGATGATCTTTATTAACACCATCTCTTTCTTTCAACTACGGTGGGTTTTTGTAACACTCTTTTGGAGATGAAAAGATGTTCCCTCACATATACTATACATTTCACTGTATTAATAAGAAAATGACTCCAGGATGCACTCTGCTGCCTGAGAGCATCACTCTGATGGAACCAATGAGTTTTTTTTTTTGTTTTTTTTTTTAATGATGCTTAAAGCACTGAGCTGAGGTGCTCATTGTTGCAGCAATAGCACAACCTCACCCACCAATAACACACAACACAGTCAAACCAATGAGTCACAGACACCAAAAAGCACTTATTTTTACTCGACCCCTATTATGCAAATGTGCATCTATTTTTGTAAACTGTTAATGTTCAGGTTTTGAGAATATCTTTATCTCACCATCTTAAGTGCTTATGTGAGTTTAGCACATTATCTCCTTTACAAAGGAATTGTACAGATAATGTCACTGAATAACAGACATTTTCTTAGTTTTCTACTCAGCTGATGTTCATTTAAAATTGCCTTTGTTGGTGTAATTACACTATTATAGCTTTGTACTGTGTCTATTAGTAGTGTTGTAGTACTCGAGATTGGTCTTGGTCTCGAGGCTTTTTTAACGTCTTGGTCTCGTCTCGGGTGCATTTTTACTTGGTCTTGGACTGTGCAGACTCTGGATTTTAAGACGAGATCGGTCGAGACCACCGCTGTGAAGTTATTTGCTCACATCACTGATTAGAGTGGAAAGGATCTATTTCAAAGCAACCAGTTATTGGTTGCTTGATTTGTTTCCCACGGTTCCCCAGCAACGGCAGCATACAGACACACTGCACGGGTGACAACACTCTCCCCACCCCCACCCCCTCCCTAACACATGCGGTGAGAGTGAAGGAAGACCAGGAGAAGGCGTTTACATGTCCAGAAGCAGTGGTGTCTGCAAACTCATTAGTAATACATTTTGGTTTCCAAAACCACAAATAATACATCTGTAAAATGACATGCAAAACCAAACTGAACCAAAAACTGGGACAAAAAATGAGGCATATATATATATTCATGGGTTTGTTTTGGATGGTGAAGATGTTTGAGTGTTTTGTTATTGCATTTTATTCAGGCTTGGTATGTTCCCATCATTTTAATGCTGTTCGGTTGATGGATGCTGGATTTTTGACACTGTAAAATAAACTAAGAATTGAGATTTCATGCATTGTGGTGCTTTAAAAAAAGTGCAGAGACTTTTTGTTGCCGTTACTGTTACTGTAAATCGAATCTCGAAACCATCTGGTCTCGGAAACATCTTGGTCTCGGATGGTGCGGTCTTGACTACAACACTACTTATTAGCATTAATGTTGGTAGGCTAATGTGTTTATTCAAGCCTGTGCAAAGCGACTCTTTAGCATCTTTTTTGCTCTAGTGTGCGATGTTAGTCCATGTTAACTTGCACAGTTATGCTTTTGTTTTACCACTGAAGAAGAGATGACTCATTTCAGTTTGGAGTCGTCTAAACACGAGCAGATCTCTCACAGTTTATTCTGAAACGTGGCTCAACAAACGACAACTTAACAACATCACATAATACCTTATTAATAATATAAGCTCATAATCAAACAAACTTGTGTAGAAGAAACGCTGAGATTTCATCATCAATCTCCATTCTTTTAATTTAGAGGTGTGTCCAGAGGTAAAAACAATGGTGCTTTTAGCTTTTATCATTTTGACACTTTCTTTCACTCTAAAGCAGGGGTGTCAAACTCATTTCAGTTCAGGGGTCACATACAGCACAATTTCCTTTCCAGTGGGCCAGACCAGTAAAATAATAAGATAATAACCTATAAATAATGAGAACTCCATTTCTGCCTCTTTGTTTTAGTGCAAAATTCAAATTACATAATGAAAATGTTTATATATACAAATTATCCTTTCACAAAAAAATGTGAACAACCTGAAAAGCCTGAAATTTCTCAAGAAAAATAAATGAAATTTTAAGAATATTATGCCTCAACTTATCATTTATACATGTATGTTACAACTAAGTGGATCTACAAAGGCACAAAATATTTAGTAACGGACATAAATAATATTGTTAAAATGTGAATTCAGAACTAAAAGGACTTTGACACCCTTGATGGTTAATATGTTCAGTGTAATTTTTGCACTTTGCAAATCATTCTGTGGGCCAGATTGGGACCTTTGATGGGACAGTTTTGGCCCGCGGGCCGTATGTTTGACACCCCTGCTCTAAAAGTTGTTTCTTTGTGGTTCTCGTCTCATCACTTACAGACACTTTGGTTAAAGGCACCATATTGATACTTTTTTAAACTTAAACAGAAAAAAATTTGGATTTGTCATTTTTTATGGGTTATTATTAGGATTGGGAATCATAGTTGGAAGGCCGATACAGTACGCATCTCAATACAGCATCTCCTTCTGATATATTAAAAATACATGTGTGGCATCTCACAATGCAATACAATACGAATCACACTCAAATCATGATACAGAGCGATTAAGCACAGTCAGATTCAACACATTCATTCTGGTAAAAAAAATAAAAAAAGCATTGCAATTTCAATGAGCTTGATTATTTATTTATCAAATAAAAATAACTTTTCACAAAGTGGCTTTTATGCAATTTCAGAACACGTGCCTCACATACAGTCGAGTGAAAAGGTTAGGACTTTGTTTCCAGAGTCATTTCTCTGCATGTTTCTAACTCAACTTCTTGCTCCTTTGCCGAATCAATTTGTAATGTAGTATTTGTATTGTAGGTAAAACAGAAAAAGGTTCTGTCACTGTAAGAAACACCTGCACAGGGTATTCTCGGATGCGCTGTCAGACATGTATGTCACTGTTTAAGGAAGTATCTCCAGCGTGTACGGCAGTATTCAATACAGTTGATAGAGTAAAAAGTACACGTTCCGAAACCACGTGGTCACCTCCCTTCTGTGTCTGTCAGATTCAGATACAGACATTACAGTATTCATCTGCGGTGCTCGTGCCACAGTGCATCCACGGAGCTCATACTGTCATGTGCAGTGTACACATCTGCAAATCCACGGTGCACGTTAACGTGGGTCTGCAGAAAAGAAAAACTTTACCCAAATAAATAACACTTTTAAAAGCAAATAAAAATATATTCTATTGAATGGATCACGTTTATCAGTGCAAACATTCAATAACCAATGCAACGTGATATCATTCCAAACTTTTCAATCACTCGCAGCTTCTCTGCCGGTGCACTCGGATCGTGCACCCATGCGTCGGCGTATTGATATGTATCGGATAATCTTCCCATCCCTAGTTATTATGATAGTATTTTACTGGCCCATTTTAGATCAAAATGGGCTGTATGTGACCCCTGAGCTGATTTTCACATCCTTGACTTTTAATATTTTCAGTGTCATTTTTGCATTTTACAAATTCGTCCCATGGCCTGATTGGACCCTTTGGCTGCCTGGTTTTGGCCCATGGGCCGAATGTTTGACACCCTAGAGTATGATGCAAAGTGTACTGAAAAGAAACCCCCTCATAGTCTTTCCTTCTGGTTCTTAATGGTTAAAAGTTTTTGCTACATCACAATTTATACATTTACATTTATGTGATATTCTGTTAAGTCTAAATGATTATATTCTCTGTATGTCTGACTGTAGAACTGACCACAAATGGGTCCTGTTATGCAAAAAATAAGTCGATTGTAGGAAATTAAAGACAAGTATGATATGTTACATTTAGAAACACTGTGGTCCTTAAAGGGGACTTGGGATGTACCAGAATTTGAGAATCATAAAATTATTCTTTAAAAAAATCCTCTCATAAAACCTGAATCAGTTTCCTTTTCAGTCAAGTCATGAAAGCAGAACTTCCTGGACGACTATACTCATCTTTATTGAGGTTCACTTGAGCTCTAAATTAGCTCATTAGCTGCCTAATTGGACAAATTAAAGCCCAAATCAGGATTGCTTTGGCTTTCAGAGGTTCTGTAGGTGCCTTTTTAAATCATCTGTCGACTCAGATGGTAAAAGGAGGACAAATTTGCCAAGTGGAGCGAATAATTGCTTCAATTGGGTACTAGGAGAATCTGGCAAACAAAAGGCCAAAGCATGCAGCTAACAGGGACGACTGCAGCCTGGCAACTCTAGGGGCTGTAATGTAGTGACTTAGTAAGAGAAGTTGAAAGACTGGACTGTCAGAAAGCTGAAGGCAGTAGATTGAGAAACCAATTTCTCTGGAGTTCAGAGGTGGTCTAGACTTATACCCAGAAGACGTTTACAACTGCAGTTTTAAAGATGACTGATGTGAGAATTTTTCCTAAAAAGGAGATTATTAGTTCTTTAAGGTGAGAGTGGGTAAAATATTTTCCTTGCCAATATTTCAAAGAAAAGGGACTCTTTAATAGATCAAGCAGTGGCGTGTTGATTTTTAGAAACGCTTTGCCTCTGTGTGACCTACCGTTGAAGCCAGACAGTTCTCTTCAGCTGACAAGTCGCCAAAAGCCAACGTGGTTAATGGGTTCACACTACAGCTGTTAAGATCACGGAGTTAGAATTTGCTGTGTTTGTAAATTTGTTCTTAGATCCAAAAATGGCTAAAAGAAATCCACATACGGATACGACCGAAGTGTTGTGACAACAGTTTCACTTGCTCAGATTGTAATTTGTCTCGACTGTTTTTCACTCCAGTCCAGTGTTTACCCTTTGTTAACCATGCTACTGTTTCCTGGTTTTGTGATTCCTCACTTATTGCTTTGGATCCCACCGCCTGATTTTTCTTTGTGAAGCTGTGTCATCTTGGCAGTCGGTTACCTGCAGTTTATTCCTGCCATTGCTGATACTTCAGTTCTTTTCCCCTGTTTCCAAATTTTGTATTAGTGGCCAAAGTCTGTTCATTTTTCAGCCTGATTTTGCTGTATTTAATGATGTCCTAAAAATGTTTCTTAGCTTTCAACTTTGATTTTGTGAATTTTTGGTAGTTATTTTATTATTATTATTATTATTATTATTATTATTATTATTATTGTTATTACTTTACTTTTTTTTATCAGTTTTTCTTAGCTCTATTTTCATAGACTATATTTTCCTGTATACAGATCACAATGCATGAGCCCGGCTTTTCAAACAGGAAGCTTTCCACTAATTCTTTTGCAGCCCAGCTTGTCTTTCTGCTCTTCCTCTTCAAAATTCTACTTGAAAATCGCTCTTTCCCTTTTAAAGCTCCTCAGACAGATTCTACCATGTCACTGCTATTTACCTGCCCTGCATTTATGGGTTCATGATCCTCATTTCGCCAGCCTGGCTCATCTGCCTGATGATTAACCCTCTCCGTTCTCTTATAATCACCAGAAGATTCCTCCTCATGTCTCCTCTCATCTACCTGAAATTTCTCTTCCTACCTCGTTACCTCACCATCACCTGTCATCATTGAAGCTTCATCTCCTCATTACCAGAAGCTAACCTGAAGAGCAACCTCTCATCTCCTCATCTCCTCTTACGTTTTTCCCTTATTATGCCTCTGCTCCACTGACAGCCAAGGCCAGAGTTAGTATGTGTTTGGGTTGTCCATATGTCCATCCTATTCCTGTTTGTACACTCGATCTCGGGCACATCTTCGCTGACTTTTCTCAAATGTGGCACAAATGTTCACTTTACACTCCTGAATGGACTAAGGTCAAAGGTCAAGAACACAGTGATTTACTAATTATGATAATTTCACACAAATGTAGAGAGTACAATGATGAGGTGAGAACATTTTGTAATATCCAAAAGGACAAAGATCAGCGTTATCGTTTGATCAAAATATACTGCAAATGTGCTTTTAACCTATTCAGTACTTGTTAACGTAGTAAAGATAATGTTAATTATTCAACACTAAATAATTGGTGACTTCCAACTAAATGTTTCTCTACATTTAACCTTTCCTAAGTGAGTTTTTTTCTTTTTTTTCATTTATTATGATGTTACCCTCAGCCTTTTGTATTTTCAAAAAAATTTGAGATTTTCCTGTAGTTTATTCACTGATCGTGTGAATGTTCATAAAAATCCATTGTAAATTCAGGGATTATGATGTCAAAACAGAAAAATTGAAGTAAAAACAATGTTTTCAGCAAAACATGTCTTTAACCCATAAAGACCCAAACATCCACCATCGACCAAAAGCACCTACTGATCTAAACTGTTGATTCACTAATCCTATCAATCCATGTAAAGAATTGGTATAAAATGCAGTTTGTCATCTGAAGAAAAGTCACCTTTACTCTGATCTTTTATGAACATTTACATGATCAGTCAATTAAACATAGGAAAATAGATGATTTTCACTGGAAAAAATACAAAATTTAGAAGACAACATTATAATAAATGGTGATAAATCACTTAGAAAAGGTTAAATAAAGAGAAAAATTCTTTTGGGAACTGACACAGAAGGTCCTGGTCACACTGGGTCCTTATGGGTTAAGTGGGTGTTTAATTTGAATGAAAAACAAGCATCTGCAACCTTGTCAAACTACATGATGACGGTGTTTCCACATTTATGATGGAGGATTTGGAACATCCAAATGAGTCGCTGGAAACCTCAGACAATGCATTTTATCTGAATGATTAAGATGTACTGACAGGATTATTAAATATTTGAGATGGCTAGATGCTTTTTGTCACTGACGGCTATTTTTTGATGGTAAAAGAATTTGTCAGTATAGTCATACCTTACATTTCACCTAAAAATAGGCTATATTTAATAATTACCACTTGTACTAAATTCCATCAAAGGCCTTAATTTATAAACACTCCTGATCAAAATTTTAAAACCAGTTGAAAAATTGCAAAAAAATCACATTTTGCTCTGTTGGAGATTGAAAAGGTTCTAAGTAGAGTTTCAAAATGCAAAAAGAAGAAATGGGAGTGAGACAAAAAAAAAACTGAGTAAGCAATTTATCAAAAACAACAATTAAATTGAAAAAGGCTGTTCATCAGCTGATCACAAGTTTAAGACCACAGGTCAAAAAACCCTGAAACCCCCCTAAAATAGAAATACAAGTTTCAAAAAAGGACTCAGTAATGAGTAGCTCCTGTGATTTGAAGTGATCTTGTTGATCACTTCAAAAATTCATTTCAGTATGGTCTTAAACTTGTGTTCAGCCTATTCTCACTCCCATTTATTCTTTTTCCATTTTGAAACTCTACTTAGAACCGTCTTAAGATCCAACAGTGCAAAATATAAATTCATGCTATTTTTCACCTGGTCTTAACATTTTGATCCGATGTGTATTACATGAGTAGAGATGGAAATGTATGTTAACTATAACTTGACTGGTTCATGGTGTGTGCGACTATTACATGGTAATTGTAGAGCTGAAGAGTAGAAGTATTTAACCCATAAAGACCCAAACATTCACTGGTGACCAAAACCATCTACTGATCTACAGTATTATTACCTGTTGATCCATTAATCCTATCAATCCATGTAAATAATTTGTGTAAAATACAGTTTGTCATCTTTTCATGGTCATCAGATATGACCCATTTGGACATTAAAAGGCTCTGTACTGAATGTGGAAACAGTCATCTTCTGCAACATTGATTCACCAGTAAAACCCATAGAGTTGGATCAATGACAGTGGATGGACACATTGGGTTTATGTTCACTTAATGATAGAGTTTACTGAAAAAGTCACTTTCTCTGTTTTGATATAATAACCTTTGAATTTACTCTGAGTTTTTATGAACATGTAGCTACATGATCACTAAATTAAATACAAGAAAATACATGATTTTCACTGAAAAAAAACAAAATAAAGAGGATAATATTACAATAAATGAGGGAAAATCAGTTAAGAAGGGTCAAATATAAATAAAAATTCATTAGGGAACCACCACAAAAGCAGCACTAGGTCTTTATGGGTTAATATCTAGGAGTCAAAACTGTTATTGTGTCCATCTTCTTTACTTTTCCTGCTATCTTTGAGGTCCCACTGTTTGTAAACCCACTGTTTCATGCTTGGGGAACCACATGAAATAGTGGCAAACTCTAAGTATTGATCTGTCGAGTCAAGTGTTCAAGTTATGGGTGGCATGAGTTATCCAACAGATAATTACATGTCTTTGTTTGCAACATTCTTCTCCCTGTGAACAGATGTGTTGTCGGCCATGAATGGAAGCCACTCAGGTCTCACTCGAAGAAGTTAGTGTCTTCTTTGTTGAGTGCAAAGTAAATACAATTTCACATGTCTATCGATGAGGCTGTGTGAAACACCAAACCAAGATTGCATGTGCTCTCAGTGACCCTGGGACTGCTGCAGTGGGTGGAAGAGAGAGGGGGGGTGGGCTTTAAGAGCTGAGGGGTTGGAGAACTTAACAGGATCGGGATGATACTCTGCACCAAAGCTGTAGAACTGTCAGCTAATTTTTCAGGGCTTAATTACAGCAAGCTGCAATTAACAGCCAGCTGTCTGCACCTCCTCTTGTGGCAGTGCCACCAAGGGGTCTACCCACTGACTTTCCATAACACCCCACCCCCCACCCCCACTCGGTCTCACACTCTCAGCGATGGATATTCTGAGAGGCACAAACTTAACTGTGCGCCCATTAATGTGATCATGCATAACCATTCAATATTTACTCAACCCATCAAAAGCTCAGAAACCAAGTAGAGATTACAGCCTTATCCAATCACCAGTATTTCTATTTTTTTTTGTAGCATTTATCTTTCCTCCATAACTGCAGGGATCCCGTCACAGTTCCAAAACAGAAACACACACCCAAACAGCAGTCATAACAAATAAGAGAATAAAACAAAACCCGGGAACTATGAACAGTAAAAAATAACCCTCTTTCCCTCATTTCCAGTATTACATGGTGGATGGGGCTGCTGAGAACACACTAGCGTGACATCCCCGTCTCAAGTGGACAGACACAATTAATCCCATCGACAGAGGAGACCCACTGACAGAGCAAGATAAAGTATTGACCAGTGCACACCGCTCCACCTGGCCTGTTGCACATGAGCCTAATTTAGCTCTTATGGCATATGTTTCCCAGCTGCAACAGACCACCTGCAATTTCACAGGATAAATCTTTTTCCATTTATGATTCCTTGGAGAGGCTTCTTGTATGATTGTATTTTATGGAGTAACAATTAGATAACACTATTTTAGGGTTGCACAATAAAGCAGTTATATCGTATTATTTCTTAAAATGTTCACAAATGACCTAAAAGTATTATTTGACAGTGTAGAATTAGGATTTCATTATACCAAAGACGTCAATGTATTATATTGCGGCGATATGCGCTGAATTTTTTTCCTAGCCACAGGCCGATATAAATAGTAAGTCAATGTGGTGGTCGTCTATGAAATTGAAAACTAACACCAAGAAATCCTTCAACCATAGTGTCAGAATGTGAACAGTAGAAAACAGGAAACAGTTAGTGACAAGGTAATAATATGATGCAGCTATTGGCAACACAGACTGTACAGAAAATAGAGTTGATTTGTAGTTTTACTGTCGTTATTTTCTGTGTAAAAGCGGAGCTAAGCTAACGAGGCCTATTATGTATGTATTTGATGAAGCAGAATGTGGAGATTATATAGCAGCAGTGTGATTTTCAGACTGTAATTCTAGAGAGGTCCTGATGCAATCTAAAGATCGGTATTGGCAGCCAATCTGGCATTTTTTAGAAGACTGGATCGGATTTAGTCATGAGATCAGGCTGGTTCTTGGGGGGGGGGGTGAACAAACGACCTGCCCCCTCAAATTAAAGTTTCCAAAAGCAGGGAAAAGGAAAATGAGCTGCGCAACAGTGAGAGGCTTAGAGGAATTAAGGGCCTGTCCCAAAGTCCCCCTGGGCAACTAGCACTCGTAGGGATTTCTACCGACACAATGGGACACCGACGTCATCAATAAGTGATGAGGTCGCGTATATGTCGAGTCTTTTCTTATACGTCTTATACACTATCATCGACGTCCCACCAATTTTAGAACAAGACATTGCGACTATTATTGTGTAAGGGGATTTACAAAATTAGTGAACTCGAGTTAAGGTGGCACGGTAATTATGATAGTCTAAAAATAACAAATGTAACATTCTAACTCGACATATGTTTTTGTTTGCAAAAAAGTACGATGTACCATCAGATTTGCAAAGACCAGTGCTATTGGAAAAGAAAATTTACATTTGTGCGATTCCTTTGCAGCTCCTGTTGCCATGGTTACCATATGTTTACGTGGGGAAACTGGGAGTGTTTGCAAAGCATTGTGGGCGGCGCAAAGCATTATGGGCGGCAAATTCTTCCCCTCCGTCTGAAGCAATCATCACGAGTCTGCATCCAAGCTGACTCCGTTCGAAGGGGCAGAATGTCATGTGCCCCCTCAGTACATGGTATTTGACACGGCATGAACATACACGCAGAAAGCTTATAATGCACACAGATAACACGCCAGTTAACACCAATTAAAAGCTGCAATGTATATTTATGTATATTTAATATCGCGTGTCAGACTTTGATTGATAGGTCTGTACGTCAGCTCATTCACTTGTCAAGTCAGACTTTCAGAAAATCTGTTTTGTTTAGTTTTCTTTTATAAAACATATTCTTTGTCTTGGTTTCATAATGCTTGTTGAAGTTTCAGTAACCTAGCACATAGTATAAGTTCACCCATGACCTAACGCTAATGGCTGCCATAGTTCTGCTCCTTTTGTCCAAATACGGTCCCTTCCAGGTGTAAGAAATTAACGTTGCGTTTCCTCTGTGCACTAATTACACTCTATGGTGGAGACATAACATCAGCTCTGTAAATGTGGTAGTTGTCAGTGCATTCTGGTATGTGACTTCCCCCTGCCATTGATAGGTCGCAATATCAATACTATAAACAACCCATTCAAACTAAATGTAAAGGTGCACAAGTATAGCACAGGTAAGCATCATGACTGCTTTAACTCCACTAAAAGGGGCCGAAGTACAGTTTTATTTTTACTGAGGGAAGGCAATTTGATCCAAAAAAAGAGAAAAGTGATATGGCTCTGGATATATCCATTTTTTGGCTGGTATTTTTAGAGATATTGAGCTTATATGTCATTTAACATATGCCATTTGATGAAAGCTTTTATCCTAAGTGCCCCAAGAGTTCCATGAGTGGACACATTTTTAGCATAGATGCTCTGGCAAGGCCAGTGCCATCCTTTACCCGGTGATCATCATTTCATGCACCAAATTTATATATTTCCAACAATCCCTTGAGTGTCCTATGTTGCTGGTGATTGAATTAATGTTCAAGGTTATTTCTGTAGGGAATTCAAACAGATGCTTGGATTGAGCCTCATAAACCATTTCTAAAAAAAAAAAAAAAACAAAACAAACAAAAAACACAAAACAGGTAGTTGAGGAAGAAGAAAAAGACATACGTAAGGGAAGACATAAAAGGTAATGACACTCAAACGTATTTGTTTTAACAGCATTGTTTTGGGCAAGACTGCTTTGATAATAAATAGAGCAAGAAGTTGAGTGGAAATGCGTGGCTGCAGCACGATTTAATTGTAGTTAACTGCACACCAAATCAATACTGTCCTAAATGAATCATTAGCACTTTGCCTCTTTTTTTTTGGGTCTTTTTTGGTATTTATCGTTTTCCATTGTTGCCCCACGGCAGAGCAGCAGGATAGTAGCTCTTATTATTCCACTAGCTAATTAACATTTCAGTAAGCATTCATTTGGATATAAGGGACACTGAGGTAAGAGGCTGTGTAAGGACTTCATAGCTGCCAGTGTACTGTAACTTTCAACATGAAATCTTTCTAGAACTTACACTTATGAGAAGATGCAATTAAACTTTTTTTTTGTTTTGTTTTTTGTTTTTACAATTTGTTAATAATTTCAGTGCCTTGAAAAGAAATCCTCATCTCTTATGTATTACCTGTGATGAGTTTTCTCTTTCCCCTAAAGTTGGGGATTCCAATCAACAAAAGCTTTCTAAGCCTCAAGGTTTCTCTGACATCGAGGCTAACTCTTAGCAGTATTTATTTCAGGCATTCGTACGGTTTTATGAGGGATATATTCTAGCTAAAACTACCACAGTAACCAAGGTTTCATCTGTGCTACCACGCTATTAGCTACAGTCTTCCAGTGGCAGTAGATGAGGTTGTGAAAAGGCACACTTTATTGCTTCAGATGCATCTCTTCAAGGTAAAGAAGGTTGAGAGAAGATCTATTAAAAGAGCAGCAGAGTACTTCATTTTCAATGTCTGTGAGTCAAAAGAAAGGAAGGTGAATCATGGAAAATCCATTTATTGTGTCATCAGGTCTGATTTTGGCACAAAGGCAGCATCACTGGAGTGTTACTATATTTGTGTACACGTATGTCTGATCCTCACAGAGACAAAATAAAAGTCCTCATGCAGCAGAAAACAGGTCTGTGTTGCTTTATCATCAAGCTATTGCTATTTTTTTTGTCACATTTGGAATAAAAATGTTTTTTATTTTATCATTTATTTACTTCTCAGAGAAGTCAATTTATCGCACACACGCGCACACACCCACTCACACACACACACACACACATATATTTATATACACACATATATATATATATATATATATATATATGTATATATATATGCATCTATAGCCTATATATTTGCAGACGACATTCTCAGAAACGCTGATGTCTGTGTGTGCACCTATAGACCTACTTGACCTACAGTGCATCTGGAAAGTATTCAACCCCCTTCACTTTTTCCACATTTTGTTATGTTACAGCCTTATTCTGAAATGGATTAAATTCATTTTTTTTTCTCATCAATCTATCCCATAATGACGAAGTGAAATAAGTTTTTTAGAAATTTTTGGACAAAATGAGGAAACAGTGAAGGGGGTTGAATACTTTCTGGATGCACTGTATTTGGTTTCCTCACAGCATAAAGTTTGTTGAAAGTCTCAGAAAAAAGTTTTGTTTTTTTTTCATACATGAATAGTAAATGTGAATGTCTTATATATCACTAAGTGCAAAGCAAATGGGCTTTACACAATGAAACCATCATATCAAAGTGTTTTGGAAATGGTACAAGAACATTTGGGATTTTAAATGCACATATCTAATTCAGTTGGTCCATCCCTTCATGGAAGTCTTAGTAATTGTAAGTTTTAGTTTAACAATGATGTATAAAGTACTCTGGTTATGAGAGTTTTTCACATACCCAAGACCTTTGCATCTTTGATGTGTTGAGTTATTCACAATTTCTCTCTGCTCTCAGAACTATTATATTACCCACATACTTCCACTTAAGCTTGTGGTTAACGACCACAGTATGTCAGCATTTACAATTTACACACAATTCTGCTCACTCTAATCAAGTCGAACAGGGGAGGTTTTTTTTTTCCTCATTTGTTAATCTGCCTTTTCCCTCCTGTGCAGAAATTAGACTGGGCATATTCCAAATCAAGAGTGTGGGCACTCATTAGTGCTGTACTCATATCTCACAAAAGAGCCTGGCTACAAAGAGGGAATCAAGCTCTATTTAAAGTAATGCCGCCAGGAGTCCATTGCCAACGATAATGCGCTTTACATCATTTTGTCCTCGCCTTTATCTTGAGCTTCTTAAGGAGTAGGCAACACGCAAAGTCATTAGGGACACGATAACTCCCCATATAATTAGATGGGGAAAGATTGGATGCCTGGTGCACCACGGGGCAGACCCACTTACGACATAATCACTCATCCCACCAATAGGGGCGTCTTGTATGCTGGCAATTAATTGAGATGATTACAATTAGCCACGACAGAGTGTTTGCTTCTGTCTGTTCTGACCAAAGAGTTGAATGTAATTTGCCTCTGGTTGAGTGTACTGACTCTGACTCAGTCTCATTACAGTGGAGTTGAACTGGTATTTTTAGATAGGACTGAGGTTGCCCTTAACTAATGGATTTTTAGCTTGTGAAGCAGCAGGCACTTGAAGAGGGAACTGGATCAAGACAACAACCAGTGACCAGGTTCCACTTTGGACCTAATTATTACAGATGCTTCCTTTTATTTTACTTCATTAAGCCAGATTTACCCTATATTTGCACATTTTAAGCCATAAAGACCCAGTGCTACTTTTCCAGCAGTTCCCAAATGAATAGTTCTCTCTATTTAACCTTTCTTAAGTAATTTATCACCATTTATTATAATATTTTCCTCTGTATTTTGCATTTCTTCAATAAAAATCAGGTATTTTCCCGTATTTAATTCACTGATTATGTAGATGTTCATAAAAGCTCAGGTTAAAGTTAATTGTCAGAATATCAGAATCAAAGAAAAATGAGGAAAATGAGACTTTTTCAACTAAATTTATCATTAACATAAACCAAGTGTCTCCATCCACTGTCACTGATGAAACTCCATGGGTTTTACTGGTGAACCAGTGTTGTGGAAGATGATGGTGTTTCCATGTTCACTACAGAGCATCTAAATGGGTCATATCTGATGACCATGAAAATACGACAAACTGTATTTTACACCAATTATTTAGATGGATTGATAGGATTAGTGGATCAGAAGTTATTAAACATTTTAGTAGGTAGATGATTTTGGTTGCCAGTGCTTGTTTGGGTCTTTATGGGTTAATCAGTGAGCATTATTTAAAATCATCAAGGCATTATATTGGGTTGCTTTAATTTTGTACTATTTTGTTGTAAAATAGAAAAGTCTACCTTTACTCAGGCATACATTTTATGAAGTCACTTCTCACCATAAACATTTGCAAGATCCTAGTTTCCATGGCGCCACAGTGGCAGAATCCTCATTAAAACAATACCTGTTGATATCTTCAGACAGCCATACCTTCAGGGACTGCTTTATTTGGCATTCAACAGAGCGTAGGTCAAGCCATTCCCCCTTCTTATGCTCTTATTAGTGCAATTACCTGTTAATGATGGCAATACAGTGTAGTGCATGTCTGGAAACTACTGTGACTGCCACGTAAATTTATAGAAAGACAAAATAAGCATGCATTAGGTTGACTCTCAAATGTCTAACTCAATTAGTGACATTATCCAGCAATATAAAAATAGATTTCATAACTGTATAGATTAATGTAATAAAAAGAAACCACTAACAAACATATTAATGATTTTTAAAGGCACACACACACACACACACCAGTGAGCTTTAATTGCTACTCAAGGTGATGGATGGATATGTGCTAGAATTACGAAGTCACTGGACTCAATTAAAACAATGATAATGTTATAATGTGTCCTGCACACAGTCTGAGGAAAAGGTCTTTTTGGATTTTTCAGCATCACAAGGTAAAGGCCATTCATTATGCAGTAGGGCTATAAATAAACTGACCCACTATGATAGTGCTGTGATTTGAGATGTGTCTCCACAGAGTCTGAGCACTGTCACCCTCTGGCCATCGCAAACTACACATGCAGGAGTCCAGAAAGGCAACCCAGTGGGCTTGTAGTGCTCTGGAGTGGTTTTTCTCTTGTTTTCATCAACTTGCAGTTGCAATGTGCCCAAGGCCAAGCAGGCTGAAAGTATAAGGACAAGTCAGTTCTACATTTAGGTCCTCTCCAAGAGTCAGTAAGCCCATTCACCCTAATGGATTCAGGAAGTGTGCGTCAAGCTCAAGATGCTGGATATTAAGTGCTCTCTCTGTGTCTTTCTACACACACCCTCACCTTTGTTTCTGGCCCAAGGATGCTCTTACAGTGGAGCAATTTAGAGGCATCATTCAGCCTGAAAGAGGAAAAAAGAAAGGTCATGAAAAAGAGAATGGTTAAAAGAGGAGAAAGCTGTGGCACTGGGTCTACTGGAAAAGTGTTTGCTTTCATGGCATGAGTGTTTCTTATTTTCAAAAACTGCTGTAATGACTGATAACCCTGAATCATGTTGGTGGCTGAGAGGCAACACCTGGAGATTGAACTTAATAATAATAATAATAATAATGGTAAAATTAAACCATTTTATCTGCCTGCAACTCATTTTTACCAACCTGATAAGTCTGTAATTTCTTTTCACCAAAGACCAGCAGTTACAGACTGGAAATTGCAGAGAAACATCTAAGGTTTTTGGTTTGCTCTGCTTATTTTTCTTAAAAGTGGACTGTGTGATTTCTGAAAACGGCTGTTGATTAAATAAATAAATAAATTACTTGTATCCCAACAAACACATGCCTCCCTTCAGGGCTCCTTAAGAAGCTTTGTCCCCTTGATGAAAATTACCTCCATCCCATGCATAGGCGTACTAATGCTGCCACTGAACATGACCGAATACAGCATATTAAACTACAGTTACGTACTTGCTTAATTACTTACTGCCTTTTGAGAATCAAACTCACACAAATGTCATTTATATGTTATAAATACTTGTTAAAAAAAATATGTGTGTGTGTGTGTGTGTGTGTGTGTGTGTGTGTGTGTGTGT
>JAPQRP010000020.1:14532523-14546875 GCA_037367295.1 Apogon hyalosoma
TGATTATGTCTTATTTTAAGCGTGATGAGATATTTGGACTAGAAATGAGAAAAATACACTTGGTAAGATTTGGATTTCTGCAGTGTAGGAGGCAGAATGTGAGGTGCAAGGTCCCACCCAATGCTGCCTGCAGCTTTAATTATTATTATTATTTAATTATTATAACAAACAATCCATTGATGATACTGGTAACAGTGGCCTTTGTCCATGTCCTTCAGACTGGGACTGTGTCTGCATCATTTCAATTAAAACAATCACCAATTGTTTTTCAAGGGGTGCCCACATTTTATCATATAGCTGTAGTATCTATTGTAATACACTTCTTGTGTCATACAGTTCCTTGTTGAAATCTGGTTGGCTGATGACATGCCCTGTCTTAGATAGCTGGACAGCTGAGATGACAACAATACGTACACTACACTCCATCATCAACAACATGGGAAAACACTTCAGATTTCCCAATTTCCGACTTTATGTTTGTACCTCACCTTACCGCCGAGCCCACTGCTGTGACTCCACGCCCCTCTAACACTGCATGCAAGGCACAGGACCATCTAGGATGTCTTTAGGTCCTGCTTCCTTGTATTAGCAGGCCCAGAGGGTAGGTAAGCCACTTAACCTGTCATCTCAAATTGTGTGCACAACAGCAGATAGGAGGCTCAGCTCTCCTTTCATACAAGCAAAGCACTCAGACTGTGTAGGAGCAGTGGAGACTGCTGCTGAGTGAGGGCCACAGGGATGTTCAGATGCTTACGGGTCAGATGGGGATGCACAAGTGTGTGTTTGAGATGAGAGGTGGGGAGATGAGACTGATGGTTGGTACCACAGGGACTATGGCTATTGTAGGGTTGGTTCTGAGGGTGTGCAGATGTGGAAAATGTCAGTAGATATCTCATGAAAGGATGACAACTCAATTTTCCCTCAGCGCCCACAGAAAATGTGTAGCAGAGTGGAATCTATTTCGTTTTGTTTGGTTGAGTTAATGAATCACGTCTTTAAACTATATTTGTTAAACTAAGAATTAATTAAAACAATGGAATAAACGCTATGATATTTTCTATATTAAGATAAGATATACTTTATTGATCCCCAAAGAGGGAAATTCAAATGTTAATATTGATTACTTTCTTGCACAATGACCTGTTTTTGGCTACTGTTGTACATGTTTATAAAGACAGATTATTTACATCCATCAAGTGTCAAATGTCTGAAATGTTCAACTAAAAAAAAAAACCCCAAAAAACTAATGACCAGAAACATGTGGCTTCCTACAGGGGATAATGACACTTTTTGCATGCAGTGCTGTAGCACTATGTAGTAAGACAAAAATCTGTGATGATGCACCATCTGGTTTCTTTTGCAAATGCCACCAGACATCACTATAAATTGTGGTATAATCTGCAGTATACTCATTAAACTTGTGTCTCTACAAGATCATATTGAAGCTACTGTTTAGTGCCATGGTTTGAGCTAATTTTTTTTTCCTTTTTCTATTTTTACACGTTAAAAAATCGAGTAGTACAGAGTATAATGTAATGTGTAAAGTCATTACAGTCTTCTTTCTATACACTTGAGCTGTTACTTGATAAGTGATTTTATTATTACCAGAAAATGATCTGACTATATATTAAAATTGACAAAAAAGTAGAACTACTGCTTCAGTGACACAACATCAATAGGCTTCCTTTTATTACCTGGTATCATTACATCTTACTACTGAAACTGTCCTTGCTCTGCTGACATTTTCATGTCATCCCCCAATATATTTGCATTGCTTTATTTTGTGTCACGCCTCTCATGCTATGACTTTACAACATAACTTGACATATCTATTTATTGATCAGGTCTGCAGCACAGAGCTATTTGAAGTAACGTTTGTCTGACTATTGACTACCCTTGCCCTCCACTGACCCTTTTTTTCCGCCCACTTCAACTCTCCTACATTTGTACTTGACAGGCTCACTTACACGCCTTCCTTTCTCCTCTGCGCTGCTTCCCTTCACTCTGCCAGTTTTATCTGCATGGCAGAGGAAGTGAAAGGGGGTCACTATCTGCCATCCAATCAGTTGGGTAAACACCCACAGTCCTTCACTGTGCTTAAAATCGATTGATACCCAACAGGCGTTATAATAGACATGCCCAAGTAAGGCCAGGCACAAGATTAGTAGCATTAAGTAGGTGTTGCCAGAATTTGTGTTCTTGATGCTACTTCCTACACATGTACAGAACAAAAGGATTAAAGGGTCACTTCCCAAGGAGAGGAGTGGACCAGTCATTTGCTTTATCTACATTCTAGAAACAAAAGTTAGTATGCAAGGAGTTTAGTTTAACATAAAACATTCACCACTCATTTTGTTCTCATTATTCCACATCAAAACATCTTCATAGTGTCTTTTCTTTCAAACTACTCTTCATCATCCTGAAGCAACACATCCAGTGTACCTGCTCAGAAGCCCGTGCCTAATAACTAAATGTTAATATGTTGCAAGTCAGTTTCTTTAGAGTTCTTGCTTTTTAAAGAACAATAACTTTTTTTTTATATTCCTCAAGACAACCTTCAATTTAATTATTCCTGTGCCACAGTTCTGCTGGTCCTGAACTTCAGATTATTATCAAACTATTTTTTATTACTTGGCATGACAAATGAGGGGACTCTGTAAAACTCATTAAATATAGATTCGTATCATGGAAAATATTTCCATAACATCACACATACTGAGTCTGATTATTAAGCATTAGGTAACTTATCAAAATACGATCCCTTTAAGTTATAAGAGAGACCTTGAGGTCTACCAAATGAAGGATGCGTTCATAGATACTGAATTGGTCGTATTCAGCATCCCTTAGTTAACAGTATAGCTACTAGCCTTGGACCTCATTTGCTTTTTCCAATATTGACAAAGTGTCCAGGTGCTTCAAGTTATTTCTCCTTCTGCAGCTGCTGGAAGCCTTTACTCAAACCTCAGGGCTAGATAACGCCTCTCTGCACCACTGCACTTCATAACAACATATAAACACACAACACAGGTTTGGGTATACACCGAGGTCCACTCTGAGCTTATAGCAATCTGAGGGCATTCTTTTAAGCTTCCCTGGCTGCATTTGAAGTACTGATGCTGTGTATCAGGTGAGGAAAGAGAACTTTTTATAACTATTGTTTTGCTATAAGATGTGCTCTGTGCTCAAACATGCCACTCTCCCTGCTGCCCTCAAGTGTCCACGGTCGTGCTCAGAGGTGGGTAATCCCAGCTTGATAGAGTAAAAGTCCTGCCATGTATTGGTTCTACCTGTTCACTTAACACAGGGGATTCCACTAATGATCCCATCTACCTGGGTGAGGAATTGTGCTCATCAAAATGGGCTGGTGCAGTGAATGGTTGGAACAAATATGTGAGTAGGAGAGATTCAAGAGAGGTGGGTAACTCCAGAGCCCCAGAGAATAGGAGCCCTACCCACATATTTGCTCCAACTATTCACTGAACCAGCCCATTTTGATGAGCATGAATGAATGAATGGATTTGTATTATTGTGTCCTGCATAAGAATATGCCCAGCCCTTACATGGGCGTATAAGACACCAAAAATATAAACCAAAGATCAAATACCAGACAATAAGCACAGTAGATATAAACAAGACAATGTACTGACCAATTTAAACAAACACATCTGCCACGTTTTCCAGGCTTTACAAACAAAGAATGCAAATTTCTATCCTTTCGCACTAAACAACCATTTCATCTTCATCAGTGCTCCAGAACATATCAGGGTTTCAGATAAACATCTCATTAAAGAAAGAGGCTCTCAGTTCATCATATAGAGGACAATACAAGAGAAAATGCAATTCATTTTCCACTTCCCCCAAATCACACGGTCCACAAAGTCTGTTTTCTTCTGGGATTTGGGTAAAACTCCCAGTTTCTACGGCCAAGGGAAGGATCCCTGTATGCAAATGAGCAATTAGGGACCTTTGGTTTCTGGTCAAGTTGACATAAAACTCTGTTTTATATGTGGTTTTCAGCTGAATGTATGTCCGCAGCTTTGGTTTAGCCAGGATCCCATTCACCCATTTTTCTTCAAAAGCAGATATTAGGTTAGCTCGGATTGTGTTAATGCTACATGAAAGGTTCTTGTGGAATATATTGAAGTTGTGCTACTGCAAAGACAGCTCTGATCTATGCTGCCCAAGGGGACCTTGTCCTGCTCCAAATACTCCAAATACTTTTTTTGGTTATTTGATTATATAGCATATTAATAATTCGATTCCATAATTTAACCATTTTACATTTTCTTTGAATTGAACCACAGCTCCTCATCCAGGTAGATGGGATAATTACTGGAATCCCCTGTGTTAAGTGAACAGGTAGAACCAATACATGGCAGGACTTTTACTCTATGAAGCTGGGATCACCCACCTCTGGCCGTGCTTATATTTAGACTTGAGTTCAGCCAAGCTTATACATTAAAACCAACTGTTCTTAATCACAAATGACACATTTTGTGTGGTGTCTATTTCGTTAAAGTAACGTCTTGCTTTCAGTGGACACTCAGTGTTAACATAAATACATGCATCATACATTAGTATATCTGTAGAGCACCTTGAGCTTGTTAAAAATGACTATTTTCGGTGATAGTAGTAGTGTTTTTTTTTGTTTTTTTTTTTTAAGGAGACTATATTTGCTGAATTGTTCCTTGTTGCAAAGAGGGTGCTGCTACTTGTCCCTGGTGTCTACTGCAGGTGTAGTCTCTTCTCCACACTTCATTAGTGCTATGCCAGAGTTGGAGATAGGTCTGGCTCAATCATTACAATTCTAGAATAGGGGTAAAAACTCTCTGGGCTGTTTGGCTAGATTGTATTGCTTTACAAAGACAAACTTGTCATGGGTGGCACTAACTGCAGGATGGAACAATGCTACTTTTACAAAGTGGAGTTTGGGTTGGGTTTTATGAAACAGCTACAGGTGAATAGGTGAGCAACAGTATGAAATTATCTAAATCCCAACCAAAAAGGTATGTCCTTCTTGAAAGTTGGCATTTACAGTGTGTTGTTACAAGTGACAAAACTGC
Source organism: Apogon hyalosoma (assembly GCA_037367295.1). Classification (NCBI taxonomy): domain Eukaryota; kingdom Metazoa; phylum Chordata; class Actinopteri; order Kurtiformes; family Apogonidae; genus Apogon; species Apogon hyalosoma. Next base: position 14,537,587 of record JAPQRP010000020.1, read on the forward strand.
GCATGGTGTGGGTCTGAGAGCAAGGTGTATGTGTGTGAATGTTGGAATGCATTAAATTAACAAAAGGAGAACTTAAACAGGACACATCGCCGGGCTGGCGCATCTGCAGGGAAGGAGAGAGGGAGTGTGTTAGAACAGCCACAGCTTTATAGGCTGGTGACACTAGGCCCAGGTGTCACCGATGACTGTGACTGGAGCTCCAACCTAACCAGAGCTACTTCCCTGACAACAGGGGTCATCACAATAGACAAGAGACTTTCACCCCATTTCACCTCTTTGCCATAACCCAGACTCTCACCGTCCTGATCCTGTCACTGCGGGTTCTGATGTTTCATTCCCAGGTTTTGTGTCTTCTTGATCATGTTTATCGTCTACATTAATAAATCACTTTATTCCCTTCAGTGCCGTGCGTTTGAGTCCATCCTTTTATTCCATTTTGACAGAAAACACTCCCAGAAAGCAGCATTCTTTGGCCTTTTGCAAAAGAAATCTTAAAATATTGCTGGCGACCCCTCATTATACAGCGTATTCCATGTTTCTACTGAACCAAACAGAATGTGCATGAGTTCAGACAATGCTGGCGTACCAGAATCAGAGGCGTTACAGCAAAACATTCTATGACAAAAGGCCAAAGGTTAACTTACTCTATTATGCTCATAGGGAAAATAAGATCTTTGCGTTTTACCCATCATAACACACATAGTATTATCATTAGCATTAGCACGTAGCACTTTAGGACCAGTGAGAGGCCATTGAAGGTGCTCAGGGACCAAGTCCAGACATCATCAATACCTTGCTCAAGGGCAATGACAGGAGAAATAACTTGTGGAACCTATGTAAACCAAATGTCCTGGAACAACCCTACTTTTGGCATTTATCAGAAAAATGTTTATTCTTGATTTCAAAATATAGTATATTATTTTGTTCTCTGCTTGGTGGGTAACAAGGCAATGGAATCATGGTTCACGTTGGTCCACTCAGCTGTTCTTCAGGGGTATTTAAAGTCCATGGGTGGCAAATTGCACACTTACATCAACAATGTATTTACACTTATGGTGTTATGATGATTTGTGGTGCATACTAATATGTACTTTACAGTTCTGCTCCAAGTAGTGTTAGACTCTGCTATCGATTTGCATGACGCTAGTGTTTATTAGCATATTTGCAGAAAACATTACAACAGCTTTCCTGTTAGTCCCACATTCTATATTGCTAAGCTTTGCTGCAGAAAAGCATGGCGAAGTAAAGGCAGACAGGAAATAGAAAGATTTTGTAAATTTTTCATAGTGTCCAGTATTGTAGCATATTAGACAAAATATTTTATTACGTACCTTTATCCTTTTAAAAGTCTTCTGACCTAAAAGTTACCAATGAAAACATATTTTAGAAAGTGGTATCTGTAAGGCTCCTCCCTATGTTTTGGTGTTGGAGTGATTCATGTTTAAATAAAGCACTAAACCAGTCGTCTTTTTTTATGTGGAGGTTTGGATTTTATGTTGCTTGTCAACATAATTACATGTGTATCATAATGCAGGAGCCAGCAGTGATTACAATTAGACACTCTCCTGATTGCTTTGTGGGTGCCAGTATTTAAAGCTCAGGTCACCAACTGGAATCAGACAGGAGACACACAAACACTCATTAACTTTCTTTTTTGTCATGCACCATACTTAAGTTAACAAAAGCCCACACTATCTTCCCATAATTACATTGTTATATTAGCGGGGGTAGCCTATAATTTCCCAGAGATGGTAATTACTTGCACAGTGTTGTTACAGTGCTGCAATACATCATGAATGCTCTCGCTGCACCTCTCATCAGTCAGGAATCTGGTGTTTACGGTGTTTAGAGGACTAGCCATTTTGCATCTCTCTCTGTCTTCAAAGGGCAGACCTGCTGCCTCCGGGGAGTGTCTAGGTTTTGTCTCTGAGACTAAAAGAGCCATCACAGATACAGAAAGAGACTGGAAACAAACAGAGAGGGATTCAGAGAGGAAAACAAATAGAAGGCAAATAGAAGAGCAAGATAATGTAATGCAGAAAGAATTTGTGAATATTTTGTAAATATTACTAAATAGGACAAAGCACAAACGCAATGAGAAAAAAATAGGGTTTTTATTTTTATTTGCCCTAAAGAATGAGAAAATGAGGGGGGGGATCTATCTATCTATCTATCTATCTATCTATCTGTCTGTCTGTCTGTCTGTCTGTCTGTCTGTCTGTGTATATATATATATATATATATATATATATATAAGTGAGCAAACTTGACTTAATACACTGAGACAACAGGAAATATATAGTAGTTTGGCCAAAATAAATGACAATAGGGTGAAAACAAGATGGATGCAATGGATGGATGGCTAAAAACAAAACAAACCAGGCTTAAACTAAATCCCCCATCATGCTTCAATCTGATGAGCTAGTGCCAGCTTTTTACAGCCTTCATCCCCCACACACATCTTTCACTAGACCAGGAGTAGACATCCTACCAGCCACAAACAGAACCCAACTCACAATATAGCAAATGATGACCCTATAGTGATAACAGGTTAATTGGTCAATGTAAATCACCCAAAGGTGTAAATGTGAGATTCAGTGCTTGAGGATCATCATCTGTTGGTAGCCAAGATAAGCACTGGTAACCCCACGACCCTCTTGAGGATGACAGTTTGAAAAATCAATGAATGACTGAATGACAGTGTAAAATGAATTAAAGTATCAAAATAGTAAATACAATTTCAAGTAACTAATATTAGCTGCGTAATTGTGGTTGAATGTAATCGAATGCACATGTGACTGACTACAAATGACCCTGTTGATGTTGGTTATATTTTCCAATATGTCTGTAGCTATCACATCCCTCGAGTCTCACAGTACAGATTACAAACCAAATGATGCAGGTTTAGATCTTCTTAACCCTCAAAGATCTAAACAGATCATATATCCAAAAATCAACCACAGCTCCAAAATCTGTCATATCATTTGAGCCACTATCCTATCAAGATACTTAAATACTTCAGGTTAAAAAAAAAAAAAAAAAAAAAAGGTTTCTCAGCTTTTTAACAGCATCACATGTTTCATTTCAACATTCAGAGACTCACAGACCACATAGAAACACCATCATATCCTGCAACATCATGCCATCAATGTAAACCGTGTTGTTTGCTGAACAACAGTAGTCTGAGATGCTTGTCTTTATGTTCAATTAATGAGATATTTTGCTGAAAAAGTCATTTTTACTTCAGTGTTTTCTGTTCTGATACAATAACTTTTGAATGTACTGTGAACTTTTATGAACATCTCTGTGATCTATAAAATAAAGCATAGGAAAATATCTGCATTGCATGAGAAAATGCAAAGGATAATATTACAATAAATGGAAATAAGTCACTCAGGAAAGGAAATGTCAGATGGAGAAAAGATGAAAGTCTAAAATATCTCAATACAACTGTCTGACAGAAACATTTCCAGGCCTTTAAGGGTACATTTATTATTGGTTATACATATTTATAAATCTAAGCGTGAACCTGATTGACCTTCCTTTAGATTTGCTATCAACATGTTTAGCTGCATGTATCTGTTTTCTTGTACTTGATACAAGCCAGTATTTCAGTGACTCTTTCCTGCATGATTAAATGTGTTTGTTTGTTTGTTTGTTGTTTTTCCTGCACCAGCTTTTAGCCCCTTTAGATGGAAGAGCAGTTTAGCTGTGCACAGGATTTTTACTAAATTCTCAACTCACAACAGGCATCATGTGACTTAAATATGATACATTTGGCGTTATAGGGTTGATACATGAGTTTTGCAGCCCTCTACATGATCAGTGTGATATATTTTTCTTGAAAAACCTGATGTATACAATTAGATACATGAAATACACAGATAATCCACCAGGGGGGAGGAATTCATTCACCAGAGGCCTTTCCAGTGACACTATAAGACTGTCATTAAAGAGGCAGAACTTTGACAATTTTGAAAAGGAATTATCAATTTGTTAGATGTATTTGTGTTATATTATGTTTTTGTTTGTTCAAAAATAATATTTGAGCATTGAGACCCGATGTATCAAATATTCAAGATTTCAATTTTATTTGTCATTTTAGCATATAAAATACACTGAAATGAACATTGTGCTCAGGTCCCGAATTGTCAGCAGCATTTAGTAAATAATATAAAATACTGATAAAAATAATAAAATACTGATTTAAAAAAATACCCCCCTTAAAAGTTACCTATAAATAACTACAAATATTAAATATGATACAAAAAATGAAAATCATAATGAAAATGAAGAAAAAAAAGAAAAATGAAAATCATACATGGAAATTGATATTTGAAAACTTTATTTATTTATTTATTTTTTGGTTGTTCAAAGAACCAGTAAAAGCTCCAGTTTCAAAGAACTGGAATTTTCTGTCAATGATTTAATGGTTCAGGCTTTACAAGGGTTAAGAGGCCATTTAAATTTATGACAAGCGAACGCATGGAATGAACGCATTCTGCCAAAACATGACATCCGAAGTCATCTTTTTCACCCCTTGTTTCAGTACGTTGTTCTGGGCTAGTGGGAAAAACAGTGACTCTTTGAGGTGTTGAGTGGGGACCAGAGGAATTAGCTGACATATTGGTTTAACCATACTCTCCTGGTTGGTCGTTTAGTATTCCATGCATCTCATCAAAGCCGGATGCTCGACTGCGAATGTAAAACATCTAGATTCAAATGTCAAATTTGAATATTTCTGCCTGTTTCTGATGAACAAGCTGCTTTATTGCTCCTGTAATCGTCCACTCAGGAGTTGAGAATTGAATTTTTCTACATTACACCACAGCCTGCTCTTACAAAGGTCAGTCTGATAGGATTTTATTTGTTGCACACTGTTCAGATGGGAATGAAGTATGATCTTCTGATTAGTCTCATAATTCTGTTATCAGCACTCCTAAAGGTTGCATGGAAGCTGCTTTAAACCCACACCTGTTTGTCTTGATAGCAGAGGTGTTATTACCTTACAGTGAAATAGCCAGGAGAATTCAGAGAGATTTTTAAGGTTACACACCACACTGCTGAATATAGGAGATTAATTCTTCTGAATGATGATATATGGATGTTTTCAGTTTAGCTGATGCCTTGAAACTGGATAATTAGACATTCAGTAAAGTTCAAAATCGCTTAATAAATTTATCTTCAGTAGCTGCAGGATGACTTTTATATAGAGGCCTCCATCTGAGTTCCTAAAATGGGTATCATTATTAAAAGTAATAATAGTAATAATAGTAACATTAATAGAAGAAGAACGGGAAGAAAAAGAATATTTAAAGTTAGGTGGTCTGCCTTTTTATTTATTTATTTATTTTGCATTAAAGTTACAAGCATTAAACTCGTACAGTGATTCGAGGGTCTGCAACACATTTTTAACTCGAACTTGTCATATATTAGGGAATCACAGTCCAACGCATAAAACAATGTGTCGTATCAGATTAGGCTCACACTTGACAACAAAAAAATGTGGGAACAGCTAAAGTAAGAATGACAAAAACAGAAAATACAAAAACAGTCACAGCATGAAATACAACAAAAACCCTTTTTGTGTTAAGTTTCCAAACTTGTGCCGCTATAATCAGCTCTCACTGAGGTTTCTACCTACTTAACAATGCCTCCTGGTCCACATAATAAATTACCAATGTCTAAGGACTTTGACTTTTACCTAGTACCCATATGTTGAAAACTGACACCATAGAGGTACAATGGACTTTGAAAATGGACATCAGGGGCTCATGACCGAGCAACCATTGACTTTGATGTAAGAACAAAGTTTTGTGCTTAATCTAACATTAGTACCATTTGAAACTCACCAATATAGAACAAATTAAAATGACAAAGACATAAAATCTGTTCAATGCTCTTTGTTCTGTCGTTGCTGCACTATAAATATTGCAAAGTGATATCATGAAATCGCATAAATATACACACCACCTTTATTTGGCGTGTTGTCTGTACGCATTATAAGCTTTCCGCGTGCATGTTCATGCCACACCAAATACCACACACTGAGGGTTAAGGGTTAGGGCAGTGGTCCCCAACCTAATTTGGCTCGTGACCCCATTTTAACATCACAAATTTCGGGCGACCCCAGACATTCAAAATGGAGACTTTTATTTTGCTAAACGTTATTTGTTTTTGATTATGTAATAGTTTGCTATGCTATGTTGCAAATAAACATTAATTTTAGATGACATTTAGTCTCTATAATGTATATTATTTTGGACAGAGGCAGAAAAGCCAGGTGTAGATTACTGCACAAAGTGAGAATTTGATTTTCCTTGGTCAGGATATGTACAGTCAGTGCAGCTTGGATTTACAAGGCTGACAATTAATACTAAACAAACAATAACTCAGACTATGAATTATGAAAGAGCTGCAGCATCTGAAATTGACCACAATGAACATTTGACAGCTAAACAGTACCACAGTGCTTCAGTTTGAACATTTGACAGCTCAACAGTACCACAGTGCTTCAGTTTCAGCTTCAGTTTGTCATGTCTGTTATGGATTGTGATTGTCTGTCTCTCTCAACTCATCATATATATTTTTACTGGTAAGATTTTTTTTTTAAATTTTCTCAATTACTAGAAATTTCAGGCGACCCCACATGGGGTCCCGACCTCAAGGTAGAAAAACACTGGGTCAGGGCTATGTGGACTGGAGATCTTGGCGTAAATTAACACATGATCACATGGCATTGAGTAACACACGAAAGGATGAAAATGAGTACGTATAGCACGCCAAATGCCATAAGAACTGGTGTGACATACAACGCAAAGGAGATTAATAGACAAAACACATTGTTCTTTAGGTTGGTTTCGTGGCCAGTTTGGCTTTTCATGGTTGTAAATAGAAATTTGTGCCCTAATTCCATCCATCCTCCACTCCTGCCACTGTATCCATCTGCAGGCAGAAGGGAAATGACAGGGACAGTAGACGAGAGGGAGCTGCCATAAGCAGCTGTTGTAACACCCCCCGTTGATTGACTGATTAGGGTGGATGCTCTGATTATTGAATGGAGACAGAAAAAGCTTTGCTTGTGATGACAGTTTTGATTAGTTTTAACAGCTAGCACCTAGGTGTTGTCCAAAGTGCTCCAGGCGCTGTGGATTTTTTGATGCATTCCATGACCTTTTCTTTCCCCCTAACCCACAGTACCCTCTCTACAGTCAGTTAACTCCTGATTTACAAATTACGCACTAAACGTCACAACACATAAAGTCATTCAGGATAATGTCCACCCTCCACCTATACTTGTTATGCAAAAGGTGGTGGGTAACCCTGCTGACTTAAGAGTGCTGTCAGCACACTATACAGTGGAAGACAAAAGCATATTTGCAGTTTATTTTAAGGTAAAGAAGTGTAACAATACTTGCTTGACCATTAAACTTTCTCCCACTCCTCCCCAACTAATGAACAAGTAATACACAGTAGAAGGCAACAAGCAGCGTTAGCCGCCAAAAGAGCCATGACATTTAAAAGGATAACATTATTTTTGATTGTCTCACAATATTTATGTTATAAAGAACAAATGAATGTGTCCACACTTTCATGAAATGCTCTAAACGAATATAGCTAAAGTACACAGAGCATTATTCCTGTCCGCCGTGGTCGAGACTTCTTCTAATTATACAGACCAAGTGGCTTTGTAAAAATGCTTTGCCCTGAGTTTTGTTTCCCAGACAGACCTGCAGCAAATAAAGTGGGAAAAAAAAAAACAGGAAACTGGAGTTGTGAAGTTTATATTGTTATGCCCACGCAATGTGAATGCCACTGTTGTGTAGGTGCAAAGTCATATTTTTTGTCTTCAACTAAAACAACAATAACTAAAAAATAAAAGTTCTGACAAAATATAATGAAAATATACTGTCATTGTTGTCGACAAAGCCAGCAAAGAATAACAGATGTCACTACAGGTATCTTAAAGGGTAAAGCATTAATGTGAGGTTAAGTTTTCCATCTCATGTCAAAGCAAACAAACGCACTGTAAACCACATCTGTCCTTGAAGCAGTATTTGCAGATGAGTCATCTCAAAAGTTCATGGAGGTAAACACACAGAATAGCGCAGAACAACTCGCATCCACTCTTAACTTGACTCACACAACTGACACATGTTATAGTATAGAATATTTTTCTTGTCAACGTATTCCAAAAAATACAAAGAAGTTTAGCGTGCTTCTCCAGATGGTGCCACCAGATAAAGAAAAACAGCATCTTACAATTGTCACATAATTCAAACACCAGGTAAAACAATAAAATAAGTAGATAATTATAAAAGTGACATTAGTTGAAAAAAAAAACAAAACACATAATGTGATCAAATGATCAAAGTCATATTTATGCCAGAGGGTAACAGGTCAAAAAATAATATCCATCTATAGGTATTGACTTTAGTGATATTTATGGCTATAGTGAGGAGCAGATGATACCATACAGAAAGATAAGATAAGATAAGGCTTTATTTAAGGGACAGCCAGTATGTTTTTCCGCAGTGTTCATGCACCAAAGTTATAATTTTTGATGCAGTGACAAAGATATTCATGAGTGATTCACTGATAATGGATGGACAGATGGTGTCTGTGGAGTCCATGGTATAACTCGTCTTGACTGAGCCTTTATTCAGAGAAATCATTGGGAGACATGGAATTTCCAAATCTGTTAGACTGTAATTTGTAACCATGAATCATCTCAATCACCACGTCTTCTGTTCTCTCCTCTGGAGCTGTCACATCCAGCAGGTGCATGAGTTACCGTGGTAACAAGGACGCTATGTGTCTCTCATAAACTATAGTCTCACACTGAAATTTTCTTAGTTATAGGTTTTAGGTTTTGTCCATGCAACATCAAGAAAATAACTGTACCTCATCACTGAACTCTTGAAATACAACACTATCTCAGTCAAATAGTAAAATCCAATCGCCTGTCTTGTAGCTTTACATTTCCCTGCTGCAGATCAGTTAACTCAATATCCTTAGATGGTAGTTGACTAAAATATAGATGAGATCAAATTAATGCAATTCCAATGACATACACAGTTGTGCTCATAAGTTTACATATCCTGACTGAATGTGCATGGGACGGTCTTGGATGTTCCAACATGACAATGACCCAAAACGTAAGGCCAAGTCGACCTGTCATTGGCTACAGCAGAAAAAAAAGTGAAGGTGACGGAGTGTCCATCTCAGTCTGCTGACCTCAGTATCACTGAGCCACTTTGGGGAGGAGTCAAACATGCAGTTCATGAAG
>JAPQRP010000020.1:14548049-14562007 GCA_037367295.1 Apogon hyalosoma
AGAAAACTCCTCTTTCAAATGGTCACTGACTCATTCCATGATGATGCTTGAGAACTGAAGCAATGCGTCATGAAATCAGTTCATTCTTTTTGAATAACCCTGTATAGGTTTAATAATCAAACGTACGACCTAGGGGAAGGTGATGCCTTTTGGATACCAGTGTGAATAATGCAGACATACTCAATATAAGACTCAAACTGTATTCTGATTTGTGGTTATGTAAATCCATCTATTTCTAGTTCTTATTGCAAACATATATTGTCTACTTTTTCCTCAACACTGTCTTTTACATAGTTCCAACTTGGTGATGAAAACTGCAACAGCTGTAATTTTGGAGGCCAGAAGTTCACTTTATATGCTGAGGCTGAGGGTGGGAAATGGGAAACAGATGAGCAAACAGATGCTTTTCTGTCATGAAATATTTATTAAAGGTTCAATATCGAAGATATTTGAATCCATGAACATGCATGAATTTTGTTTTTGGACTCTGTGATGTGGTGGAAGTTGTTATTTTGATGTTACCTGACTGCATATCTAAGCTAATGATGGTCCTGCAGCTGTAGAGGAGCAGAAGAGAGGCAGTGAAGGACTCAGGGGTGAGAGTTAAGGATGTTCTTAGAAATATGACCACAGTTAAAATCTACATCTAATCCATAAAGAAATGGATTGTCAGGGATGTAGGTGACAAAGACGGTCGTTGGCTTGGAAATTGGTTAGGTCAGTGGTTCCCAACCTTTTTTGGCTCGTGACCCCACTGGCGACCCCAGACATTCAAAACTGAGCCTTTTTTTCCTAAAATGTATTGGTTTTTGATCATGTAATAGTTTGCTAAACTATGTTGCACATAAATGTTAATTTTAGACGACATATAGTCTATATAATGTATATTATTATGGACAGAGGCAGAAAAGCCAGGTGTAGATTACTGCACAAAGAGAAAATGTCATTTTCCTTGGTCAGGATGTGTACAGTCAGTCCAGCTGGTATTTACAAAGCTGACTATTAATACTCAACAAACAATAACTCAAACTATGAATTATGAAAGAGCTGCAGCATCTGAAACCGACCATAATGAACATTTGACAGATAAACAGTACCACAGTGCTTCAGTTTCAGCTTCACAGTTTGTCATGTCTGTTATGGATTGTGATTGTCTCTGTCAACTCACCTTATATTTTTTTATTAGTACCTTTTTTTTTTTTTAATCAATTACTAGAAATTCCAGGTGACCCCATTTGAATTCCAGGCAACTCCACGTGCGGTCCTGACCCCAAGGTTGAAAAACACTGAGTTAGATGATGTCAATGAAATGACTGCACAAAAGAAACTCCAACACAAACACAAAGTACATGAACATGTGGAAATGTTCTGCTAGTGTTGTAATCAAAACCACTAAAACCGAGATCAAATTATGAGTGCATAAAGACCGGGACAAGACCAAGACCTTAAGGGGTTGGAACCAAGTTGAGAAGCAAGACCAAGGAAGGGCCAAATCAAGTTAACAACAAGACCAGACTAGATACTCAGCACGGGTATTAGAGCAAACCAAGACTTTTAATTATTACAGACTGATATGATATAAGAGAATCAGAAGCAGAATCATGTTTATTATCACATCAGTAAACAGGGTTCACATTACTAGAAATGTGTTTCAGTGGTTTGGGGAAATACATAGAACATGGAGCAAGTAAGAAGCATGCAGTAAAAAATAAAATACTGTAAAAAAGAGTAAAATAAGTAAGTAAGTCAGAAAGTTTCAAAATATACAATACAGAGTGTGGACAAAACCAACGGGTTTGAGTGAGACTATAACGGTACAAGGTATGGTTCTGTACAGACAGAGCAAGTAATAGTAAAAATAATTTAGTAGTAAAGAAATGAGACGATTCCCCTTGCCATTGAATAGGCAGAAGGGGGCGGCCTGTGGAAAAGGCAAAAGGTTTTACACCTTCACAAATAAATCAGTGCCACAAATGTATTAATACCCAACATCTGTGGTCTTGACTGGTTCTCTTCATCTGAGAAAATGCATTTGAGACTAAGGCTACGTTCAGACAGCAGGTTTTAATGCACAATTCAGATTTTTTGGTTAAATCAGATTTTTTTTTGTGTGCTCGTTCATATTACACCTTAAATGCGACTTCTATCAGTTTTGAGTATGACCTGAATGCGACTCTGAAGTGACCCACATGCGCAAAAGAGGTCCTGATGGAACATGTGACCACGCAGGCTCACACTGTCTTCATGGAAGTACGTATGTTTTCCCCACCGATCCTCCTGGGATACAGAATTGTGACGTCTGTCGCATTTTAATGACGTAAAGGTCAGATAAATGCGACCTGGCCGTTCAGACTGAAGTCACGTTGCAAAATATCTGATAAGTATCGGATTTAGGACTACATATGAAAGTAGCCTGGGTCAGATTTGTTCAAACTGTCTTTAACAGATCGCATACAGGTCACATATGGGGGAAAAAAAAAAAAAATCGGATTTGGGCCTCCTTTGCCTGCAGTCTGAACGTAGCCTAAGACCTTTCAGAGTGGACAGCGCTACCTTCCACGTTGAGCCTTTACAGCTTCTGGAATTCAGCTCCACTGTGGTTTAATTGTACACTGCACTAAACACCATGGACATCCTTTGCTAATTTTAGAGCATTTTTAGTGAATGGAAATCACAGCAGGCAGTGACTAAATTACTAAATTCTGAATAATGTATTTTTCATCCAACAATAGCAACATGTAAAAACTTACTGCAGCAACACACTTTACCATCACTGTCACCCCTCGGCACTTTGTGTACAACTCAAACCCAACAATAAGACAGCATCACCCTCATTTCAGAGCCACAGAGAAACGCATTGGCTGTCAGCACCCAATTAGAGCTGGAGGGGGCAAATTAACACGAAAGCCAAGAAACTCCAATTAACACTGACACATTGATTCGGTGGCAGGCTCATCATTGTCTTAAAATTAGAATTAATCAACACAGCAAAGGGTGCCAAGTTGAAGGTCTGGATACAAAAGTGCTATTGCTTATGGGAAGCTAATGTGGGCTGCACGCTGAAGATTAAGAGGAGTCTCGGCATTTATTCCTATCTCGCCGAATTTATTATTTTTTTCATTACGACTATTGAAAATCAGACACAATACATTTTTCTATTAACTCTGAACGGAGAACAATAAACAGAAAAATTATGAACCCACATTTGAGGAAAAGTGGATGTTCTCCACATGCCTTCTGCAGTCAAGCCAAGTGCTTAATCCAGCCCATAATGTCACTTGCAAATTAATCTATATTGACTGGATACATTAAAATCACTGTCAAGGACATACCACTTTGCATGTATTGCTTCTAAAAGACAGCTAGTGATGACCTTTAAGCCTTAGGTAAGCTGTAATTATAGACTGGACTCTTGATTATAGCTGCTTTGTCAATAGCACCTGAAGGTTATGGCTGTAGAATATCTTTGAATGTTTGTTTCATCAAGGACAAAACAATGTCTGAAGACGTATGTGCATCCCCAGCAGCCAAACACACTTGTTTACATCATTCTCATAGTGGGTGGATCATGTTCCTTATGCAACTTCATCATTTTCTCCATCTTTATTTATGCTTCTTCTTCTTCTTCTTCTTCTTCTTCCCTAAAATGTACTATTCTCTGCTCAGCCTCCTCACCTTCTTTCTTATTCCTTGACCCCCACCCCTCATTTGAATACATGTTTTTCCTTCTCTTTTTTTTCCCACTGACCATTTTTTTCCCCACCACCTCCATGCTTTTATTATTCTCTGCCAACCTCTTTCTCACATTCTTCACTCATGGGCTTGTCCTGCAGTGCTCTTGATGTTGGCAGTGGAACATATTAACACATCAAACTTTGACTCTATTAATGTTTTTGGCCTTGGCTGACTGCCATACTCTCCACAATACTGATACTACCTGCCAGGTGGTGCACCAAAAACCAGAAGGCGCAGAGGAAGCTGAGGTTTAGTGGCTGGACAAAGGACTGGACAACAATCAAAGTTACAAGAAGTTCAAAGACAATTAATGAAGCAACAAGTGACTTCGTTGTAAATAATCCATGTATCATTTGTTCTTTTCATATTCAATTGAGAATCCACAATCGGAAAATGAAAAAATCACTTGTTATTTCATTATTCATGTACAAAAAAAAAAAAAAAAAAAAAAGAGTGGTTTTTGATTATTTCAGTTGTATGCAGAATAAGCAAATGGACAAAATGTTGGGTTTCATGTTGACATTTTTGATATCCGATTTGGTATGACCTGGAAGTTACTGACTCCTTTATGTGTTACACAAAGTTTCCTCTACTTAGATTGGCTACCATGGCCGCACTGTATTAGACAAAAACAACAATACCTGGAAGATCCTGCTGATCCTTTCAGTTGTCATGTCGTCCTCCTTGAGAGTAATGCATTTGCTGCCACTGAATAACACAAAATTCTCCATTACTGCAGAATGCATTAGGCAGAATACAAGCAAACCCACAATTGTCCAGCTCAACACACAAAGAAGTCAGTAACATATGGGTCATACCAAATAAGATATCAAAATGTCAACATGGAACCAGACATTTGGTCCATTTGCTTATTTCCAGTTTTTAATTGTGTGTAAAATCAAAAGAATGAAAAACAACTCGTTTTTTGATTTGTACATGAATAAAGAAATAAGTTTTTTTTTTTATTTTCCAATTGTGGATTCTCAATTGAACATGAAAAGAATGAATGATACACAAATTGTAAATGTTTCCGCTCTACTGAGTAAACCTTAACCCCAGTTGTTGATTGAAGTTCTAGAAAGATAGGTTTTTGTTGCTGTTCTCAGTTTAGTGAATACGATGCCATTGCAGTCAAGCAAGATGGCTATGATATTGCTTACCCAAAACACTTAGGCAGAGGATGATGAGTATATGATGAGTTTGAGGAGGATTTGAGTTCTACACTATGGAGTTTAGAGGTTATTTGTAGAATTGATGTTTTAAACTCTCAACAGCAGTAGGATATCATGTATGACAGCGCACTTACAGCTACTAAAACCAACAAATCAATGCTGTGTATCCACGGACTGTATCACTCACTGAATAAAATATAAGGCTCATTGTTTAAGTTTATAGTATTATGGTATCATCACATCTTCTTTTTCAGACTAAAACTCATAGCTGGTTATTTTTGGCACACTGTCTTAAAATCTCCAAGTGCTTCATCAGCTGATAGTTTGCATTAAAGCAATGGTAGCAAATCACTTCCACTGTCTGTGCAGTCTATGTAAGGGCTAAATATCGATAGTATTGATACCAAGGTGAGTATCAGTATTAGATTGATATTAGCGTGATGAGATTGATACTTTTGTTCCATTTTCTCTTTTATACGTCCAGCAAATTACTCAAATTTCCTCACAGAGTTCATGCGAGCGCAGCTTCTCTCCAGGTTGGTCAGGCACACTTTGCCCCCCTTCCCCTCCCCGCTCAGCCGGAGAGTCAGAGCACTCACTGAGATCAGCCCGTGATGGCGGAGAGAACGAGAAGCACTTTGTGGAGCTTATTCACTGCAGCTGACAGGAAAACTGGCTATTTTCACAAATATCTGTGTGTAATGGAAAGTATTTTTGGTTGTGTTGTTGACATTGTTATGTTTATATTTTGTTACATTATTTCTTTTTTTGTTATTTTGCACAAGTGACTTTTTCTTAATCAACTGTGTGTAGTAAAAGGAAACAGAGGAATTATTTTATTATTTTTATACTGTTAAATGGTTTTATATTGTAGTTAGTTAATAAAACCCATCATAATCAACTAAATTAAGTCAAAATCACAAAATTATTCAATGATCATGACATTTCAAGTAAAAAGTTTTGGCATTGGTATTGAGACTAGCCCTGTATTTATTTCCCAGTATCGTCCACTTTTAGTTTAAATGGCTGCTGCAACAAAGATCATAAGTGTCACAGTTTAGTCTGTACAGTGTATTGACAAACAGCTAAAAAAGAAAAGAAAAGCACAAAACCGCATTATACCTTCATAAGCCTCATAAACAAACTCACCCATGTGGAAGAAATTCTGCAATTTCAGTATCAAACTCCAGTCTTTTCATTTACAACTGTATTCAGTGGTGAAAATAACAACATTGCTTCTTGATTTTATCACTTTGACCACAATGTCAGAAAATGATGAACTAGCCTAAGACTCACTAAAAAGCAACTTTTAGAGTTAAAGAAAGTGGCAAAGGCCTCATGGTGTTCATTTTCCTCAACATGGAGATCAACAGAGGGACTCAGTACTCCCTCAAATGGTCACATAAATCCCACGGTCTGTTGAATATCAGTGTGAGTATATTCAGTTCATATATCTACAATCCAATACAGTGATGTCTTTAGCATAACGTCAAAGCTCTTTATTCTTAACGCTAATGATAATTCTAGGTCACTTTTTTATATTTGAGAGTATAAATACATACAGCCTCCTTATTGTAACTCAGCTGACACTGAGTGACATGTGAAATAACATTCATTGAGACAATATGTTTTAGAAGAATTGTTCCTTGATCTCTTCCAACAGACACTTCACTTACCCACTAAACTGGACTGTCTGAGTGTCTGATTATGTTTTTTCCTGACAGACAGCTTTACTTTACAAATGTTTAATGAGCTTTACAGAAGGCTACTGTTTAGCATTAGCTCAGCCACCACCCCTTATGCTTCTCTAGCCCTTTTACCAAAAAACCCCCCAAAATGACCCAAATGCAACCTCATGACTGCATAACAGCAATCCATAAACCAGTGGGTGACGTCACAAGTCACTTTTCCTTTGACCCTCAGATTATAAT
Organism: Apogon hyalosoma; assembly: GCA_037367295.1. Classification (NCBI taxonomy): domain Eukaryota; kingdom Metazoa; phylum Chordata; class Actinopteri; order Kurtiformes; family Apogonidae; genus Apogon; species Apogon hyalosoma. The sequence goes on from JAPQRP010000020.1 coordinate 14,554,888, forward strand.
ATAATATAACTTGTGCATAAAAATTTACCTGATGGAAAATTACAATTTTGCCAAAACTCTCGTTTTTCAATTAAAAGTTTTTGCATTGGTGGATTTTCGGGCATAGCGCATTGATAGATCATGCAAAACTACAATGGAAAGACCATTTTCTGCAACTAGAGTCACCTGGGAAAAAAAAAAAAAAAATGGATGTTGACGGACATTATATCAAGCGAAGAAGAGTTTTAAAAGAAACATGGCGCTGTATGTGTGGACACCAAGAAACTGAATAATTTTTTAATTTGGTACGGCATAGGGGGTAATATATAAGAATAATAATGAATATTTCTGTAAATCAACACGATATTTACATTTGTCGACATAGTTATGGAATGACTTCTCGTGTCATTTCACTATAATACATAAACAAGTCATCATATTTGTGATTTAAAGGAAAAACTGACATTATACACTTCTGTTTTTTCGACATTTAGTAAATATGGGTAAATTTTTGTGCAGATGTCCAATGGAAAAGCCACTACAGTGGCTCTGTACACTTCTATGAAACAATTCATGGGTTAAACCAAACCCAACTTGAGGCATTTTGCCGTTCTCGTGGCCTTTATCAATGCACTTTCTGTAGTTTAACTCTTTAATTATTCATTCATGTGTAATAAGTCAGTCAACTGTATAAATGTTTAAGCTGATACTGAGGCATTTCTTTTATAACTTTACTGGTGCTTTTTAGCTGCAGCAGAAATAATAAGGCTGTGAGCCCAAGGCTTCAAACAGCAGCATAAATACAATAATACAATGTTTCACTGATCAAAGTAGAATTATTTTAGTGGACCGCATCAAAAGGGAATAAGTAATATTGATGATGTGTGCTTTTCAAAGGAGCTGAGCTGGCGAGCACAAATATTGAAGTGGGCATGGCTTTATGAGCCACAAGCAGGGATCTGCATTCAAGTGAGTGAGAAAAAGAGATGGACTGATAAGAATGCTGGGAATACTGCTCAAGTTATGACTATTGGATTTTATGCATTGTAGATGAATGCTGAGAATATTTAACAGTGAGTGTTTTGAATCTCAGGCTTCACGTATTGGATTTGATTGTATTTCCATAGGATTTGTCGACAGTAACACAAGTCTGGTAAAAGTTCATACTGTCTTCCAAATATAACTATTGTAGGTAATTCTTTTTATCAGACAGGGGTAGCTGTTTGTTTACCTGCTTTACTAGTTTCAGCTACTTCCTGTAGCCTTTGTCAGAAGCATCACCTGATGTTGCTGTGAGGTGTCTTATAGGCTGCTCAGGAGGCTTGGCCAGACAGCGGGGAAGGTTTACGCCCCCTGCTGTCTGACCTAAAATCAGCCATATCCAACCATTGCAAGAGAGAAAAGCACACTTTGGACTAGAATAATGCTGGTTTCGTCCGTGCTGAAAGCAACAATTACCATCGCTGGTTAAAGAGGCCATTGAGATACAGAAACGCACGCCAAGGACAATGAACAGGGACGACGGCGCATCCACCCTATCACACACCTGGGATGCGGTCCTGAAGAAGAGGTCAGACAGCAGGGGGTGTAAACCCTCCCTGCTGTCTGACCAATCCCAGAGTCTTCGATATATAACACTTCCATGGACTCCCACTGTAAAAAAAATGTCGGACGAAATATGGCCCTACTCCTGGGTTAGGAGGGGCCGATAGTTCCTGCACTGAGTGTAACATCATCAGAACATATTCATTTCTATTGCAGCTGATCTTGCAATTCCAGCGCTAAGTTAATGAGATATCGTCATCTTTCAAATTATCAAGTGTATTTCCTATATTAGCGGACATTTATGTTGTAAATTCTGTTTTATTTGGTATGTGTTAGCGTTTGTATTAATGTATATCTTAAACAACTCTTATGTTGGATTTTTAGCAACTCTCTTTATAGGGCTCTGACCAGTCCTCCTGAGCAGCCTATAAGAGACGTCAAGCAACATCGTGTGACGCTTCTGACGAAGGTTACAGGAAGTAACTGAAACTAGTAAAGCAGGTAAACAAACAACTACCCCTGTCTGATAAAAATAATTACCTACAATATAAACACGAGTCTATCACCTGAGTTATCTATTAAGGTTTTAAATAATTCTCCAAAACAAAACAAAAAAAAACAGTGTGAAGAGGATTTTCGTCCAAGTAGTGTTATTCTCTCCAAAAGAAGTGGATGGCTGACATTTAATATGTGCATTGTACAATTCCCAAGGCAAATACACAGCAAGTGGGTGTAAACATAAAGATTTGATGTGAAAAAGGACAAATATAAGGCACCAACCAAACAGAATATGCATTAAATGGGTCATTTCAGCAGAAGCAGGTGAGGAAACATGCAGAAGATGTATTGCTGTGCATTTACATAGATATTAACTCACTTGAAAAGGAAAATAAAAAGCTCTGATGCTATTACTTTAGTTCTTTACTTGGTCACTCAGTGTATTTACCCAGATGTAGACGACTGAAGTGTACTCCTACTATAATGGTCACTTGTGAATGTGATTTGTGTGGTGGTTTAATGCCAACAGCTCTGCAATTCCAACCGCACAAATCACACACTGAGATACACAAATAAGTCTGTTGTGACAAGATGAACGTAAACGCATAGAGCTGTTGATGTTTTGGACATTGCACTGAATTCTTGAGGTGACTATTGCTTATTATATTTCTCAGGAGGAGCAATTAACATGTCAAAACAAAATAAGAGTCCAGTAATAAAACATAAGATAATACAGATTTTAACATCAACATTGTGTCAGTGCAGGTCCTGTACTATGTCATGTTTCAAACTTATGCTGTGTCTTATTAAAATGCATTTTTTTGCTCATGACAACAATATAGTGTTTGTCACAGTGTATGCATGAACCCTCAGATATATATATAAGATATATATATAAGATCTGTTGAATTTACCTTAAAATAACAGTAAACACTGATACATTTTCTATAGATCCTCCTAAGTTTTTACCACATAGGGATACTGTCATACTCTGTGGCATTTGTCTGTCTGTCGGTCCATCAGTGTTAACACCACTGTCCTCTCCTTCATTACTGGTAGCCTATTTAGATGCAACTTAGGAAGCTCTTTGATGGGTTCTTTGGGCATCAACCTTGACCTTCATTATCAAGGTCAAATTGGGGTTGATGGATCAAATTGGGACGGCAATGTTGACATGTCATTTGGGGTCAGATAGGAGGATACAGGCTAGGGCACCGTGAAGGGGGGTAAACATGACAAATTCATGGGACCCAGTTTTCCCAGTTTCACTTTTGGTTTCACGCCAGTAATGGAACACCCCCCCACGTACCACCCCTCCCTTTTTTTTTTTTTTTAGACTTTATTTCATGAAGCACCCACAAGGTTTACCTTTCATGTGCCCCACGACTGCTAGCGGCATCCCAGGATATAGGTATGAGTGCAGGACAACCCTGATTGTGAAAAGGGGTTAGGGCAGTGGAAAATCATACCTGAGTAGGAGTATAGCTACCCTACTAAAAAATAACTTTAATAGGAGTTCAAGTCACCAACTGAAATCCTACTCAAGGTAGCACTTCCGGCTTCCTCCCACCATCCAAAGACACGCACTGATAGGTTAACTGGTTATTCTAAAATTACCCATAGGTGTGAATGAGAGAGTGATTGGTTGTTTGTCTCTATATGTCAGCCCCGCAATGATCTGGCCAGTTGTCCAGAGTGTACCCCGCCTTCACCCATAAGTAGCTGGGATAGGCTCCAGGAACCCCCATGACCCTAGTGAGGCTAAAGCAGGTTCAGAAAATGAATGAATGACAGGATTAGTGGTTTAGCAGTTATTTAATATTCAAAACAATAGATATATTGGGTCTCTGAGGGTTAACTTCACTCCAAGGTTTTGCATGTATTTAATATTATGTGGTCTTAATTAATGTGTATTATCATGTCTGGTATGAAAAGCTGAGCTGCTGAAGTAATGCAAGATTGAGCGCTTGGCTATTGCACTCCTGAGTAAGCGCATTAGTACCTAATAAAAACAATTAGGTGCATAAATACACATAACAAACTGTTAATCCTGTACAAATAATAATATGAACAATAAAATGTGAGGCGACCCAAAGCTGTTGCCCCATGAGGAGATAACCCGCCTCCTGAGGATGAAGGGGTTTTGTCAGTCTGGCTGAACTCATTCTGACCTGACTCCTTCAGGTGAGCTGTTTGACTTTGCCAGCTGCCAGATTTCTCCCTCGTGGGGCCCCAATAAATATTCCGAGGCGTTTCATGTTGCCTTGTGGGAAAGCAGCCTTTCTTCCCACTGACTCCGGGCTTTGTAGTTAACCCTAACAGCCTACAGCAGAATCAGACAGCCTGACTCATACATTGTAGCCCCCATTTTCCCTTTTGAATCAATTCTTTATCAGGTAGCAGCATATCACGTGTGTTTTCCGACTGCAGACCAGCCTCAGCCTTAGTTGGTTTTCTATTTAAGTAAGAACAAGTGTGGTCTCTGTGTGTAGGAGAACAGTATGCAGAGACCAGCATGTAACCCTGCCAACACTTGCTAAAAATGAATCAGTACCGAATTCTGTTTGGATGCCAGATGCTTTCTATTATACCATAGAAAAATGCAGCAAAGCATAATCGAAACTGGCATCTGCAGGGAATAAGCAGGAGGAAAACGCATCTCAAAGGGATACCTTAACATTTTGATTCTTCAGAGAAAGAACACGTTTTTTTCAAATCAGCTTTTAACAAATCTCACTTTATGTTTGTGTCGTTGTTATTTATTTTCTACATGAACAATGATATGTTGCACTGAAATGAAACAAAGATACAGTATCCCAGACTGAAATATTCCTGGTGTCAATAGTTAGCATGTTATTATTTCATTTATATGCAGGGGCACTGATAGGGGGGGTGGGGGGTGAACATGACAAATTCATGAGGCCCAGCATTTGTGGGGGACCCATAGAGCAGAGGAGGGGGTCAAGTGGATACAGGCGAGAAGTTGTGAAAATGTCCTGTAATATAAGATCCGATGTGTAAGAGAGACATAGGAGTCGGGAATCGAACATTGAAAGCATGTTAAGTTTCAGTTTGGTTTTCACGCTAGTGCAAGTGACGTCACGTATAGATACCTCCCCCACCCCTTTTTTTATTTTTTATGAAAGGGCCTACAACGTTTCGTGTTCATGGGGCCCACAATTGGTAGCAGCACCCCTGTTTATACGTACAGAAGCTTTTTTTTCTTTTTTTCAGTTGACATTCAGCCACAATGATTTACAATGTCAAGGAGCCAAAGTGTGGGATGTTTTGAAGAACTGAGAAGTGAGAATCTTGGCATGAATGTTGTTGCTCAAGGTTACTTTGACAGTGCACATAAGTAGACATTTATATGGAATGCTGCTGTAAAGAAGTCGCATGATTTTTTTTTTTTCTCTCTACCCATTTCTGATTTGCTTTTTGGCTTCTCATCTTCATGTTTCACACATCTAGTTTTGCCACATCTGTTTACTGGAAACTTGAGCAAAGTTGTTAGTTAGTTTCCATGTGGATTTGTTTGGGAACATTTCTGTTTACAGTTCCTCCTGCTATTCCTTTTATGAATGGTTGTTTAAGTTGTTGCAAAACGTGTACACCTGCTGAAAATGTTCCTGTAATTGTTCCTTTTGTGTTTTGTTTTTTTCATTATAGGCCTTTTTTTTTCGCTGGTTACCAAATGTAAGCTTGGCTGATATCAGTGTGAATGGGTTATTAATATTGTTGTCCATATCCTTGGTCAGAGCCGTATTAATTACCATTTGAGTGTGTTATCAGTTGCATTGTTTGACCTTGTGAAGAGCCTTTATTTTGGTACCAGTTTATCGTTACCACTGCTCATCCCACACAAGCTTAAGTCACAATAACTGGAGTGGCTGTAAACAGTAATTAGAGGAGAAGTAACGGTTATGTTTTGAACCATTTATTTGTGAGTGTAATCACTTCCTATTTTGTGGTTTTTAAAGGCCAATTCCAGCCTGGTCTGAACATGTTTGTTTCCTTTCTTCTCTGTTTGAAAAATATTTTATTGGTGAGTTAATCTGAAACACGTTTCAGTCAAATCTACAGCACCTTAGCAGTGATCCACTACTGGCTTTGATTAAAATGACTAAAGAGTCATTTAATTTTTTTTTTTTTTACAAAAGGGAAAATGAGGGCAAATCACTTTTCTAAGTATGTAGTCATTTTACTTTCTAATTTCTATAACTGTATTTAACCCATTGTGGCTCCAAAATGACAACACAGCAGGGCTTCTTAAAGATGGACGCTTTAATTTGGCTTATCAAACACTGTAAAAACTACAGGAAATCAAATACAATATAGGCACTTAACCCTATAAGGCGCTTTTTCTGAAATAGCTGTTGAACAGTTGGCATGTAATTTTAACCAGTAAAAAAGTTTAATTTTGATTGCATAAAAATACATTAATGGAATATGTGTTTTTTCGTGTTCAGCAGCGGCCAATAAAATGACAGTGTTCTGTGTTATTATAAACACCTGACCTGGGACATTTGTTTGACTCCTTGGCTTCCTTCATTCTTTTAAAATCCCCTCTTTCTCAAACACTTGTACATTTGTTGTAAGTTGTTTGATCTCTTTCAGTCTCTCTTTACTTTCTACCTTACAGTCCTTGTCTTTCTCAGTTTCACTAAGTTAGTTATGCAAGAGTCGCTTCCTTAATCCACACATTTTTCAGCCTCTCAACATTTTGTCTAATCTTCTCTCTGGAGGTCCTGCTGTTCTACACCACAGGACTGTGTTCGTATAGGTTCCACTATACAAGGAGAAAGAGTCCACTGTGAAGATGTTTTCTATAAGAAACATTTTTTTTTTTTTTTGCTGTGTTTGCCAGTAGTTGGTGTTGACCAAGTCAACTTAATGCTTGCTAATCCCTGAACCCTTCCTCAATCCCTCGTTTCTTCTCTTGCTTGCATGCACACACACTTTGCTGAAACCCCACACCTGGCCTCTGCATCTGCCTCGTTACTGCCTCCTCAATAATTCACTGCTCCCAAGACTTTGGAAACATATTTTATTCATGCACTGGAGGAATATCAACTCTTGATATTAGTCTACACACATA
>JAPQRP010000020.1:14585687-14596157 GCA_037367295.1 Apogon hyalosoma
CTGTTTAGCGTCTTCCATCTTTATGGGTTGGTTCTGCTGCCTGTCACTACCGGATCAACTGCCCATTTGCACATGCGCAAAGCTAACTCTACTTGGATAAACTGCCCCAAATGTGTTGGCAGAGACATTCAGAGTCATTCTGTGCTGCAAATAAGTTAATTGCATTAAAATTTTTAATCAGATTAATCATGATGATGGATTAATCCACATTAATGTGTTCATTTTAACAGTCCTAATATAAACCTGTTTTCAACCACAGGGACTTTTAAATTGTACCTTTTTAGAAAAAATTGAACAATCTTGATGCGTTTCCAACATAATTACTCAGAGAAGAAACTCTCTCAACCGCAAACTTTCCTTGAAACAATTACCAAGTAGGGGGTAGGACTTTTAAGATTCCTCAGAATTCTTAATGGGCGGAGCTGTAGCTATACTAAAGAATGCTGATTGGTGGAACACACTTGCAGCGTTCTTAACTTCCATTTAAGCCAGTGTGCAGTTGCAAATTAGCCTGGCCAGCTATCCATCTTTCTCAATGATAAATCCGTCTGGAATCATGGGGCTTGAATCCAAATATGAGGGCGGGACTAACAGGCACCAAGTAAGCCAATCACAGATAAAACGGACACGATGCTTTTGTCAGAAAAATTTAAAAGTACAGGGTGTAATCTGTAATTCAATCCTTATTATTCATTAAACAACGTGACTTGACAACAGTTATAAAGAGATTTGTGGACTTGGAACTGACTTTGACTCGCTCACTAACCCTAACCCCCCAGACTTGTAATTGGTCCGATATAAAATAGATCGGGCATCATTCACAGTGGACCAGTTCCAGACTGTTTTCCCAGTATTGAATACACTGAGAAAACCGGATGGCTGGCGAGGCTTGTTGCAGATGTCTTTTCTGTTTAATTTAAGATGTAGTAAAACACAAAGACTAACAGAACAACTTTAGCATCTTCCATCCTGGTGTATTGTGCTGTACAAATGATGACGCAGGCTGGTCAGTTGCTGTTTATGGCGTCATGGCGCTTATTTAGCCTTTAGATTCTTCTCACTACCACCTACTGGACTGGAGGTGTAGTGCAGTTCCTTTTACCACTCTCCTATACATCATCAGCCAGATTTGAATACATTTTCTGAAACTTTGATTATCAGATTATGAGGAATTCTTTTACCCAGGCAAAAAAATTCCGGGAAATAAAAGTTCCTGGAAATATTGGTGGAAAAGGGCCTAATGTAATAGTCAGAGAATGATTTCCAATCCATTAGTTGAGATACCCTTCTGATAGTACCTTGAAGCCAGATGGCAGATCTTGTGGAGTGATTATATTGAAAGACAAAGAGGAAAAGGCATTTTAACTGTTGACTTTTTTCAATATAGTTGATTATACGTTGTTGCTCTGCATGAACAGTACGAGCCCCGCTCAGCAAATTGTTCACTGTCTGTTTTTACTCAGCATGACCACATGTAGACATGAATGGGCATAAGCATAACAAATATATATGACTTATATGTTCTATGCAATAACTGCAAGGGAAGGTGTGAGCGTATGATATGGAGAAAGGAAAGTGTCGGAAAATGGAGGTATAGTTGTGACAGGAATTATCATTAACAAACTAGATTATCCTATCATTTGGTGTTGTAAGCATCATGCTCACCAAAGCATCAGCACATTTCCCTTTGAAGTAATCTAAGTGAAGTCATATGAAAATTAAGAAAATGAGTTTTGCTTAATAGAAACTGATTTATTTTGATTGGTTTCTTTTGCCAGATGCCTAAAATCCAAATCTTCTACGCAGCAAGACTGTTTCTTTCTCATACTGTTATTAATTCCTCTGATATAAGCATAATTCTAATAACAAGCTGGATAATAAACATTTCCATAAAAACGCTGTAATTTTGACCTTGAAAAAGAAAATAAACATTAAAAAAAAAGGCTGGGGGAAGGTGTAATTTAGTTCACATTGAAAGAAAAAGCTATAGTAACAGCTTTACATCTTTTTTTGTCCTTTTCTTAGACATATACAGCAGTTCAGAACACAAAGTACATTTGTATCACTGTAGATGTACTTTACCATCAGGTACAGACATGGCCCCCGGAAAAGTACATCTATAACATCTCCTATGGTCACTGACTGTGCAATGCCATTGTCTGAAAGGTGATCGTATATTTTTGGACTTCGACAGCAGAAGGGTTGATAGGAGGGGTCTCTTTAACATCACTTTTACTGGTTAAAATTCCCAGACTTTACTGGTCTGGGATTTAATGACCTCAAGGTAACAAAAGCACTTTTTTAAGCCTCCATCATCAAGTCAAGACTTATAAAGATTCAGTTTTATTCTCGATACTCATACATTAAACAACACAGAATTCATAACAGGTCATGTTTGCAATTCAAATTTGCAGCTATCAACATGCTCATAAAAATCCTGCTTAAGCCTTAGAGTATTGTAGAGAGAAGAGAGACAACGATAGGGCCAGGGTTCACGACTGTGTCTGCAGCTCTCCGTCCTGTGTTGAGGTGTCCTTGAGAAAAACCTGACCGTGTTATTTTGCACTCTGTCATCCATGTGTAAAATTCACTTTGAACAGCCAAAACATGTTTAATTACTGCCTGTTACGATTTGTAGAATTAATGCAATGCTTTTTTTTTTTTAATGCAAAAGGTACATTTTTTGTCTATCAAATTAACTGTTTAATATAATAACTTTTAATGATATACAGTCGGCAACAACGGGAACGCCCACAAAATTCACATCCGGTTAGAGCCGAGGGGGGAAACAAACCGGTCTCTGCCGTTAGCCATAACGCTGAAGAGTTGCTGTGTGCCGTTTTGCACCACAAATAAACACACAAAAAAAAAAAAAAATCACCAGTTTAAATTTTACATTTTACCAAATAAGAAAACGGAACCACGAAGGAGGACAAAAATGGCTTCGAGCTCTCAGAACAGAGGACGAATTTGGCAGATTATGGACCCAACAATAAAACGTGTGTATGTCTGCAGTCAGCGCTTCATTTAGGTCAGTTTAATGTAATGTGAACCATTTCCAAACAATCGTAGACTATGTCGGGGTATCAGGAATATTAGATTAATTGTTTAAATGCTTGTGAACTTTGTACTATATTTGTAATTTATGTAGATTTCCCCGCAACATGTACAAAAGTACACATTCAGTACCTAAGAAGAAGTACAGATACTGGTGTACAAAAGTCTGGTAAAATTAGAAGTACTGATTAAAGTAATTTATTGAGTATGATATGTAAAAAATAAATAAATAAATAAATAAAAAGTGCTGGGTCTGAAATGTAAAATCAAATCTTGCCGCCTCAAGGACATTTCTATTGCCTGTTTCTGTGCAAAGCAAAAAGAACCTCACATCGTACTGGACCAACAACAACATTAATTAACATGAATTCATCTATTTAATGTCAGGAACTGAAATTATGTTAAGTTTAATTAATCCTATCTGAAGTATAAGTGATATAGACCCTTACCAGGTGACTCTATTAAGCAGCAGCAGATGTGTGGAAATGACACTTCAGTCCACTGAGTCGGATCATTGGCCCAGTCTTTTAAAACGTATGGACAACAATCCAACCCCAGTGGATTTCATTTTTTAATATATTGATCCTTGTCAGAAGGCAGTAGCGACTCAAAGTTAGTCATAACAACTTTTTAGCGTTAGCAAAACAAGTTGAAACCGTGTTTTTACATTATAGCGGACGGGGGGGTTATTTTCCCTCCTTGGGTTTCCCTGCCCTCGGCTGTGACGTCATTGCCGACTGTACCTATTCAGTCTCCTATTCTCTTTTCTAATACAAGTGGTGCCAGGCACAACAAACCCTGCCCCTCGCAAACGTTTTACCTGATTTGCCCTATCTCTTATCATTGTGAAAACACATTTTTGAGGACCTTGACCTTTGACTTACATTCACCAAAATTTAATGGGATCTATTCTGGACCACCTCGCACCTTTCCTAAAAGTTTCATGGAAATTGGTCAAGTAGTTTTTGCGTAAAGTTGCTGACAAAAAAAAAAAAAAAAAAAAAACAACAAAAGCAATAACCTCGCCTCCCCTTCAGGGGGTGGGGTAATAATTCAATGCATCCAAATATATGTTCATGGTCTTTAAGCCCGGATAAAATGAGTTTACTTAAAAAAAAAAAGAGAAAATCGGTTGCCTTAAAACATTTGGTAATTATTAATTAACCATTTAAGTGTATTTAACTTATATTTAACTAAGATTTTAAGTTAAATGTACTCAAAAAGTTAATTATTACTTAATTATTATTACATTACTTAATCTTTTTTAAGGAAACCACTTTTCTCAATTTTTTTTCAAGTAAACTCAACTTATCCGGGTTTTCTGTCTCCGCTGCTGAGAAAAGTAGCAAGTCAGCTAGCAGACACCTAGCTAAGAGAAAATGTCTGTGGAACACGTCGACGGAACTGGTCGACAATAAAGCAAACAACATTTTGGACAATAAAACAAAACAGTCCTGTCACGGTTAAAACAAACAACCGACGATAGCCGACAGCCGCTTAGAACTTCGAGCTGCAGCGAGTCAGCTAGCGGACACCTAGCAAAGAGAAAATGTCTGTGGAACAGGTCAATGGAACTGGTAGTAAAACAAAACGGTCCTATCACGAATGAAACAAACAATCGTCTACAGCTGCTTACTTTTTTAGTTGTATCTTGTATGAAAAGCACCGAAAATCTTACAGCAGCTACTGTATGACCGAAAGCACTGAGACTGGCACGTCCGGACATGTATGGGCAGGTGACAATTGAAAGAAAAAGAGGTGTGGTCGTAACTAAAACTTATAAATTTAAATCAGTTTCACTTACATTTATTTGCACATTCGACTCTATCTACAAATGAGTTGACTATACTTATTATCCTCTAGCAGTGTCATCAAACTTATATTTTTAAGTGCATTCTAATTCATTTTTTTAAGTGTATTTGATATTCGGGCTTACAGTGATTACATTTTGCTTAACCCATAAAGACCCGAACAGCCACTCTGATATAAAAATAATAATTAGCTGTCGATCCACTAATCATATCAATACATGTAAATAATTGGTGTAAAATACAGTCATTCATCTTTTCATGGTCATCAGATATGACCCATTTGGACATTCAGAGGCACCGTAGTTACCATGGAAACACCTCCATCTTCTACAACATTGACTCACCAGTAAAACCCATAGAGTTTGATCATTGACAGTGGATGGAGACACAGTGTTTGTGTTCAGTTAATGATAGATTTTGCAGAAAAAGTCCGTTTTTCTTCAGTTTTCTGTATTTTTTGATATAATGATCTTCAACTTTTCTCTGAGCTTCAGTGAACATCTACATGATCAGTGAATTAAATGTTGGAAAATACCTGATTACCACTGAAAAAAAAACACAAACTACAGAAGATAATGTTACAATGAATGGTGATAAGTTAATTCAGGGTGGTTAAACATAGAGACCAATTCATTTGGGAACTGACACAGAAGTAACACTGGGTCATATGGGTTAAATCAGAGTGCCGCTTGCGTTACTCTTTGTATCATCGTCATAATTAAATGTTGCTAATTAACATCATTTCCAAGCTGCGAAAACATTGACCTTGCAAGGAAATTGATAACATACAAAGTATTTAATCTATTTTATGCAATAGAACTCACAATCTGATCCACAAATCTGCTGGTTTTAAGCTTTGATTAAAAATTACACACAACGGACCTCATTAATCTGTTTGATAAAATAGAAATTATTATATAGAAATACAATAATGATTTGTGTGATTTATGTACATTTCATATCTTGCCATCATAGCATACAAATGACTGGGTGTTGATAAATGTGGCAGCTGAAAACAATACTTACCTAAATATCACATATGCATAAATGTGTCGCTTTGGGTTTATGACCCAGAAGAGAAACCTCTCCAAGCTCGAAACACAAAATATGTGATATTGTGCAAAAGTCTTAGGCAGCCTTTTGCTTTGTTGTTTTTGCAGGGTTGTAATGAGGATGTGAATTTATTTACAACAGGAAATCTATGCACAATATTAAAAAAAACTCATGCAAATCATTCTGAAATGCATAATCAAACATATGCATTTCTCATTCTTTGTATTAATACACATATACAACTTGAATAATACAGCAAAGATGTAAATAGTATTTAAAAAAAAACAATACATATCAGTATCATAGAAGCCATATGGAATCATCTGGACAGAGAAAGGATAAAAGACCATGAAAGCCTCTGGGTAACCTGGGGGGGAGGGGTGGATATAACACTATATTGTTTAAGAAAACATGCAGAGAGTTGAGGATTTAGTGAATTCAAATGGAGGTCACACTAAACGCTGACTTTACCTGCAGAACCTCTTTAGTTCCGTTTTTTTTTTTCAGTTCTGTGCAGATATTTCCTGCATATTTCTTGTTAGAAATAAACACACACATATTACAACCCTGCAAAACAACAGAGCTAAACGTTGCCTAAAACTTTTGCCCAGTTTTATAAATCTACGTACTTCTGGTACGTAAGCTACAGTTTTGGATCATGGAAAATGTGTGCATTTACATCATCCATTTGGCAAATGATGTGTCTTTAATTGAAAATCAAGGCACAGATTATGTGAAACTACACTGGCAAGTTTTTAATATATACTTGTCATATATTAAAAGGTCCGGGGATGCTTTAGGAAAGGAAACGTTTTGGCTTTTTTTTTTTTTTTTTACATGAAATAATTGCCTTGACTGGAAACAGCACGATGCAACTGTTTTTTCAGATACATTTTTATTGAAATGTACTTTATAGTGAACTGCATTTTATTTATTTATTTATTTATTTTAGGAAAGCTGTGAAACTCTTGTCCCCTTTATCTATTATTTAATTAATTATAAATTAATTAATATTATTTAATATTTATCATTTAATTATTACAGTACAATACTAGAAGGGTATTGTACTGTAATACAGAACAAAAAAGAAAGAAAGAAAAAACTATAATACAAACCTACCTAATTATACTCATTTAATCTTATACAAACACACAGCCTACAGGCACTTATTTATCAATAAAATTAGAAAAACATCCTCACGAAATGTATATTAGCCAATGTCTTAAAACAAATAAAAATCTGTGTTAGCAGAGCAAACTTCAGTCCTCTGAATAAACTATTTTTGAATCCAGCCAGCAGTTCATTTGGCAAGCTTGTGAACCTAACACCTAAAAAAAGAGATCCATTATTTGGGATTCAGGAATTCTTAGTCAGCAGGAAATGTTGCTTTCCTGACTACCTGACAGTCTCAGTGTGTGTGTGTGTAGGTGCAATTCTAGTGATGGAGCCATGTGGATTACAAGATATGTTTTTTTTTTTTCTCTAAATCTTGATTTGTCCCTGCATTTTGCTGAGCATGCATTGTGTTTTTCACCACTGCACTGCTTCACATACATTTTATATTGTACATAAGACCTGCCCACGCAGCAACATTTCGAACATAACAGTGCCTTGCTCAAAGACACCCTCAACCAAGTTATCTATATCGATATGTCAAGATAACTCCACATAACAAGGACTCACAAACTGGCTTCCTTACGGTGAAATTGTAATCTCCACACTTCTGTAGCGTTGTGTCAATGCTGTAGAATCGTTCGGCAGCCATTGTTTTGGAATAGAGGTAAAAATTATCTGGCTTGTTTGACGAGCTGCATGCTGCACCAGTGCATCTGCAAAATAGTGTCAGCACAGAAGTTGTTTTGGTGGAACGTGCACATGAGGAGGTGTGTTTTGGCTTTAAAATGGCACTTAAAAAGAGGAAACTTGCCATTTCCAGTGTGTAGCGCAACTTGGATGCTGTAGTTGTTTTACGTAGTGAGGGGGTCTTTCAAAGCAACAACGGATAGATATCGGAAGGAAGAAGAAAAACAACGAGGCTCTTGTGCAACAGAACTGTTCACCCTTATCACGGTGCGATACCTCCAGTGACCCAGACTATTGAAGGTATTAACAGGGTTGACCACGATGGGGAAATTCACTGGTTAATGCAGCGACAAACCAGTGTAAAAAACAAATAGTCAGTACAATAAATAATAGTAATAAAACTCTCTACAAACTTACATAAGAAGCAGAATTGCAGTATGTCAGACAGTACCTGCTGCCATTATGGAAGGGTTCTACTAAGTTTACATTAGTTGTCTTTTGTTTATTTCTTCTGTCCTTCCTCTGTGCAGGACCCTGGTCCAGTATCAGAACTAGATGATGGGCGTCCTGAGCTGACGTACCGTCTGACTGCCAGCTCAGTCAACTGTGATCAGTACGCATGATCTCCTCACAAAAACAGATAGAGGAGGAAACCAACCTGATGCAGCTGATCCTTGACCCTTAGACTGAGCTCTCCCCCATGTCTTCTGCAAGAAGATACTGACGTTTTACTTTTTAACCTAACTCTCTTGTTTTTTGCCCTGTGGTGATTGGTTGAAGGGAGAAAAAAATCTAAATGTTATTGTTACAAATGCACAACTTTCATAGTTTCTATTAAGCTGAGGGTGTATTATAAATGATATTAAAGTGAGTATTCTTAAAGGTAGTTTCATCAGGATCAATTGGTTCTTGAGTTTGAATCGTAAAATACTCAATATTTTGTATTTTATCACAGTGCATACACACAATTCAAAGGATCCCTGTGATATATATGTTAAACCTCCAAACATGTTGTCCAGAAAATAAAAAAAGGATATTTCTAATACAACAACACTACAAGAAACTTATTAAATCCTTTGAGGTAAGTGCTAATATAATTAAAAGTGACAATGCTAAGATGCTGACGCTAAGCAGGAATAATGTTTGAGATGTTCACCATCTTAGTTCAGCATATTAGTATGATAATCTGCTAATTAGCATTAAACAAAAGCTGCTGACATGTTCCACAACTGAGGCTGAGGAGCATACTGTTAGATCTGCAGGTATTTGGTCATAAACAGAAGCCAGAAGACTAAAATAATGCTGTTATTTATTTAAAAAAAAAAAAAAAAAAAAAAAAATATATATATATATATATATGTGTGTGTGTGTGTGTGTTTTTTTTTTTTTTTGTAAAGATAAACGGTGTGGTCGTCAAAGTCTTTAAGGGAAATGAACTGTAAGTGCGGTGTATTTTCTCTCACCCTTGAGTGAGGACTGGGAGTCTTGTCATCGTTATTGTAAAGGACAGCATGGAGGAGATGAAAGATAATGCAAATATGGTAAAAGAATGAAAAAGGGCTTTGTGAATCTGCTCTGGTGGCAGAGAGAATAATTTGTAGTTACGACACATTCTTTCCCATCATCGTCGCTAAAGTTTGGCTTGAAAATGTCAAGAGTGGCCTTGTCCAATTAAAGAGCAGTCTTCTCCGCTCTATGTTAATTCTCATTTCTGGCGTTGGCTGTCTGAATAGGCTGACAAATTACATTTTGTCCTCTCTGATTCATTCTCTTCCTCTTTTCTTTAGCTGCTCTCTTTCTCACTCGAACGTTGTCTCTTTACTCCTCCGTCTCTGCTCCTCTCTCCTTGTCTCTCATTATTTCAAATGAAATGAGGAATGTGCGTTGAATATTTGAATAAATTAAAGGGCTTATTTAAAAACATTTCAGAAGCTGATTAGCTAGATCATTAGAAGATCCAGAGGGGTTTTGCTCTGCGTGGTTTGATCCGACCGAGTGTGTGACCACTCTCTGAAGGTCAGCGTGCCAAAAAGTGTGTCATCAGTTATGTGTTTAATAATTGAACCGTTTTTATGCGCAATTTCCTCTCCGTCTGGATAACTTCATATCTAACTTTCTATCAATTTAAATATGATATCAGTATTTTAACATATTATCTTCATTCCTGCAAATTTACCCATCATAGCTGAGGTCCCACCCCTTCCGGTTGTGTCCCACGGGACCTGATTTTGGAAAAAAGAGATGCGGAAAGAGACAGGTTATATAATGCCTGATGAATTTTGTATCATTTACTCGTATAATGTTTCTCAATTTAAAAGATAAGTTTACAACTCAAGACAGTTACATTTTGTTGAATTACTAAACTGATAAAATACATAACTATACAGAAGTGTTGTTGTCAAGAACGGCTAGACTGAGACCAAATGAGTTGAGTCCATGACAAGACCCACAAAGACCGGTCTCAAGAACTACATCACTAGTGGACTGTGAAGGGCTGGCATTGTCTGTTGAGAAAATGTATGTAATGTAACATGTTTTTAAAATAGATGTATCTGGCTGTTGCATTTAAATAATGATACTATTGCGTGATGATGTGGTTTTTGTACAAATCCCATCGGAACCGATATGTCCGAGACTAAGACAAGACCGAGACCACAAAAAATTGATCTTAAGACCAAGACCGGTCTCAAGAACTACATCAGGATTATAAAGTGGCAGATCCAGAAAAAATGGAATGGGGTGGGGG